>CM019070.1:87864118-88353662 GCA_009667805.1 Leptobrachium leishanense | reverse complement strand
ATGGATATATTTGCCCCCAGCACCTCATACATGGCTATATTTGCCCCCCGCAGCACATACATGGCTATATTTGCCCCCCGCAGCACATACATGGCTATATTTGCCCCCAGCAGCTCATACATGGCTATATTTGCCCCCAGCAGCTCATACATGGATATATTTGCCCCCAGCACCTCATACATGGCTATATTTGCCCCCAGCACCTCATACATGGATATATTTGCCCCCAGCACCTCATACATGGATATATTTGCCCCAAGCAGCTCACACATGGATATATTTGCCCCCAGCAGCTCATGCATGGATATATTTGCCCCCAGCAGCTCAGACATAGCTATATTTGCCCATGGCTGCATCGCCTGGATAGCCGCCGGGATGGGACCCTTCACACCCGCAGTCCTGGCGGCAGCCTCTGCTTCCCTGGTGGTCCGTGGCTGTGGGGTGCTGCATTGTGATCAGTGCTTCGCGCACAGACCGCAGAGCACGTCCCACAGTGAGCGAGTGACTGGACACGAATGCCGGAGGTGACCTGTCACCTGACCGCCGGCGCTCTGACACAGTCATTGGGCGCCGGCGGTCAGGTGACAGGTCATCGCGATCGCTGGTGCTCGCGTCCAGTCACTCACTGTGGGACGTGCTCTGAGATCTGTGCGCGAAGCACTGATCACAATGCAGTACCCCACAGCCACCGGACCACCAGGGAAGCAGAGGCTGCCGCCAGGCCTGCGGAAATGAAGAGTCCCGGCGGCTATCCATGGGATGCGGCCAGCCGGGACTCAAAGTGTTCCGCAGGCCTGCGGGGTGTGCAGGAGGCCGGCATTAGTGTGTGCCCAGGCACACCCAGCCACCCCATTCGCACGTCTATTCCTTTGATCTCCGAATTATTTGACCGCTTAAAAGGTGCTAAAATCTATACGAAGTTGGACCTACACAGTGCTTATAATTTAGTAAGGGTCAAGAAAGATCATAAGTGGAAGACTACTTTCAATACGAGAAGTGGCCACTACGAATACCTTGTTATGCCATTTGGGTTGTGTAATGCACTAGCAGTCTTCCAAGACTTTATCAATGATGTATTGAGGGACTTTTTACAAGTCTTTGTCATAGTCTATTTGGATGACCTTCTGATTTACTCTCCTGATGTGGAGACACACCATGTTCATGTGCGTACAGTGTTGCAAAGATTGCTGGAAAACAAATTGTACTGCAAATTAGAAAAATGTCTGTTTGACATAATCACGCAGAGAGCTTTGAGATGGACTCTCAGAAACTGTCTGCCATCAAGGAATGGCCATTACCCGAAGGGCTGAAAGCCATACAAAGATTTCTGGGTTTTGCAAACTACTACAGGAGATTTATCAAGGGTTTCTCATCTGTAGTATCCCCCATTACAGCCATGACCAAGAAAGGTGCTCAGAACCAGGTGTGGAGCACTCAGGCCATGCAGGTGAGTCACTTAAAGAGGCGTTCATCACGGCACCAGTCCTGAGACATCCAGAGCCAGGTTTGCCATTCCAGTTGGAGGTGGACGCATCCGAGATTGGCATAGGAGCTGTCCTATGCCAAAGACAAAGTCCTGAGGGACCTTTACATCCATGTGGGTTCTTCTCCAGGAAGATGACACCTGCAGAGAGAAATTATGATATAGGCAACAGAGAATTGCTGGCAGTCATAGCAGCTCTTTGTCAGGACCCCTTTCTGGAGCCCCCCATCACCCCATGTAAAGCCCGCCGCAGCCGTGGTAAGAAAGGCAAACCTGGTGCTGCGTTAACCTAACTGGAGGGCAGCACTTCCACGAACTGCTTTCCAAGTGTCCAGCCTTGCTTGCAATACTGCAGGTCCAACAGGTGCCTCTAATCACCAGAGACTGTTCAGCTACTTAAGGGTGGAGCACCCAGAAGACAATGCTTCTGCATTATAGTTCCTGAGCCAACAAGCCAAGCACACTGTAATCCAGAGACTATCCCGTGCTTACCCTCTGCATCCAGTCTCCCGTGTTATCCAAAGACTATCCTGTGATTATCCTCTACATCCAGTATCCTGTGTACGCCAGAGACTTCTTCCAAAACCCCAGCATCCTGGTTTCCAGTCCCCTCTGATTATCTGCATCCTGAGTTCCTCTGCAATCAAGATACCATTCAGCCTTTTCCTGTCCTGTCTCGTATCCCCAGTAAGTCTCCTATGTGTATCTGCCCTCTGTGTCTCTCTGTATTGTGTTTCCTGCACCCCTTTGTGTCCCAAGCATTGCATATCCCTCTGATCACTCATTTGAGTTCTGCCCTTCACCCTGCATAATCTGGATTTATTTTACCTGAATCTGGCAATAAACTCCTGTTTTCCCTCACCTGGTTTCTGTTGCATCACTGCATTTTGGGTTCGTAACCTTGCCTGCCACTAACACTCTTAAAGAGTGGCGCTACTTGTTGGAGGGTACCAAAGATCCTGTAATTATAATCACAGACCATAAGAACCTTGTATATATGGGAGATGCAAAACGTCTGAATGCTAGACAGGCAAGGTGGTCCTTCTTCCTGTCCAGCTTTAATTTCTTGCTGACCTATCGTCCAGGTTCAAAAAATACCAAGGCTGATGCCTTGTCTAGACAGTTTCAGTCCTAAGAACAACACACGTTTGACCAAAGTCCTATCATTCCTCAAGAGAGGATCCTAGGTACCACTCTTCTCACCGTGTCTTCTCAACTATTGGAGAGATTACAGTCCGTACAAGGCACTGTTCCAGCCGAGAGACCTCCTGGTAAACTGTTCGTGCCTGAAGAGGAAAGAATACAGGTCATGATGGTCTACCGTGATTCTAAGCCTTTTGGGCATATGTGTATAACCAAAACCCTAGCTACACTCGAAAAGAAGTTCTGGTGGGCAGGTATGCAAAGAGATGTTAAGGAATAAATAGCTACTTGCGAAGTATGCTGTAGAAGCAAAAATTGGTTTGTTACAACCATTGTCGGTTCCTGAAAGACCATGGGCCCACCTATCCATGGACTTCATTACTGATTTGCCTGTGTCACAAGGTAGTACAGTGATCCTTACTGTTGTGGACAGGTTCTCCAAAATGGTGCATTTTGTGCCCCTTGCCAAATTGCCATCCGCCAGTGAGCTGGTACCAGTCTTTGTCCAGAACATAGTCAGGCTCCATGGGGTCCCTTCCGGCAAAGGGACCCAGTTCGTGTCTCGATTCTGGAGAGGCTTTTGTGACATCCTGGGCATCGAGCTCAGCTTCTCCTCGTCTTACTACCCTCAGACAAATGGGGCAACTGAGAGAGCTAACCAAAACTTTGAACAATACCTAAGATGCTTTGTTTCTGAAAAACAGAATGAATGGTCAGATCTTTTGCCATGGGCCGAGGTTGCCCTAAATAACTCAGTCAGTGAAACCACGGGTCATTCACCTTTCCATACGGTGTTTGGTTATGATCCTCCCATGCTCCCCTCTGACTTTCAGGGAACAGCATTGCCTGCTCTGGACGAGCATCTGGCTTCATTAAAGGGGACATGGGAATACAGTGGCAAGAAAAAGTATGTGAACCCTTTGGGATTACGTGGAGTTTTGCATGAATTGGTCATAAAATGTGCTCTGATCTTCATCTAAGTCACAACAATTTGAAAAACACAGTCTGCTTAAAATAATACAACACAAACATTATATGTTTTCATGTGTTTATTGAACATAACATGTAAACATTCACAGTGCAGGGTGGAAAAAGTATGTGAACCCCTAGCCTAATGACTTCTCCAAGAGCTAATTGGAGCCAGGAGTGAGCCAACCTTGAGTCCAATCAGTGTGATATTATTGGATGTGTTGCTGAAAGCTGTCCTGCCCTTTAAAAACACAGACCAGTTTTGGGTTTACTGGTTTCAAGAAGCACTGCCTGATGTGAACCATGCCTCGCAGAAAAGAGCTCTCAGAAGACCTACGATCAAGAATTGTTGACTTGCATGAAGCTGGAAAGGGTTACAAAAGTATCTCCAAAAGCCTTGATGTTCATGTGTCCACAGTAAGACAGACTGTCTACAAATGGAGAAAGTTCAGCACTGTTGCTACTCTCCCTAGGCGTGGTCATCCTGTAAAGATGACTGCAAGAACACAGCGCAGAATGCTTAATGAGGTAAAGAAGAATCCTAGAGTGTCAGCTAAAGACTTACAGAAATCTCTGGCACATGCTAACATATTTGTTGACACACCTATAATAAGGAAAACATTAAACAAGAATAAAGTACAAGGGAGGACACCACGGAGGAAGCCATTGCTGTCCAAAATGAATATTGCAGCATGTTTGAAGTTTGCAAAAGAGCACCTTGATGTTCCACAGCACTACTGGCAAAATATTCTGTGGACAGATGAAACCAAAATTGAGTTGTTTGGAAAAAACACACAACACTATGTGTGGAGAAAAAAAGGCATAGCACACCAACATCAAAACCTCATCCCCACTGTAAAACATGGCGGAGGGAGCATCATGGTTTGGGGCTGCTTTGCTGCCTCAGAGCCTGGACGGATTGTTGTCATTGATGGAAAAATGATTTCCAGAGTTTATCAAGACATTTTGCAGGAAAACGTAAGACCATCTGTCCGCCAACTGAAGCTCCGCAGAGGATGGGTGATGCAACAGGACAATGACCCAAAGCATACAAGTAATTCAACAAAAGAATGGCTTCAACAAAACAAAATACGCCTTCTAGAGTGGACCAGTCAGAGTCCTGACCTCAACCCGAGTGAAATGCTGTGGCATGACCTTAAGAGAACGATTCACACCAGACATCCCAAGAATATTGCTACACTGAAACAGTTTTGTGAAGAGGAGTGGTCCAAAATTACTCCAGATCGTTGTGCAGGTCTGATCTGCAACTACAGGAAACGTTTGGTTGAGGTTATTGCTGCCAAAGGAGGGTCAACCAGTTATTAAGCTAAAAGGTTCACATAGTTTTTCCACCCTGCACTGTGAATGTTTACATGTTCTGTTCAATAAAACATGAAAACATATAATGTTTGTGTTGTATTATTTTAAGCAGACTGTGTTTTTCAAATTGTTGTGATTTAGATTAAGATCAGAGCACATTTTATGACCAATTCATGCAAAACTCCACGTAATCCCAAAGGGTTCACATACTTTTTCTTGCCACTGTAATTTAAAGAATGTATGGAGGCCAATATCAGAAAACAAAAAGAGAAAGCAGACAGACGAAGAAAACCTGCCCCGGTATATGTAGTAGGGGATAGGGTCTGGCTTTCTACTGGGAACATCAAGCTTCTGGTTCCTTCCATGAAGATGGCCCCCAGATACATAGGCCCTTATAAGGTTCTACGCAGAGTAAATCCTGTATCTTATGCCCTGGCATTGCTCCCATACTTACACATTCATAATGTGTTTCATGTCAGCCTCCTTAAGCCCCTTACATGTAACAGGTACACAAGGGTTAATCCTATGCTCGTTGCCCTGACGTGGAGTTATTTTCCTGCATCGCCAGCTGATTGCAGTGTTCTATTTCAGTGAGACTTTTGCCTAGTTGCCGACTTTGCTATTACGAGGACCTTGCTTGTGTTTCTGACCCGGACTGCCAATTGACGATTCTTAAGCTTATCCCCTGGTGTGTGTATGTTGTATGCTGTGATCACAGATTGTAGGCAATATTTATACCGCATGATTTCGGTTTGGGGGTCTGTCCTGCAGGTTGCTAAATTCACCAACCTCTCAAGCTACCTGTTAAGCACCAAAGTCTATGTACATATCTAAACGCATTGGGCACTATTACATTCTATACGCAAGCGTTAATGCTCACCTGCGTGAGCATTAACGTTTGGATTGTAATATGCGGTAAATAATGCGGCAAACGCAAACGGGTTAAAAAACCCGTTTGCGCTTGGTACCTTGCGCAGCGCTGTGCGAGGTTACTGTACTTTGTGCTCTCTATGTTTAACATGGGGAGCGCAAAGTGTTAATCAGCGCTGGTATTACAATGTCCCAGCGCTGATTAAAGCCTGGCTCTGTTCAGCGCAACGTTAACCAGAGCCAGGATTCGGTGTTAACGGATTCCGCTGCTGCAGAATCTGTTAACACCAGCCTTAAAAAATAAAAAAACAAGCACATACTCACCCTCTGTCCCGCGGCGAGGACCGTGGCTCTGCTCGCCTCTTCCGGCCAGCGGGAGCAGGGAAAGACTGGGGGAAAAAGTCCCCCCAGTCTTTCCCTGCATATCCCTACGCCGACCGGCCGGATCTCATGAGGAGAGATCGACCGGTCACGGACCGGCAGGGAGGAACTCAATTGAGTCCTATGGACTCCAGCGAGTGGATGCTCATGGCTGCGCTCAGCGCTGCCGCGAGCATCCCGGCTTTTTACGCTCGATAACAATGCAGGCAGCATTTTTTGTGCCTGCATTGTAATCCAGCGTCAAAACGCGGGCGCAAGGCAGAAAACTGCGGGTGCAGTTTCTCCTCCCTTGCGCCCGCGTTTTAACACTAAGAGCCCACTGTCCCCAATTGTGGTTCTGTCCTGCAGGTTGCTAAATTCACCAACCTCTCAAGCTACCTGTTAAGAGCCAAGTCTATGTACATATCTAAACGCATTGTCTCCGATTGTGGGTCTGTCCTGCAGGTTGCTAAACTCACTAACCTCCAAAGCTACCTGTTAACTGCCAAGTCTATGTACAGATCCAAACGCATTATCTCTGATTGTAGACCTGCCGCGCAGGTTGCTAAATTCATTCATTGTTTTCAAGTACAAGTATATTCATGTCTCAATACACAATATCTGTCTGTGTATAGTTAAAGTGCTTTCACTCAGTAAACACTTGGTCACGAAACTAGACTTGTGCACCGATTTTTTTTTCGGTTCGATTCGGTTCAGTTCGGATTTTGTAAATTTTTGTTTCTACTCGTTTCGGCCGATTTCCGTTTCATTTCGTTTTCGTTTCGTTTTTCGTATCGACTTTTTTCGTAATTTCGGAAATTTTTTATGTTTTTCAGAACGTCTGTTCTCCTCGTTTCAAAGTGTCTATTCGTTTTGACGTAAACTAATGGTTTTTCGGATCCGATATTTCTGTCGATACGATAATTCTGTTGATATGATAATTCTGCCATTGAGATTTCTCATGTTTTACATGAAGGATACATTGAGATTTCTCTGGTTTCCCGGGAAGGATACATTGAGATTTCTCTGGTTTCCCGGGAAGGATACATTGAGATTTCTCTGGTTTTACAAGAAGGATACATTGAGATTTCTCTGGTTTTACAAGAAGGATACATTGAGATTTCTCTGGTTTTCCAGGAAGGATACATTGAGATTTCTCTGGTTTTACAAGAAGGATACATTGAGATTTCTCTGGTTTTACAAGAAGGATACATTGAGATGGGAATGATACAAAATTACAGAATCAATGATATAACCAAAAAAATACGTTGTCCGAAATTACTGAAATGGAACCGAAATCAGGAATGGAGCCGAAATTACGAATGGAACGAAAATGATTCCGAACAAATTTTCGTTTCGTTTCGGAAATTTTTTCGGATCTGCTGTTTTCGGATCTGAAAATTTTCGGAAAATCGGCCGAATCCGAATGCAATTTTGTGAAAATTCTGAAATTCCGAAACCCGAAACGCACATCCCTACACGAAACCATTTGATGCTGAGTGGTATATAATATTCTGTATCACCTCCCTGGCTGGGAGTGCTAGGTGTTGCAGGTCCTACTGCTATCAAAACACGTATTCTAGAAATCTGTCAATAAGGATCCAAACCACTCTGATCTGGTTTGAACGCCAGCGCGAATGTGACACCTACCACAGTACTCAACCCTAAACATTCTGACCAACAGTGAGAGCTCCAAGACCCCAATTCCCCCCCCCCCATCTGTCCAGTCCATGACTGGGTTGTGTTTGGCTAACCAGGGATAGCCCAGAACAATAGGCACTGTGGGAGATTCGATTATTTGAAATTGTATTTTCTCTCCATGTAGGATACCTGTATGAAATGAGAGAGGGATAGTATCATGAGTCACATGAGGTCTTAATAATTGTCTGACATCAATACTCTCAATGAGACGAGGAGTCTCTCTCTTTACCAAAGGCACTTGATGTATGGCAGCAAAACCAGAATCCAGGAATTTCCCTGCAGAACCAGAATCAATAAGAGCTTCAGTGTCAAGCTTGATATCCTCCCAAGCAACTGACACTGGAACCACAATACGAGATCTCTTTTTCTTTTAGACACAAGAAACACTGTATTCATGCCTAGAACCTGTCTCTCAGGGTATTCTGGACATGATCGTTTCCCAACATAGAAGACCTTTTTTGGTCGTTTAGGACACTGTAACCGAAAGTGAACCTTATCAGCACAGTATAAACATAGCCCCTCTCTGAGGCGATGTTGTCTCTCCTCTCCCAAGATACTGGACCGACCTAACTGTATAGGCTCAGGTACAGCTTGTTCCACCCTGGGAAGTGAAGGGTTACGAACCATGCGAGGGGTAGAAGAGGTGATTTGGGGAGGTTTATGAGATTTCTCACGGCCAGACCTCCTCTCTCGAATCTTGTCATCAAGTGCAACATAAAAATCAATAAGATCATCTACTCTCTCTGGTAATGACATGAGGGCTAGTTCATACATTAAATGTGTTGTTTGGCCATTGCAATTTAGCTGCCACGGTTTAAAATTCAATGGCGTAATCAGCCACTCTGCGATTACCCTGTTTGATGCGCCATAGTGCCCTAGCAGCACCAGTTGCCTGCCTTCCAGGATCAAAAGTGCACCTAAGGTCTTTCATAAACTTGGCATAGCTGTAAATTACTGGTTTCTTAAGTTCCCATAAAGGAGTTGTCCAGACCAGAGCTTTCTCTGTCAGGTGATTTATTATGTACCCCACCTTTGCTCTGTCTGTGGGGCACATCCCAGGATTCAATTCAAACATGTCTGCAATGTCTGCAACATCTATTTGCATTATAAATCCCCTGCAAAACCCAGATGTACCGTCAAAACATATGGGGGACTTAAGACTTACATGAGGTGCGTCAGAGTGGAGGAGGAGGAGAGACATTTACCGCTGGTGAGGACATTGGTGAAGCTTTGCCTGACTGATTCATCTGGTCCAAGCGGTGGCCCTGCTCCTCCTGTTTAGCAATGATATCACTCAGCTTAGACATCAACATGGTTATGTCTGTCAGAGCCATAAAGGAATGGCCCTGACGTAATGTCACGTTCACACTCGGTAACCGTGGTGTGGATCCCTTTAGACAGAACCCTAACCCTCCGATCCTTAGGGTTAGAGTTCCCGACCATTCTATCACTCCCAGCCAGGGCGAACCGGCACACCTGTAACAAAGAATACAACCCAGCAGGTTTCACAGCAGCGTACATACTGTAGCTCAAAGGGTTAATCGTGTCTACAACTGGAGAGCAGCCAGAGTATATACTTGCAGCAGGGGTCAGAATAAACGTGGTCACATACACAGTTCAATTGAACACCATGCAGGGTTCTCATACTCTCTGGTTTGTTAACAGGGCAGATCGATGGATATGCAGAGTCAGCACTCTGCAGGACAGACATACACTCTGAGACCACGTGATACAATATACACGTATACTCAGTGTCTGCTTTAAGCACAATACTCATACAAAAGGGGTTAGAAAGAGAAGGGTCAAAAAGGCAGTCTGGGTCAGCAACAATCAGGGTCCTCATACAAGTAAATAGGCAACGGAATACAGAAGGCAGTGAAACACAAGTGAATGCACCAGGCGATGAGGGAACTAACTCCACGTCAGAGCGAAGAGCTGTTTCTCGTGCCCTGCATTTAAGGCCGATGGCTCCGCATCACCACGCTGCGCCCCGCCCCTCCAGACGCAAGATGAGCCGGAACTCCTGGCACTCGGCCAGCCAGTGACGAAGCCGGGTGTCCAGGGCCCTACGTGAGGACAAGTTAGTACTCTCATTTGAGTTGGGTTTTCTTTTGTAGTTTTTTTTTTTTGCTGAATCACCAGCAATAGTGATTCCAAAGCCAAGTGTGGGGTTTGCTTCTTTATGCTGGAATAAAAGACCTCCCGTGTACACAAACTTCAAGTCTCCGGCTGTTTATTCCCTAGAAGACCGTGTTGTGTTTCTGGAACCAAGGATCCTGGATGGTTGCTATACTACAATAAATATACATATAATTATATATATATATATATATATATATTTACATATACAGTCAGGTCCAGAAATATTGGGACATCGACACAATTTTAACATCTTTGGCTCTATACACCACCACAATGGAGTTGGAATGAAACAAACACAATGTGCTTTAACTGCAGACTGTCAGCTTTAATTTGAGGGTATGTACATCTAACTCAGGTGAACGGTGTAGGATTTACAGCAGTTTGCAGATGTGCCTCCCACTTTTTAAGGGACCAAAAGTAATGGGACAGAATAATAATCATAAATCAAACTTTCCCTTCTTAATACTTGGTTGCAAATCCTTTGCAGTCAATCACAGCCTGAAGTCTGGAACGCATAGACATCAGCAGTCGCTGGCTTTTGCAGTATGCTTTGAGTCATTGTCCATCTGCACTGTGAAGCGCCGTCCAATGAGTTCTGCAGCATTTGGCTGAATGTGAGCAGATAATATAGCTCGAACTTCAGAATTCATCCTGCTGCTTTTGTCAGCAGTCACATCATCAATAAATACAAGAGAACCAGTTCCATTGGCAGCCATACATGCCCACGCCATGACACTACCACCACCATGCTTCACTGATGAGGTGGTATACTTAGGATCATGAGCAGTTCCTTTCCTTCTTCATACTCTTCTCTTCCTATCACTCTGGTACAAGTTGATCCTGGTCTCATCTGTCCATAGGATCTTGTTCCAGAACTGTGAAGGCTTTGTTAGATGTGTTTGGCAAACTCTAATCTGGCCGTCCTGTTTTTGAGGCTCACCAATGGATTACATCTTGTGGTGAACCCTCTGTATTCACTCTGGTGAAGTCTTCTCTTGATTGTTGACTTTGACACACATACACCTACCTCCTGGAGAGTGTTTTTGATCTGGCCAACTGTTGTGAAGGGTGTTTTCTTCACCAGAGAAAGAATTCTTTGGTCATCCACCACAGTTGTTTTCCGTGGTCTCCCGGGTCTTTTGGTGTTGCTGAGCTCACGGTGCGTTCCTTCTTTTTGAGAATGTTCCAAACAGTTGTTTTGGCCATGCCTAATGTTCTTGCTATCTCTCTGATGGGTTTGTTTGTGTCTTCAGCCTAATGATGGCTTGCTTCACGGATAGTGACAGCTCTTTGAATCTCATCTTGAGAATTGACAGCAACAGATTCCAAATGCAAATAGCACACTTGAAATTAACTCTGGGCCTTTTATCTGCACATTGTAATTGGGGTAATGAGGGAATATCACACACCTGGCTATGTAACAGCTGAGAAGCCAATTGTCCCATTACTTTTGGTCCCTTAACAAGTGAGAGGCACATCTGCAAACTGCTGTAAGTCCTACACCGTTCACCTGAGTTGGATGTACATACCCTCAAATTAAAGCTGACAGTCTGCAGTTAAAGCACATTGTGTTTGTTTCATTCCAACTCCGTTGTGGTGGTGTATAGAGTCAAAGATGTTAGAATTGTGTCGATGTCCCATATTTCTAGACCTGACTGTATATTAGGGCTGGTAACGATTAAAATTTTTGTGGTCGATTAATTTTGATTAATTATAACGCACATACAGATCCAACTACTTTTAGCTGATCTGCATGCATTGCAACTCTGCATTAGTCAGTGGTAAATGAGGTATACACTATATACACTATATACAATCACCCAACACTGGTTAGTTTCAACAATCCAGGACTTTACTTCACAGTTCACACAAATACATCTTAAATTCAAACTGTAGCACTGACGTAAGTTATTATATTGCCCCAGTTCACACATGGATATATTTGCCCCAGCTCACACATGGATATATTGCCCCAGCTCACGCATGGATATATGGCCCCAGCTCACACATGGATATATGGCCCCCAGCTCACACATGGATATATGGCCCCAGCTCATACATGGATATATGGCCCCCAGCTCATGCATGGATATATGGCCCCCAGCTCACACATGGACATATGGCCCCCAGCTCACACATGGATATATTGCCCCAGCTCACACATGGACATATGGCCCCCAGCTCACACATGGATGTATTGTCCCAGCTCTCACCTCTGCCGCCGCCTCTGTGCTCCGTGTCTTTGGCTCCCTATAAGCGTCCGAAGGCATGGAGCTTGGCCGCTCGCCTGGAGGAACCACGTGACCAGCCGCAATCTCGCGAGACCGCGGCTGGTCACGTGGTTCCTCCAGGTGAATCTCTAATTCATTATAAAGATCCCTCCCCCTGACTTGAAGAACATCAAATTCAATTTCAGTATTCAAGACAACTGCAGTCTCAAGCCTTCATAAATTATGGTCTCTGAATTTACTGCAAAACTTAAGAGAGTATTTTAATTACACCTCAAATACAGTAATATCTGATCAGTGTGATCGCCACCTAATTATGAGTTTTGAGTAAGAGTGAAAAACTGCCAGAACACACACATATATATATATATATATATATATATATATAGTACTTACAAGAGTTGTGGTGGAGGACAAAAAGTGAGATAAAAAGCCCCCACACTATAATTAGTTAGGTTTCTTATTGCAGAAGCCATTTGCAAATCACAGCAATTCAAAGAACTGCATCCCAGAGCCCCTGTGCTACATTCCCCATATGCAGCAAGGAACTCTGGGTAGGACATGCAAATGACATCTGTCTCACTTTTTTGCATCCTGGGTCTGTTTTTACACAGAACCCTTAAATCAATGCCATGTCATACTAGATGTTAGATTTTAATTTCCTGTATAAAATATAAAATGGGCTGTGAAATCCCCCCCCTCATTATGTTTCTTTTAATTCTGCATAGACAGTTGGTCCTTCTGTAGGATAAGAGGATGTGACCACTTCCTGTCATGTTTAGTGCAGGAAAATGTGCGCAGAAGCGGGGAGATAGGAAAAAGATTTCTTGTAAACCATATAAGGTAATAAGTGTTTGTTAAACCGTGTGGTTAAACTCTGACGTAGAAATGTATCTGTATGCTGATTGGCTATGAGTTCTTTGAAATCTAATAAAATAGTTTGTCTAGGAAATTATATTTAGACATGACTGACACTACATTGCTTTGTGGCTGATTTTGGTGTCTCTCGCCATGGCGTAGCGCAGCGTCTGTTTTCAGTTTTGATATATATATATAGAGATTGACCACACCTTAATATAGGTTATATGTTTTGCTAAAATGGCTGACTGAGGTCATTTACAGGTTTTGTAACTTGTATAATGGAATATATATGTAGGTTCATCATAATACAGTAAGCAAAGAGGTCATGTTTAATTGTTTGCACTCTAAGAGGAGATGAAGGGATATAAAGCTGAAGGATTTGAGTGAAAGTTTAATGGAAAGCGTCTACAGGTTTTGTAGCGCTGTACAAAGGAAATTAGGTTGATTTCAGGTGAGAGATGGTGTTTTTTTTGTAAAATAGCTGCACAAACACCTCACGTTTGCATGTTTGTTTTTAACCAATAGCCTTAATAAAGATTGTAGTTTTAGATGTTTATTGAGAATCTTTTTCTCTGAGTTTCCTCTGAGAACTTTGTGCTAGTTAACGCGTCAAGTTTTAACATGTCCTTCTATACTTTCTTTCCCAGTTTATGATATTTTTGTTACGTGTTTTTTTATTTGAATTGAAGAGCATTTTGAGAAAATTGGTGACCGCTGAAAAAGTAAAAAAAAAACAGTTTTCAAATTTTTCTCCTAGCCCCTCCATTTTCTCTCTCTCATGACCTCTCCTTTTTCTTTGTGTCCAAAAAATGTGTTGCATTTGTTCTCCATTTTAAAGTATTTTAACCATATAAATTTTAAAGTTTTTGACAGTTTAATAATAAATTTTTTTCCCCAAGTTTTTTACTTTAGGTGAAAATTACCTATGCATGCCAACTTTGCTCAAGCTAGATGGAAGATTATTGAATACCAGTATTGATAAAGCTGTTGGAATTGAAGGAAATTTACTTGAACACATTATCATTTCACATTACAATGTTACATTAACCGGATAATAAGGAATTATCAGACACCAGGCAATAAAAAACATTCTAATTTATCAACAACTCATCAATAAATCATGAGATTAAAGAAGATCATTGATTTGGAAATAAAACCTAAGACATGTCAGTTTTACAAAACAGTTATTTTCAACCAATAAGACATAAGACAAAGAAAGAAGAAGATAATGTATTTTTTATATGCTGATGGATTACTTTGTGTTGTCTAAGTGATAATTATTTTGTGTCTTTTATTATTTTATATTTTATTATTTTTGTTGTTCGGTTACAATCAATATTGTTCAAATTCCCTGACACATTTAGGATTATTGAAGATCACATCCAATTAAAATTAGAGTTAATTAATGTATTTAGGAACATATAATTTAATGCATTTGCATAAATACGTTTCATGACATATATAGTGGTAAACGGAAAGTTTTAATTCGGTAAAATTAAAATTGTTTTTATTTTTTGGATTATATTTGAGGATTGGTGTGTTTTATAAACACCAGGTTTGTTTCAAAACACTGAACAAGACTGAATAGGATAGTAATTAAATATTTTTTATATTTAACTGGGTGGAATATGCACTTTGGCTATTTCCTTTTGAGCCAAAGTTGTGTATATATATTTTTCTCTAAATGCATTGAGTCAGATGTAGAATGATCTTTCTTTTTTTGTTCAGTGAGGCCCATAGGCTTTGCGGGGAAATTTAAAAATTTATTATCTGTGTCTCTTCTTGTGTAAATTAAAATTTTTATTGTTTTCGTGCATTTGAGAGTGACAATGAATGAATGGATGTAAATGATTAGCGGGGTATACCATATTTTCTTTTTTTATTTTCTTTATTGTTGCTAAAACGGTATCACATCATCAAGAAACCTGACAGTCACAATGACTGCATATAGAACGAATCATGGACATTTTGTGTCAAGATCAAAGGTCACAGGTAATAAGCAACCAGCGCAAAGAGACAGCTTGTTCAGGAGTCCCTATGGTGGGAGCTCTGATGACATTCAATGATTATGCGTCTCAAGCTGGGATGTTGAAACAGACCACACCTTGATCTCACACTTTGGACTACTGTATTAGATTATGGAATATTATTTTTTTATTTAATCCCCTAGATAAGTGTGAGAAAGAATTGGATTTGTGAAAATGAGAATGTATTTTTTGAGTGTATGTGAATGCAGGTGTGTATGCATTTTGTGGAGTGAAGCTGAACATAGGAAAACACACAGATATAAATCTGACTCGTGTTGATTTATTAGATAAATGAACTTACATTCAAGTTATTATATTTTTCTTGTTCGGTGAATTATATTTTGGGAAATGGGAATAAATAGTTATTTAATGTCTAGATTAGGTGTTTTTGCCTACGCTCCAAGTGTGGTTCACTGGAAGAGTGAATCTAGATAGATAAGTGTATTTTATGCTCATAAAGGGCCTCCTTGGGGAACCCCTTTCGTATATTGTAAAGGTATTAGGCGAGGACACTGTTGCCCAGGTATAATTAGTTTAATTGCCTAGGTTTGGTTTATCTTTTAGATGATCACAAGTGATATGTGATCAAAGGAAAGAATTGTTAGATTTTAATTTCCTGTATAAAATGGGCTGTGAAATCCCCCCCCCTCATTATGTTTCTTTTAATTCTGCATAGACAGTTGGTCCTTCTGTAGGATAAGAGGATGTGACCACTTCTTGTTATGTTTAGTGCAGGAAAATGTGCGCAGAAGTGGGGAGACAGGAAAAAGATTTTTTGTAAAACATATAAGGTAATAAGTGTTTGTTAAACCGTGTGGTTAAACTCTGACGTAGAAATGTATCTGTATGCTGATTGGCTATAAATTCTTTGAAATCTAATAAAATAGTCTGTCTAGGAAATTATATTTAGACATGACTGACGCTACATTGCTTTGTGGCTGATTTTGGTGTCTCTCACCATGGCGTAGCGCAGCATCTGTTTTCAGTTTTGATATATGAGAAGAAACTTGGAAAAGGTTTATTGAAATTTCATAAATGGTAATTATGATAGGGAATTTGTTTTTGTTTGCTTAAAGTTCTAATTTTTCACTAGATGCCTTTTTTTTAGCAGAGATCAGGTTTATGCAACTGGTCAAAGCCACAATATATACAGTACTGTGCAAAAGTTTTAGGCAGGTGTGGAAAAATGCTGTAAACAAAGAATGCTTTCACAAATGGAAGTGTTACACATTTATGTTCATAAATGAACAAAATGCAGTGAATGAACAAAAGAGAAATCTAAATCAATATTTGGTGTGACCACCCTTTGCCTTCAAAACAGCAGCAATTCTTCTAGGTACACTTGCACACACAGTTTTTGAAGGAATTCGGTTGGTAGGTTGTTCCAAACATCTTGGAGAACTAAGCACAGATCTTCTGTGGATGTAGGCTTTCTCACATCCGTCCGTCTCTTCATGTAATCCCAGACACACTCGATGATGTTGAGATCAGGGCTCTGTGGGGGCCATGCCATCACTTCCAGTACTTCTTGTTCTTCTTTACGCTGAAGATATTTCTTAATGGCTTTGGCTGTATGTTTGGGGTCGTTGTCCTGCTGCAGAATAAATTTGGGGCCAATCATACGCCTCCCTGATGGTATTGCATGACAGATAAGTATCTGTCTGTATTTCTCAGCATTGAGAACACCATTAATCCTGACCAAATCTCCAACTCCATTTGCAGAAATGCAGCCCCAAACGTTCAAGGAACCTCCACCATGCTTCAATGTTGCCTGCAGACACTCATTATTGTACCGCTCTCCAGCCCTTCAACGAACAAACTGCCTTCTGCTACAGCCAAATATTGACTCATCAGTCCAGAGCACCTGCTGCCATTGTTCTGCACCCCAGTTCCTATGTTGTTCCTATGTTTTCGTGCCTACTTTAGTCGTTGGCCTTGTTCCCACATCGAAGGTATGGCTTTTTGGTTGCAACTCTTCCATGAAGACCACTTCTGCCCAGACTTCTCCGAACAGTAGATGGGTGTACCTGGGTCCCACTGGTTTCTGCCAGTTCTGAGCTGATGGCACTGCTGGACATCTTCCGATTTCGAAGGGCAATAAGCTTGATGTGTCTTTCATCTGCTGCACTAAGTTTCCTTGGCCGACCACTGCGTCTACGATCCTCAATATTGCCTGTTTCTTTGTGCTTCTTCAAAAGAGCTTGAACAGCACATCTTGAAACCCCAGTCTGCTTTGAAATCTTTGTCTGGGAGAGACCTTGTTCATGCAGTATAACTACCTTGTGTCTTGTTGCTGTGCTCAATCTTGCCATGACATAAAACGGTCTTTCACAACCTCACCTTGGTAGCAAAGTTTGACTGTTCCTCACCCAGTTTTAAGCCTCCTACACAGCTGTTTCTGTTTCAGTTCAAGACTGGGTTTCAACCTACGTGTGACATTGATGATCATTAGCACCTGTTTGGTATAATTGGTTGATCATACACCTAACTATAATCCTACAAAATCCCTGACTTTGTGCAAGTTTACCTATGAGAATTGATGCTGGTTTGAAGGCAAAAGGTAGTAACACCAAATATTGATTTGATTTCGATTTTTCTTTTGTACGCTCACTTTGCATGTTGAAAATTGACAAATATAAATATTATTTATATTTCTGAAAGCATTCTTTGTTTACAGCATTTTTTCACACCTTCCTAAAACTTTTGCACAGTCATATATATATATATATATATATATATATATATATTCGATAGGCCGTGTTAGTCCAGATGCCAAAATCATGAGTATAGCAGTACGTAGTGATACCTTTTTGATTGGACTAACTTACATTTAAAAGACAAGCTTTGTAGAATATATCCTCTCTTCCTCTGGTCTGTATGCTTACTGATCAGTTCCTAGAATTGAACATTAGGACATTAAGGGTCACATGGGTGGGGGTATTAGATGTCGTAAAGAGTGAGAGTCAAATGGTATGTTCAAAATGGGAAAATAAACGCATGAAGGATCTTGGGCCCATAATAAAACAACAGAGATAAGATCATACAACCTAGAATGAAAAAAGGAAAAAAAAGAAAAAACCAAAACCACAAAACAGTGAAGGCTGAAAGAGACATGAAAAAAAAAAGGACATTGGCAGACGTGCAAAGATACGAGCCCTTGATGTTGTGTGTGGCGTTGTTGTGCCGTGCAGTGCTGCTGTCACATATGTGTTGGCACAGTTTGCAGCGGGACTTGTTGCAGCATTTGGTCCCATTCTGTATGTCACCCTGTTCCTAAGTGAGTTTGCTGCAGACCCGTTTTTTCCTCAGGTTGGGGGGTTGCTTGAATGCCATTAAGGGGGGCTGTGGGAATATTTCTTTGAGCGCAGGGTCCTCTGTGACCAGTGGCTGCAGATCTTTGATGATTTTGCGAATTCCCTCTAGAGTTGGGTTGTAGGAAACAACTAGAGGGATCCGTGTGGTGTTTTTCTTTTTTTTTAGCGCAACAGCTGTTTGCCCGTTGTTTTCAGGGCAGATTTGATTTTTTTTCCAGAGATTGTCCTCTGAGATATAGCTTTTCCGCTGGAATGATGCAGATAGTTTGTTCAGGTGTTCATCCCTGTTCCCAGTGTCCGAGCAGATTCGGTGGTACCTGATGGCCTGGTTGTAGATGATGCTTTGTTTGGTGTGGTTGGGATGAAAGCTGGCCTTGTGGAGGTAGCTCGGCCTGTCTGTGGGTTTCCTGTACACAGATGAGTGCAGTGTGCCGTTGGCAGCTGATATGGTGCAGTCCAGGAAGCTCACACTGTGCTTGGAAAAATCCATCTTGAGTTTGATGGGTGGAACATATTGAATGCCTTGTGAAAGTCTAGAAGGCGTTCCTCTCCTTCTGTCCATATGATGAAAATATCATCGATGTATCGCAGATATTTGTGTGATTTGTGAGGGTGGATGTTCAGGAACCTCTGTTCTAAATCTGCCATGAAAAGATTGGCACAATCAAATCTGCCCCGAAAACACTGCGAGAACAGCTGTTGCGCTACAAAGAAAAGAAAAACACCACACAGATCCCTCTAGTTGTTTCCTACAAGCCAACTCTAGAGGGAATTCGCAAAATCATGAAAGATCTGCAGCCACTGGTCACAGAGGACCCGGGCTCAAAGAAATATTCCCACAGCCCCCCTTACTGGCATTCAAGCAACCCCCCAACCTGAGGAAAAAACTGGTCCTCAGAAAATTCACTCAGGAACAGGGTGACATACAGAAAGGGACCAAACGCTCGAACAAGTCCCGCTGCAAACTATGCCAACACATATGTGCCAGCAGCACTGCATGGCACACAACACCACACACAACATCAAGGGCTCGTACCTTTGCACGTCTGCCAATGTGGTATACATGATCCAGTGCACGGCGTGTGATAAGGGCTGCTATATTGGTGAAACCAGCCTTAAACTAAATCCCAGGATGAACCAGCACAGACACTCCATCAAGAGCCACCAGGAAAATACATATTGTACCCCAGTGGGACATCACTTCAATCTAAAAGGCCACTCCATCCAAAACCTCAAAATTAAAATCCTCAAAGGACATTTTAAAGACCACCGTGAACGCAAAGCATATGAAATGAAAATGATCACATATTTTAACACTATAAATTTATTTATTTATTTATTTATTTGCAAAGGATTTTACCAGGAAGGATACATTGAGATTTCTCTCGTTTTCAAGTATGTCCTGGGTTCAAGAACATTGTATTTCTGTAACAACTGTAACCACTCAAAGTAATAAAATGCAAACTATTAAAAACAATACACAAATATACAGATTAACATATCATGGGAAGGGCTAGAACCTTGGATTAATTAGGGTGATTTGCAAAGTGGAAGCAGCTGGAAAGTAAGCTACAAATTTCAGACCAGCACTGGGTGGGATAGCAGAGTCCAGTAGCAGGCTCTGTGGCTGAGGGGAATGTGAGTGTGTGGCTGGACTCAATGTCGATTCTGGGTTTTAACCCACTATCATAACGTCACATAACATTCTAAATTCTGGCTGATGTTTTGTTTTTTCTTGATTTCCTTTTTTTTTTTCATGTCTCTTTCAGCCTTCACTGTTTTGTGGTTTTGTTTTTTTTATTTTTCCTTTTTTTCCTTTTTTCATTCTAGGTTGTATGATCTTATCTCTGTTGTTTTATTATGGGCCCAAGATCCCTCATGCGTTTATTTTCCCATTTTGAACATACCATTTGACTCTCACTTTTTACAACATCTAATACCCCACGCATGTGACCCTTAATGTCCTAATGTTCAATTCTAGGAACTGATCAGTAAGCATCCAGACCTGAGGAAGAGAGGATATACTCTCAAAAGCTTGTCTTTTAAATTTAACGTTAGTCCAATAAAAAAGTTATCACTACGTACTGCTATACTCGTGATATATATATATATTGCACGAGAGGGGCAGCACTCAACCTTAACTACGCTTTCAGTGCGGGTGCATCTCAAGCCAACATGATATACAACAAAACAAGAGGAGAGCACACCAAACATATTCAAACAATACAAAAGAAACCACAACAGTAGCTAAATTCATTTAAACAGAGATTTTCCAGATTTAACCCTTTAAATGCTTACAAACATTTCTTAACCCCTTAAATAAATTTAGCTGCTGTTGTGGTTTCTTTTGTATTGTTTGAATATGTTTGGTGTGCTCTCCTCTTGTCTTGTTGTATATCATGTTGTCTTGAGATGCACCCGCACTGAAAGCGTAGTTAAGGTTGAATGCTGCCCCTCTCGTGCATTTTGTATAATATAGGGTTGACAACCCCTTTGGGCAAGCATCCCTCCCTGTCACAGGTGCTCCACCCGCAGGTTCTATTTATACCTTGATCTGCAGGGAGCTTCAGAAAGGACTGGGTCCTCAATAAGTAAGTTTATCCCATAAGAGCAGTCATTAGGTTAGTATGATAGGACCTGCCAGGGGTGGAATACATTGTCGCTGTTGGCAGGCTTACGCAATCCATGGCCATCCATTGCAAACTAAACTTCCACCATTGTTCAACAGAGCTCAGTATTGAATTTGTGTAAGGGTTAAGAACTGCAGTGTTTTTGAAGGGGTTAAGAAATGTTTGTAAGCATTTAAAGGGTTAAATCTGGAAAATCTCTGTTTAAATGAATTTAGCTGCTGTTGTGGTTTCTTTTATATTGTTTGAATATGTTTGGTGTGCTCTCCTCTTGTTTTGGTGTGTATATATATATATATATATATATTATATATATATATATATATATATATGTATGTGTGTATATATATTCTCTATAACTTTAAGAAGCATTGCAATGATATTATCAGCAGAAAGTGGGGACCTCTCTGGTGAGATATCTGATATCATTTGAAGTTGCCCTGGGTGGGTATGAAAAATGCAGCAATTTGAAGGTGCCCTGTTGCAGATATAAGGCTCATAACAAATTCAATGTAGGAAATAAAATGGTATATACCCGATCAATTTCCTCATATTGAAACAAGCAGACATCGTATTGTATAGCCATGCTCTTAGAAATTCAAAAGAGAGACTAAGATCTTTAAGTGGTGTCCTCCCATGGTTGAATCCAAAGCCCCATGAAGCAAAAGTGTATAGAAATGTTAATAACAGGTATCTGACAATTTTAGCACCAACACACATGGCCAAAAGCAAAGGAGTAAGGTCCCTTCTAAGATGTCAAAACAAAAGAAAATAAGCAGAACATTAGCATGTAATCTCCTTAGAGAGAAGGTACATCTCTACCTCCTGTCTGTCTATCTACCACGAGGCAAACAGAGCGTTTTCCTCGGGTGTCAGAATCCACAGGGGTGGAAAAAATGCCCCAGAACACCCACACTAGGCCACCGGCCAAATGTCACCGTCTGCAGACCTGTCTCTAGCCGGTGACATTCGCTCAGTTGCCGAAATGTGCCCTCCTCAGCTCGGGCATGGATCTTACTGATCCACCGAGCATTGCAGGGCTGTGACTGCCAGGCAGCTCCTGAGCCCATCACTTTTAGTGCACCTGTGCGGCTCTCACTCTCGGCCACATTAGATGATGTGAGTGTGTCACGGTTCCCAGATCCCACCACGCAGTACTTAACACCCCACACTCCACAGAACCCAGAAGCTACCAACAGAGTAGCTGTGAAAGATCCCTAACTGTCTGGTCCTTAGAATTGGCCAGGTAAACTAGCTAGACAGAAAGGGTTAACAACACGGGGAGTAGTCAGCCGAGCCAGAATCAGGAATACAGAGTTCAGAATGGTCAAATGGAATAGCCGGGTCGATATCAGAGCAGTGGCGTAGTACAAGAAAATGGTCTAGGGCAACAGAAGGCAGAATAGTCAGAAACAAGCAGAGGTCAATAACGGGTTAATTCAATATAGCAGTCAGGTACAAGGAGCTCAGGTATGGATAACCACGATCTGGCAACTGCTGAGAATACACTGAGGGTTTTTAAAGACCTTCACCAGGCCACGCCCCCCCACTCAAGCCGCGCCTCATGCAACCACCTCCCTGCCTGTCTCCATTTAAACCGGGAATTGGTCAGCGAGCAGCATCAGACATGCTGCCCTCAAGCACACAGGTAGGGCTGGAAGCTCCCAACGTTACAGAGTGTGGCCGAGAATGAGAGCCGCATTACTAATAGAGTAGGAAAGTGAGCCCAGGGATTTTGGGAGACGTAGTCATTACCCGCTTCAAGAGGAGACTTGTACTGCGTTGCAATCCTGGGATCAGTATATCGCACTCTACGTGCCTGTTGTGAGAGGTAGTGTGGCCGGGACGGGTAGATAAGCGCGCGTGATTATCGGGATCTAGGATAGACAGATAGTGAGCAGTTTAACCCGGCGTCTTTCGCAGCAGCGCGCGTAGTGGTCGTGACAGTCACCGGTTGGCTTCCCACCTGCCCACCCCTGCAGTGCAGGGCTGTCTTTAACGCAGGGCAAAAGGGGCAGTTGCCCCGGGCCGAGTCATTGTTGAGGGGCCCAAAGCAGCTGCCCCTTGGACCTGTGTAAACCATATAGAACAGCTGCCGCTGCTAGCGGAATGCATTTACAGCATTTACAGCTTCTTGCGAGCGCGAGCGTTCTCCCTCGCGCCCGCGTTCTCCCTCGAGCCAGCGTCAGCGTTCGTGCGAGCGCCAGCGTTCGTGCAAGCGCTAGGGTTCGTGCGAGCGCCAGAGTTCTCCCTCGCGCCAGCACCAGTGTTCTCCCTCGCACCAGCACCATCCTGTGAAGGCTGTGACATGGCCTACAGGTGAGATCTCGCGAGAGCACGTCACAGTCTTTAGAGGCTGGCGGCCACATGAAGGGAAATGCTGGCACTCGGAGGAACACACGGTCATCTGATCCTGAAGTCTGTGCTGGGTAAGTATAATTCTAGGGGTCTGTGCTGGGTACATATATTTCTGGGAGTCTGTGCTGGATATATATAATTCTGGGGGCCTGTGCTGGATACATATATTTCTGGGGGCATCTGTGCTGAATACATATAATTCTGGGGGGGGTCAGTGCTGGATACATATAATTCTGGGGGCCTGTGTGCAGAGTACATATATTTCTGGGGGCCTGTGCTGGATACATATATTTCTAGGAGGGTCTGTGCTGGGTACATATATTTCTATTAAGATATTACCATGCCTTTTCTTCCAAGAACATATAACTGTTAATAGAAATATATGATGAGAAAGAGCCTAGAAGAGGCTATAATTGGCATGTACATACTGTTACAGATCAATCTAAGGACTTGCTTGTGAGCCAGTTCTTTATGTTTACATTATTAAAGCTTTTTGAGACAAGTCCATGATGTATTTATGTTTTTGTTTTTTTTTGTGGGATGTTCGGGGTGGGGAGTAAAATTATGCAGTGGGTGGGCTTTCGGGGGGCCCAAGAAAATGTATGCCCAGGGTCCAATCAATATTAAAGATGGGCCTGCTGCAGCGCCACAGAGGACGGTAAATATATTTAAAACAATGCCAATTAAGTGCTTTTTATCGGTGTGGATGTTGTGTACGCTCAAATACACTGCCCAATACGTGAGTGTTATTGCTGTGGACAGTGCCGGATTAACATAGGGGCTGATGGAGCAGCAGCTCCAGGCCAGCCATGCCCCAGAATAGGCCCAGAGAAAGGATAACTATGTCTGCATTGGTGGGCATTTAGACCCCTGTATCTCCAACTCCATAGCAGCTACAGGCTCATGACCAGGTTTTATGTAACAATAAAAATAATATTTCTTATTTATTTCTAACAAAGCAATATTTTTCACTTTTCAATTATAAAGTGAGCAATGATGCTGCACTAACTCACCATCTCATTTCTCATGTCACCAAGTGTGGAGGTGATGGTACAATCCATTCAGGGTTATTCAGAGAGCGGTGAAAACTAGGAGAATGGCTGGAGTGTGGAGGTGATGGTACAATCCATTCAGGGTTATTCAGAGAGAGGTGAAAACTAGGAGAATGGCTGGAGAAGTGAAAATTATAGGTCGAAATAGCCAAACCAGAAAAATTCTCCCATTTATCTCACTTTGAATATCGGCTATTTTGACCTGGAATTTTCACTTCTCCAGTCATTCTCCTGGTTTTCACCTCTCTCTGAATAACCATGATTGTTACGAATTGTTACATCAAAAACCTAAACCGCTGCACTGCAGCGAGGTGCACTGGAGGGGGGCCTTGGAACCCTGTGTCACTAATCTTTACACTGCACAAGGTCAAGTGAGGTGTCATTGGTCAGGTCAGAGTCTGGCCTTTGCATTGATACCAGACGTGACAATGTAAAATCTAAAAGACAAGAAAACGAAAAAACACTTTTAAAATTTATTTTTAGTCCCAAACCGGTGGCATTGACCATTTGTAACGTATAAAATGAGCGATACCACTGCCATTACTCCCCTTCTCATTTCCCACGCTGGGAGCAAGATCATTGTTTTATACATAGTCATATTATTACTAAAACACCATCCTGAAACACAAGGGAAATATTTCATTTTTTGGTTAAAATTGTATATTTTCTCAGAAAAACACAGTACCAGCTTCCCTTTTCAATTTTTGTTAACAATAATTCCCTATAGAATATATAACCACAAAGTTTTTGGATGATAAAATGTGAAAAAATTATTTTTACACGTAAATTATTAAAATCTGTATGGAAATTTCCTTACTCTGGGCCACATTACAATTACATTACACATTACTGCGGGTGCAGTTTTTCCTCCCTAGCTCCCCCGTTTTAGCGTTAGGATCGTAATGTAGCCCTCAGTATCTACCCGTATCTGTACTATTAAATAACCTAAAATATGTTTTCTTTTCACGAACAGGTCTAGTCAAAGAAAGGTGAAACTCAGAACGACTGGAGAATTGAAAATTCTAGGTCAAAATAGCCAAACCAGAAAAATTCTCACATTTGGCCTAGATTGTTCTTTTCTCCTGCCAGTTCTCCTGATTTTCACCTTCTTCGAATAGACCTAAAAATTCCGAGAAAAGCCCATCAAAATATTCAGCTCCAGGTCCATAGAGATCTTAATCTGGCCCTGGCTCTGGATCCTGTGTATGCTCATCTCCACTGCCTATTATGTGTGTTTTATTGCTGTGGACCCTGTGTACGCTCATTTGCACTGCCCACTATGTGAGTTTTATTGCTGTGGATCCTGTGTATGCTCATATGCACTGCACATTACTGTGAGTCTTATTGCAGTGGAGCTCTGTGATACAATGTGATACGGGGGGGTGCTCAAATTTTGTGTACCTCGCCGCTCTGCCAGTCTCTTAATTTGCTTCTTGCACCCTTCAGCATCCGATTTAAAATACTGACACATTGCACCACCAACTCTCACCTCCAAGACTTCTCAGGGCAGCTCTGGTCGTGTGAATGACCTACCTACCTTTAATTCTGTGCCGTGTGTCACTTTGGACTTGGGGTGTATGGACCTGGAGATGTATTTGGAAAGTGCAGGCTTGATGTTCTATATTATTTCCTTGCCCTCTCTTGTTTGTGTAATCTGTGTAATGTAAGAATACTGTTATTGACTAATCTCATGTTCCATGTGCATCTGATGTTATCTGCTGGTAGGATTAGCCTTCCAGTATGCCCTCTCTCAGGAATGTGTTAATATCTGATTATGTTTGAGTAGTTTGTTAATCTGTTTGTCAACACTGCCCTATTATCTTCTGTTTTAGACTGTAATATGTTTACTGTTAACAATTGTCATTGTCTCGTCTAGGAATTATTTTGAACAAATGTTTATTCATTATTTGTCCCAGTCTAATTATTCCTCACAACATTTTCTAGGTTTTTGTACATGTAAATGACTCATGTTTGGCAGCATAAATATGTGTGCCTGTTCCTAATTAAAAGAGTTCCATTTTGACCATGCAGACCTACAGATATACAGCATCGTCTTATTTCTGGGTGATGCTAGCAGGCTCCAGGTCTTTAAGCTTCATATTAGGACAGGAGAGAAACACAAGTGTCTGCCTGGGGAGAACACTAGGGGTCCAGCAAGGAAGCGGCATTGACAGATGTGACCCGGTCACGGTACCGAGATCTGTTACAAACTGCCATTTGGTGGACAGATTCAAAATATATAATTATTATATATACCAGTATGTCATCTACTGTCAGAATGATTTAATAAAAAAATGGTAAAAAAAATTAAATTTCATTTAGATGTTCAATCATTTACAGCTTGTAAAATTATTTTTTTCACATTTTATCATCCAAATCTTTTGTGGTGATTATATTCTATGGGGCACTCTTTTAAAAAAATTTTTAACTAATACTGAAAACCCAAAATTTTTTGCTTTAATTTTTCCGCATTGTGATTTATAAATAATATGACTTAAGGGTTATTCAGAGAGCACCAAAATGTCACTGATATTTCGGTGCCCTTTCGTTCCCCGCATTTCAGGGCAATTCACCGATTATAGTTCACCGACTCTGCGGTGTATTCAAGAACAACCGTAGGGTCCCCGAGTGCAGGGAAAATCCACTGCAAACCCGGCGAACACTCACAGAAAACCTGCAGAAACCACTGCAAAAACATGAGCCACCGATCACAGCGCAGACCAGCCGCCGGAAAAAGCCGACAAGCTGACAAAAGGGATAAAAAAAACAAAAAAACAGTACACTTGAAAGTTTCAAAATTGAAACGCTGTTTGCAAAAGAACTACTGAACTAAAATGTCTGCAATTTACATATAAGATCCAATGAATGAAAATAAAAAGGTCTGTCACAGAAAAAATAAAAAACACTTAAAAAAATGGAAAATAAATTTTGCCGAAAAGATCCCGAAAAATGCCTAAAAGATCCTAAAATATTAATAAAGAGACTTTTTACTGCAGAATAAAATAATAAACGGTTTCTTAGATATTGAGTTAAATTGGGAATATTTTTAACTTTGAAGCCTATGGGATTTGCCTGAATAAACCTGCCAATTGAAAACACCGAAAAGTAGGGCATTCTGGCCACTTTTCACTACTGTTCGGTGTTCTCTGAATAGATGAATCATTGCTTCTCTATGGGGGATTTCACTTCCATTGAACGGCACCGCACGTGCAGGCAATGGGCAATGCCATTGCTTTGGAACAAAAAATAAATAAATAAAAATATTTTTATGTTCGTTTGTGTGTTTTTTTTTCATGACATTATACATGGTCATGTTTGGCATCACTAGAAATGCCAGACTCTGACCTGTCCAATTGAAAGGGGAATAGCTAGGAATGGCTGCCATCTTGTACCCTAGCAGCCATCTTGCATGATTTTTATATAGAATAATACTAACTACCCTTGTAATCACTTTGCTTAGATTCTAACATTCCAGAGATTTTCTTCTGAAGCAATTAAAAACCTCAGAATCCAACTTGTGTAAATCTTTAGGCAAACAGCGATCACCAGCTGAGGAAGCCAAACCAGCGATATGCGTCCTGGTAGCTATGATATGTTTATTGTAATAATAAATGTTTTAAAATTACTGTTTGCCTAAAGATTCCTATCCAAGAAGGTTTTGGGGATTCCTTATAATTCCCTAGGCGCATTTGATAGAGCCATTTGGGGCTCAGGAGCATGTGAGTCTAAATTTGACCTGTGTTTTTAAAACAAACTCTCCTTGGTTACAATATCACACTAGGGGTATCCCTGGTATACGTCTGTATTTGCACTGTTGGGGAACCCTATTGGAGTCTACAGGATCCCCCAAAGAGGTTGATGGGCACCTGAAGAGACCAGTAGAAGACCCATAAAGTGATCTACCCTAGAGCCAGGTGTGGGCTCAAAACAAATGTGAGTTGGATACTTGTATACCTATATTCTCGAGTTGAAGACTACATACTTCGCAATCCTGGTCTCCTTTTTTTCCTGCAGCACTGCAAACATCCCCTCAAAAGAGGCAAATCCTTGAAAGGAGTAAAAGAAAAATGTTTATGGACATGCATTGTGCATAATTGTGCTAACCGCTGAGCTTATGTTCATTGGCGCTACGTTGTTTTCTTTATATATGATCATAGATTGCTTAAGCCTGTCACAGTCGCCAATCTAACTTGACCGTATCTGCGTTTACAGGATCAACTCACCCTGGAGCTTCCCAGCAGGCACTGGCCTTTATAGGCTGCCACGGTGGGACACACCCGTGAACAGGGAGGGGTGCATACCCATGAGAGTTGTCAGCTCTCTATATGTATAATACAAACCACAGGGGGGTTGCACTCAACTTGTGAGAGAGTTGTCAGCTCTCTATGGGCTCTATTACATTCTTCGCGCAAACGTTAATGCGTGCGCAAAAATGCATTAATGCGAGGGGCAAAACCCTTTGCGCTGAATGTCGTATTACAATGTCTGCGGAAAAAATGTGCGTTAACGTCTACCGCGGGTGAACCTGCGCGAGCGTTATGTACGTTGCGAGTCCTATACTTAACATTGTAAGTGCAAATGCGTTTGTGCACTGGTACGTGGATAGTATTACAATGTATGCGCAGTTTTTAACGCACAGCGTTTGCGCACATCATTTTAACGTCTTTGAAAAGCTGGTGTTAAAGACAAATCTGAACGTCCTGGCTGAAACCAAATACACCAGCCCAAAAAAAAAAATACAGCAAAGTATAGTTACACAATTTACACATACCCAAACAATAAATTTGATAAGTTGTGCATGTTTTTTTTTTTTGATGCAGCATATATGCGCAGATTGACTTTGACAGGCGCAAAAACTTAACGTGAGACAAAAGGTTCTTAATTCTGATTGGCTGAATCGCGTTAAAAAACAGTCTGCACACCGATTTGTGCACGCAACATTAATGCGCACGCTTTTTTCGCGTCTTTTTTACGCACGTTATTTTTTGACAGATGAAATAATGCGCGAGGATTGTAATACCAGTGTTAATTTACGCACGTTAATGTTTAATGCTTCACGCAAAATTCACGTGTTTACCGTGTATTTTTGTGTGAAGAATGTAATAGAGCCCTATATGTATAATACAAACCACAGGGGGGTTGCACTCAACCTAAACTTGCAACAACAGCGGGTGCATCTAAGACATTTAATACAAAACACCAGGAAACAGCACTCCATATCTATGATCACCTTCTTCCACCCTTTTCTGCAACAAAAAACACATTTCAAAAAAGTTCAAAAAACAGAAAATTGCAGAAAATGGTGGGAGAAGGTGGTAATTGATATGGAGTGTTGCTGTTGTTGCAAGTTTAAGTTGAGTGCAACCCCCCTGTGGTTTGTATTATACATATAGAGAGCTGGCAACTCTCATGGGTATGCACCCCTCCCTGTTCACGGGTGTGTCCCACCGTGGCAGCCTATAAAGGCCAGTGCCTGCTGGGGAGCTCCAGGGTGAGTTGATCCTGTAAATGCAGATACGGTCAAGTTAGATAGGACCTGTCAATGATGGGGTACAATGGCGACTGTGATAGGCTTAAGCAAACTATGATCATACCTTGTGAATGGAATCCCCATAATTTTTTACCTGTCAGGTTTCTTGAACTTTTGAAATGTGTTTTTTTATTGCAGAAAATGGTGGAAGCAGGTGGTCATTGATATGGAGTTCTCTTTCCTGATGTTTTGTATATTATATATATATATATATATATATATATATATATATAGCATGTATGTGATTTTCCACCCCTTTTCTCCCTTGCCTTGCGGTGCTCCTCCTCCTTTGGCTCAGGGATTTCCAAACCCAGAAGTCCCTGAAGCTTTTCTGCACAGTTTCTGCTGCTATACAACTGGCATTCACTAAACACAGAGCAGTTATATGGGGAGATAGTCACTAAACACAAAGGGCAGTATTATATTCTGCCTGCTAAAACAGGGATGGTAAGGAGGAAAACCTGCGCCTGCAGGTTTTGAGTTAGTGTCCCCATTTTAGCTCGTTATCATTTGTTGTAGAGGATCTGGTTGCTGTCACATCCTCGGCACCTGCAGGCCTTCAGGGCTGGTCTGGGCACTCGGCGGCATCGCTAGCTGGTTGGGTTCCAGAAGTTCCAGCCATTCATGCACCTGGAAAGGCGGGGTGCGGAATGATGACGCTGAGCCGCCGGCTTTAAATGCAGGGCGCACAAGTCGACTCATTGCCCTGACGTGGAGTTAGTTCCCGCATCGCCTGGTGTATTTTCTTAGTGATTCACTGATTCTTTTGCTCTGTTGCTAAACTGGATTGTATGAGGACCCTGACTGTTGCTGACTCGGACTGCCTTCCTGACCATTCTCTTTCTGACCAAGCCTGTATGTGTGTTGTGCCAAAAGCAGACTCAGAGTGCTTGTTGCATTTGAACCACGCTGACCCAGAGTGTATAATTTTCTTGCATAACATTGATACAGAGTATATGCCTGTCCTGCATAGCGCTGACTCAGGAAATCCATCGATCTGTCTTGTTGCCGAATCGGAGTGTATGAGGACCTTGTTTGTTGCCAAATCTGTCTGTACGAAAACCCTCTCTGTTGCCAACTCAGAATGTTTGTATGACCACGCTTCTGTTAAACCTCTTCCTTACGGCTTTCCGCTTATCAGTGAAGTTAACCCTTTATGGCTCAGCGATAACTTGATTTCAAAACCTGCTGTGACTAAGCTAAACTCATTATTGTTGGTTTGTCTATTCTCCCTGGCTGGGAGTGATAGGGTTAGTGGTCCCGACCATTCAAGGATCGGAGGGGCACATTAAGCAGGGTAATTGCCGCTTAGCCGATTACGCTATCAAATTCAAAACCGTGAAAGCAGAATTACAATGGCCTAATGATACCTTTGTCACAGCATTTCTAGAAGGGGGTCAAAGATAATCTGAGGTATGAGTTAGCTCCCATTTCATTACTAGAGAAGCTAGATGATCTCATAGAGTTCTGTATTGCGCTCGATGACCAGATTCGAGAAAGGAGGTCTGGCCGTGATAAGTCTCGCAAACTTCCTCAAGCAAACCCCTTCTACTCCTCGTGTGGTTCGTACTTCTTCACCTTCCAAGGTGGAACAAGCAGTTTCTGAACCTATGCAATTAGGTCGGTCTAGTATCTCAGGTGAAGAGAGACAACACCATCTCAGAGAGGTGTTATGGTTTTACTGTGTTGATAAAGGCCATTTCCGGTTGCAGTGTCCCAAACGACCTATGAGATCTTCTATGTCGGGAAACGATCATGTCTAGAATCCCCTGAGAGACAGGTTCTAGGCATGACTGCAGTGTCTCTCATGTCAAAAAAGAAAAAGAGGTCTTGTGTTGTGGTTCCAGTGTCAGTGGCTTGGGAAGATATCAAGCTTGACAGAGAAGCACTGATTGATTCTGGTTCAGCAGGAAATTTCCTGGATTCTGGTTTTGCTGCCATTCACCAAGTGCCTTTAGTCAAGAGAGAAACTCCTCTCCTCATTGAGAGTATAGATGGCAGACAATTATTGATACCCATGACACCATCCCTCTTTCTTTTTATACAGGTATCCTACATGGAGAAAAAATACAATTCCAAATAATTTAGTCTCCTATGGTACCTATTGTTCTAGGCTATCCTTGGTTAGCCAAACACAATCCAGTCATGAACTGGACTGAAGAGGAATTGGGCACTTTGAGCTCACAGTGTTGGTCAAAGTGTTTAGGAATGAGCACTGTTGTACAGCGCTGCAGAATATGCCGGTGCTTAATAAATAAAGAATAATAATAACATGTAGTCTGAACATGGCTACTGCACCTCCTCTGTCTACGGAGGTACCGAGGTAGTACAGCGAACTCAAGGAGGTTTTTGATAAAAAGAAATCTGATATTCTGCCTCCTCATCGCCCGTATGACTGTGCTATATATCTTTTGCCTGGTACCATGCCCCTGAGGGGTCATGTACACCCCCTCTCCCAGAAAGAGAATGACATAATGGAGGAATATATCTGTGATAACCTTGCCCGTGGGTTTATACGTCATTCCTCCTCCCCTGCAGGGGCAGGATTTTTCTTTGTCTCTAAGAAAGAGGGTGATCTGCAACCCTGTATCGACTACAGAGGTCTGAACAGAATAACCATGCGCAATGCATAACCCATTCCTCTGATATCTTAACTATTTGATCGCATTAAAGGAGCTAAGATCTACACGAAATTAGATCTACGTGAGGCATATCATTTAGTTCGAGTCAAAAAGGATCATGAATGGAAAACTTCATTTAACACGAGAAGTGGGCACTGTGAATACCTAGTCATGCCATTTGGTCTGTGTAATTGTCAGGATCTGATTCATGAAGAGGAACCAAACGTGCAGGAATAATGGAAAGTTCAATACAACCACAATATGAAAGGCTGATTAGAGTGCACAGCACCTTCACGGTTGTAGAAGTGAAGTCAGGCTTGATGTAGATGTAGAAATAATCAGCGGAGTTCAACAATGAGATTCAGCATAAACGTGGTTTAAACGTGATTAAGCATTCAGCAGAGTTTGGCAATAACACGTGAACAAGTACTTCAATGATCCAGCAGTAACCTTTAGCACGTACGTGGTTAAGCTTCAGGAGAGTCCTGGCAGTAATACCCAGCACGTACAAGGTTAAACATAATTATAGAATTTAGCTAAGTATGACGATAAGTTAGAATTTTAATAATAAGACTCTGAGGCGAGTATTGCTTCTCTTTCTTGCTTTATTTAACATAGCAGCAAGTGGCAAATAGCAAGAACTTGGAAATATGAAGCATTTATATTGAAATAAAGAGAAAAACACATAATAACAGTAATAACAGGTATATATGGTATCTTCCGACACCCCTTCACTCCTTTGGATCGGTCCTCCTTCCTGTCAGAGCCCATCAAACCCGGTCAACATCCCTCCTACTTCCTCTTTCTTTGCTGTACGAGGTGATCAGTGTAGGTGTGTAGGGAACCCAAAGGGCAATCCACCGGATAACAGGAAAATCTTCATGAGGCTGAGGAAAAAGAAGACGTGAGAGTGGAAGATATTGGATCCGCAGACCCAGTAATACAATAAACTACAATAGCGGTGGGAGTGGTGGGCAATACTCGCCTCAGAGTCTTATTATTAAAATTCTAACTTATCGTCATACTTAGCTAAATTCTATAATTTTAATACATCGACTCTGAGGCTCCTATTGCTTGTTCAAAGCTAACCCACAACTGCGGATGACCAATGAACAACAGGCTTAAAATAAAAGGATCGAAAGGTGGACTCCCTGGACCAGTCAGCTGATCATAATAAGTCCTCCAACCGACAACCTGCTGACACAGCGGAAGACGCCACAGCACTGTGAATCGAATGAGCGCCAAACATAGAGGTATCAACACCGGTTAAACCCAAAAGCCAGCGAAGCCAGCGTGCAAGAGTGGTCGTACCTACCGGGGCGAAAGGAGATTTAAAGGAAATGAAGAGAGGAGAAACCCCTGGACCCCGGAGCGAAGCTGTACGGGATTCGTATCCCTGAAGACACAAAACCGGGCATAAAGCCGGGCATAATGGAAAAGCCAGATAAAACGCCGACGAAATGGCCATCTTAGTACGGCGGGAGATGTCAAAGCGCACACCCTCAGGCACGAAGGAACGTGCATTGAAATCCAACGCCCTGACATCGGCTACCCGTTTGCAAGATATCAAGCATAAAAGGGCTAATAGTTTAGCAGAAAGCTGACGCAAGGTCAGAACCTGGTTAGAGGGCCATTGTTCTAGAAAAGTCAGTAACAGGGTCACATCCCAAGTTGTCGTATACCGTGGCAACGGGGGACGATCAGCCCGATACCCTTAAGCAGACGACAGACCAACGGGTGTTTGCCTATAGGTGTCCCATGGAAGCCCACATGATAGGCCGATAGAGCAGATCTATAAACATTAAGCGTGCGATAAGCTTTGCCTTGATCAAAGATTTTGTAAGGAAGTCCAACACGAAGCTCAAAGGGGCCTGGAAGGGATCTTGATCCCTTGACAGACACCAATGATGCCAGGTGAGCCAAGCCGATTTATAGCAGGATCTAGTACCTGGGGCCCACGCATGGCGTAGGAGCGCCGTAGTCTGTTCCAAAATCCCTCTGGCTCCCCTGGCGTCCCGATACCAACGAGGCCAACAACAGACTGTGGCCTGTGGATAGTAGCGGGTGAGGTTGCCCGGATGAGTCTACCAGGAGATCCGGGAGAGACGGGAGATAATGTGGAACATCCACTAGGAGCTCCAACAAGATCAGGAACAAATGCTGGTTCTGCCAAAACGGGGTGATTAAAACCACCTGGACCTGCTGAGTCCTGACATGTCGCAGCGTGCGAGCGATCAGTTGAAATGGCGGGAAGGCGTACTGGCGGACCCCGGACCAATCCTGCAGGAAAGCGTCCGTTGCCTCGGCCAGTGGGTCTGGCGCCAACTGTAGAATATCGGGAGATGGGCGTTGAGCCAGCAGGCAAATAAGTCCGCGTGAAGCGGCCCCCACAGGGCCGTCACGTCGGAGAACACTGACGAGCGCAGACGCCAATCCCCGGAGTCTTCTGTGTGTCTCGAGTTCTAATCTGCGAATTGATTCTAGATTCCCAGAATAAACTGCGCTTGGACCACGATCCCTGTCTGAAAACACCACTCCCAAAGGCGGGAAGCCATTGTTGTCAGAAGTAGGGATCGAGGACCACCCAGCGAGTTGATATATCGGACCGCCGGGAAATTGTCCATCCGGAGGAGGACTGATCGATGTGTGTGATCCTTGAGAAAACTCTGGAGTGCAAAGAGCCCTGCCAAGAGTTCCAAGCCGTTCATGTGTAGGTGACGTTCCTGAGCGGACCAGCGACCTCCCGTGGAGGAACCTTCGCAATAAGCACAAGCGTCGGAGTCGATTGTAATTGTCGGGGGCGATACCAGGATAGGCCTGCTGTTGCAGGAGTGGAAGTGATCGGTTCACCATTCCATATCTAGTCTGGCCTCTTCCGAGAGATAGATCTGAGCAGTGTAGGGGGGACCCCTCCTGAGAAAAAAGGCCTTCAGGCGTTGGAGGGCCCGATAGTGCAGGGGGGCTGGTGTCACCGCCAGCCTTGTCGCTGCCAAAAGGACGATCACGCGAGCCAGATACCTTAATGATGGAGCCTGGGCCCCCAAAAGGGATCGGACTTCGCGTAAAATTGATCGACATATGGGCAGAGGAACACTGAGAGACATCAGGGTACTGTCCACCCCGAATCCCAGGAATTCTAGGGTTTGAGATGGAGAAAGAATCGATTTCTCCTGGTTCACAAGGAATCCCAGAGACTGAAAGAGGTCGACCGTCCATCGTACCTGGAGACGTAGCAGACTCTCCGACAAGGCCATTAGTAATACGTCGTCCAGGTATATAATGAGGCGGACTCCTTTGGTGCGTAGCCATGCCACGACCGGTTTCAGTACCTTGGTAAAGCACCAAGGGGTGGAAGACAGGCCGAAAGGCAGCCAGCAAAATCTCCAGAGGTCTGGACCCCAGCGGAACTGGAGGAAATCCCGCGATTCCCTGGCAATCGGGATGGTCAGATATGCGTCTTTGAGATCCACCTTTGCCAACCAATCGCGGGGTCTCAAGAGATCTTTGAGCATGTGCATGCCCTCCATCTGGAAGTGACAGTAGACCACCGTCCCATTCTACTCTCTGAGGTTGATGACTGGACGGACGCCTCCGTCCTTCTTGGGAACCAAGAACAAGTTGCTCAGAAAACCTGAGGTCCCCTGTGGAACCCGTTCTATGGCTCTTTTTTGGTACAGTTCTGAGATCTCCCGCTCCACTAACGTCCTCCCCTCCCCCGAAAAGGGGAGATAGTGGGGTATCGTCATCTGGAGCGGGGGAGAAGAGAACTCCAGAACAAACCCTTGTACAGTATTGAGGACCCAAGGGTCCAATGTAATGTGACACCACGCGGTGTGAAAATATTTTAAACGACCCCCCACCTTGGTTGTAGATGGGTGTATGAGGTGTGAAATTACCTGCATGTCTGAAGGTCGAGGAAGAATGACCTCCTCTGGCACCCCGGAATCCTCTGCCATGCCACGGCTGTGAACGGGTAGGGAAGAACGGGGAAGGTGCAGGAGCAGCGGTCGTGGAGGGGTTGCCTCCCGTGGGACCAGAAAAGATGGGTTTTGCACGGCCGGTAGGTCGGCCCCGATATCCACCGGCCCATGGGAAAACCCCAGAAAACACCTTCTTTAGTGAGTTGGACACACGGTCCATCGTGTTGAATGCACCAGAATATTCGTTATGTCTTTCAAGAAACCTTTGCCGAATAACGCTCCATTAGCCGTAGCACCTAATTCATAGTCAGCTATGCCAGCCAGTTGGCGGTCCATTTTCAAGAGTATGCATTTACGCCTTTAGGAGGCAAGAGCCGTGTTAGCATTACCCAAGAAACTGAGTGAGCTCTGGACCCAAATGGTAACTTGAACGGGGTCCATGAGGTCACCAGACAATTTTGCCTGTTCTAATGTATCCAGCAATTTAACTAAAGGACCCATGGTGTCCAGCAATTTATCTTGGCAAACCCTAAATGTGTGGTCTATGCCAGGCCTCAAAATTTCCTCTCGCCTGCTTGCATTTGGTGAGGGGAAATTACATGAGGGCAAGTGGGAATGCAGAGGCATGGCTGGATAGGGGTTAGGTGGGGCAACTAGTGGCGAGTAACTCTTAAGACCTGGCTAGTAGCTTGGGACTTGAAATTTTGAGGCCTGGTCTATGCCTTTGTTGGGAATCCATCCCTTAGGTGTGACAAAGTCCACAAAGGCTTTATCCACGTCAGGGGTCAGACAAGTCTTCCCACTCGTGGTGGGGCGAGGGGATTCCGCCTTCATGCGGTTCCGAGTAGCCTTATCTAGGGCTTTGCATGCCTGTCGTCCACCCATTGTTCCACATGGGCTAGTGGGGACCATTCAGCGGACTGTGGATGGGAAAGGTCCTCTGGACAAAAAAGGGGGTTACCCAATGGGTCGTAAAATAATGCCCGGGCGGGCTTTTGAATCCACCTCCACTGAGGTATCAGTAAAGTCCTCATCCGAGGCCTACACATCTATGGAATCGCTATTGGTATCCTCTTCTGAATCCAGGTTAGTGTCCTGAAGCGGAGCAGGGACAACAGCGGTGTCAGGGTTGGAAACTGTAGAAATTTTAACCTTTTTGGTGTGCGCTGACACCGTGTGTGCAGAAGCCCGTTTACAGGTTGCAGTGGTAGGGGATGGGTGCACGTGTCCCGGCATTTTTGCGGAAATGCCAACCCCTCCAATCATGTGTCGTACATGTCTCACTGACTGTTTCCCCGTGGTGGTGGCCAGGGGGGTCTCGGGGGGCCTCACCGCGGTGAGTATATCGCCCGTATCAATAGCCGCCAGTGGCGGAGGATCATCATTGTGGCGATTCTCAGCCATCATCTCTTTAAGGGAGCGCGTGAAATCTGTTGACAGGACAGAAACTGCTTTAAAAACTGCAGAGTCAATAGACGCCTGCATATATGGATCAAGGGTGGCAGGCTGGGAAGGAGCCATCTGTGCCTGGATCAGAACGGGTGTATTAGGTTTGTGTTGCTGCTCACCCGAACTGTCCTCTGAAGAGTGCTCAGATTCCTCCGCTGGGGAGGAGTGGATGCTGCGGGGTTTTGCCTTGTGGCATGGCACTGGTGAGAAGTCACTCTGGCGCTGGGAAATCCCTGTGTGCACAGACCTAGCAGGGCCCCACCCACCCGATCAGCGAGCGCGTGCAGCGTCTCGTGAATACAGGCAGAGGGGAGGACGCTGCGGTCAGAAATTCACTCGAGGAGAAAATTAAAGTAAAGTTAACGTGGACCCGCGGTTAGAGCCGGGTGCCCGCTAAAATAAATATATATACCGATAATACACAGCCCCAATCAGTAAATATGGGGTAAAATGTCAGAGAAAATTTTGCGAGTACTTAACTAGTCGCCGAGCAGCTAAGAAAGAGGAAGTAGGAGGGATGTTGACTGGGTTTGATGGGCTCTGACAGGAAGGAGGACCGATCCAAAGGAGTGAAGGGGTGTCGGAAGATACCATATATAGCTGTTAATACTGTTATTATGTGTTTTTCTCTTTATTTCAATATAAATGCTTCATATTTCCAAGTTCTTGCTAGTTGCCACTTGCTGCTATGTTTAATAAAGCAAGAAAAAGCAATAGGAGCCTCAGAGTCGATGTATTAAAATTAAATATTTAGCAAAATTGAGCAGCAGAATGTTCATTCAATAGTTCAGCAGGTTCAATAATATTCAGCATATATGAGGTTAAATTTAGCAGAGTTGAGCAGCAGAATGTTCATTAAAATAGTTCAGCAGGTTCAATAATATTCAGCATGTATGAGGTTAAATATTTAGCAGAGTTGAGCAGCAGAATGTTCATTCGATAGTTCAGCAGGTTCAATAATATTCAGCATATATGAGTGTCCTGTCCCCACTCGGCGTACTCCCGGAGTCTATGCAGAGCTTAACAGGCAGCTAAACCTTTCCTACAAGTCGAATAAATGAGGCTGGTTTGCAGTCTTTATGTTTATTAACTCGTTGTAGGAACACAACTGCATGCACACGCGAAATGCGTAAGTGTGTGATGTTGCGTGAAAGAAAGGTAAAACTGTGGAAAAGCGGAACAATACAGTGTAAAAATACAGAGTATACAGTGAGTTATATAGCAGTAACACATAACATTACAAACAGGGTGTGTAAATATAAAACACTAGGCCATGCTGCAACCATATGAAAAGCAGATGGCTGCAATGTAAGAGGAAACTAATACACAGTACATATGGCGTTTCTAAAGCTGGTAGGCACTGTGGGATGGCTAGGGGAACGTTAAGCTAAAGTCCTTACCGACTATGCTTCTCATAGAGGAGAGAGATGGTTGCCAGATGTGTCTTTCAGCTCATGTGGTAAGGAAATGAGGTTCTTCTTCCCACAATCCCTTGCTGGAGGGAAGCATGTGACTAGCCAGCCTATAGGATTCTAGGAAGGCTGGCTGAATACCAGAGTGCTATGAAATAAAACAGCCACTAGATGGCGATCTAACACAACATATACATTTCTATGTAAACCTTGAACCTTTCTGTCAAAGGCAGCACACTCCCCACCTGATGTCGGTAGATACCACCATCAGAGTCTTCTGAAGAAATAACAAAATTAGTTCAGTCACTGTTCTGAGAAATAACTTTGTCTCATTCTGCTTGTGTATCTTGACTTCAGCCTTGCGTACTTTCCCGTCGTCACTCAGGAGTGCTTTCGCAACAAGACCTAAAGGCCACTCGTTTCTGTGCGACTGGTGGTCTTTCATAAGCACGACGTCGCCAGGTTTGAGCTTAGGTTTGATGGGGTGTAATTTTTTTCCTTGGTTGTAAGGTAGAGAGCTTGTTGAACCGGAGGGATCCAAGCGGGTTGCTTAAAGTCACTGTATGTAGTGTAGACACCTGGGGGCGGACTTCTTCATCTGTATCTGCACTTATCAGTTCAAATGTGTGACAGTCAGTAGTGTTATTATGAGATTTATAAAAGAATGCAGGGCCTGTAAACCATGTTGAGTCCTTTAGATGGTTAGCGGCAGCAGATCTGGTTGCATGGTCTGAAGGATTATGGTCAGTAGGTATGAAATGCCATTGTTTTGGGCGGGGTGGATCTTCTGATTCTCTGTACTCTGTTACTGATATAAACATAAAAACATCCGGATTCGTTGCAAATGTAACCTAAGACTATTTTACTGTCAGTGTAGAACTCAGTGAACTCAATGAACTATGTTCATTTCTGTGGTGATCAGTTCAGCTAGTTCCACTGCTAGGACAGCAGCGCAGAGTTCCAGTCTAGGTATTGTATGTTCTGGGAGTGGTGCAAGTTTTGCTTTGCCCATGACAAATCCTATGTGACATTGTCCTTTCATGTCTACGGTCTTTAAATAAGCTACTGCAGCAATTACTTTGACGGATGCGTCAGCGAAAACAGAGGTTTTGTGTTTGGACTTCTGAAGATGGTACGGGGGCATATGGACGTGCAATGTATACTCTAGTTAATGCTGTCAGAGAGTCTTTCCACTCCATCCACAAATCTCTTTTCTCCGTATGGAGCGAGTCATCCCAGTCTTTTGTCTCCCAGGTAAGATCTCTGAGTATTGCTTTACCTTGGATAGTGACGGGAGCTGCATATCCTAAGGGATCATAAAGGCTATTTATGATGGACAGAGTACCCCTGCGAGTGTAAGGTTTTTCTTCTAGACTGACTTGGAAGGTAAAGGTGTCACTATTTAAATACCAAAGTAAACCAAGGCTCCGTTGAATAGGGAGGATGTCAGTACCTAGGTCCAAGACTTTTAAATTGTCAGAATGGTCTTGGGGAGGGAAGGCTTTAATTACCTCTTTGCTGTTGGAAGTAATTTTATGGAGTCTCAGGTTTGAGTGGGCCAGCATATTTTGAGTTCTTTTTAGGAGACTAATAGCGGCCTCGTCTGTGGGCAGTGATTTTAAACAGTCGTCTACGTAGACGTCCTTTTCTACAAAGTGTCTAACGTCTGCTCCGTATTTTGCTTCTCCCTCCTTTGCGGACTGTCTGAGTCCATAGATAGCGACTGCAGGAGAGGGGCGGTTACCAAAAATGTGTACCCGCATGCGGTACTCTATGATAGCTTCGGAAGCTCGTTATCTTTGAACCAAAGAAGCAATGAAACTTCTGCTGGATGTCGGCCATGAATGCAATGGAATCTTTACGGAAACGGAGGAGTACTCCTAAGAGTCTGTTATTCAGGTGGGGACCTGAGAGTAAGTCATTGTTTAAGGAAACACCCTTGTGATGTGCACTAGAGCCAAACACTACTCTAATCTGACCTGGTTTCTTTGGATGGTATACTCCAAATATGGGTAGGCACCAGTGTCACGACAATTACGCATGCTGCTGCGAAAGACGCCGGGTTAAGCCGCTCACTATCTGTCTATCCTAGACCCGGATAATGACTGCGTAGACAACAATCCCCGCGCGCTCGCTTACCTATCCGTCCCTGCACACTTTCTCTCGCAACAGGTACGTAGAGCGCGATACAATGGTCCCAGGATTGCAACGCAGTACCAGTCTTCTCTTGAATCGGGTAGTGACTACGTTTCCCACAATCCCTGGGCCCACTTTCTTATTCTATTAGTTACTCGGCCACCAGTTCCCCTGAACACTACGCGTGTTGTGGCTAAGGACACAGGGCTAAGCAACCTACTATCTGTCTATCCTAGACCCAGATAATGACTGCGTGGACAACAATCCCCACCGTCCCCAGCGACCGCAACTCACAATTTCGTAGCTACTCGAGCTTAAAACAACAAGCAATACTCCAGTCTCTTCAGTTAGCATGGATTGAATATCAGGCAGAATGCAGATCTTAATAAGGAATATTTATTATGATATAGAAAAAATTATCACAGTGCATTTGTTACAAAAAGATGGATATGATAAATAAATTAATTACACATCACAAACAAACAGCAAACAAATAAAAGGGAGTTAACAGCAGATCCTAGTTACTTACTATATACGCTAGACGATCAGCCATAGGGAGGTTCTATTAGGAGCTGGCAGTATTCCCTTAATTCTCGAATGACCTCCAAGGAAATAGCCATAAGCTCATGCTTGATTCAGAATATATATAGGGCTGCCTTTTTTCTAAGTACAGCCTCCTAGCTGGTAGAGCCTTTGCCTACAATTCCCAGAATTCCTCTCTCCTGGGCACGCTCAGTGCACTTCTTCATTAATTTTAATTCCCTGGTATATCAATCATCTCCCATGGACCCCCTCTAGGGATCAAGGGATGTGCTTCCTTCTTTGAAGACCTGACCACATACCTTTGGTGCTGCACTGTCTACTTGAAGGTGTGAATAGATGACACAGGACTTCCATTTGCTCAAATGGGTAATTTCTACCCTGATCCTGTATCAAAGGAATCCCATTTCACAGCAACCTGTTATATCCCTCCCAGGGACAAAAGATACCCATGTTAATTACTTCTTGGAAACTCAAGCAGTTACTATCAGCTGCGTAAAATGGACCCTTCGTTTATATAGACAGCCATAGAGATATATATATACATAGATATACAGATAGAGGGACACAGATAGATACTTATATACCTAGCACGATAGAAATACAGATCTAATCTGTCCCATCTCTAATCTGCCACAACCAGCATTCTTCACCATTTGTTACGGTAGGTGCTATGTGGTAGCTCTTTTACAAGGAATCGGTTTTGGCAAGGTTGGAAAAGGGAGGGGCGTCCATTTTCTAGAGTCTTAGTGAGCATGTTGCTGACTGAGGTAGGTTTGTGCACGCTTCCCAAGCAAACGTTTCCTATAATAACCCATCCTAAATCGAGTCGTTGGGCGTAGGGAGCGTTGTGAGGGCCATTAATCTGATCCCTTACTTTGTGGACTCATAAGGCGCAGAACTATCTGCGCTTCAGGGTCTAGTACTGGAATGAGGTGAGCTATGCGTTTCAGATGAGAGTGATGTGCTGCAGCATCGGGGGTGGGGATTTCAGTTCTATTATCTTGAATCTGATTACATTCTATTATGGTTGGTAGCGGTAAGCGTGTCTGGCCATCGATAGACTCAACTTGGAAGTCCGTAGCTCTACTCCCCGCTGTCTCAACTGTACCTGCACAAGTCTTTAAGGAGTAAGGAGAGCTGGGGCTTTTAATGTTGAAGATGTCGAAGAAAGTGGATCTCGCCAGGGATTTGTTGCTTTGATCATCTAGGATAGCGTAGGCTTGTACAGCTTTATCTTTGTAGCCTAGACAGATTTTGGAACAGGAACTACCGCCTATAACTCCTTTGCAGACTTTGGTACATTGTGCGGAAACTGCTGGTGTACCTATTTCAGTGTTCGTTCCTTCTTCACTATGTTCTTGAATACCGTCAGCGTGAGTTAAAGTACGTGGAGGTGGTCCAGGGTGTAGGGCTGTGTTATGGCTTGTGCTGTCACATTCTGTGCATTTTACACTGACCTTACAGTCTCTGGCGAAATGAGACGTTGAAGAGCAGCACTTGTAGCAGATATTGTTCTCCCTGAGGAAAGCTTTGCGGGCTTCTATGGGTTTCTCTCTGAAGCCTCTGCATTTCAGGAGAGGATGTGGCTTCCTGTGTAGGGGGCAATGTCAGCTAGGATCTTTGACTTTGTCCTCCAGGTGGGGAGAGGTTGTTGACCTGTAGAAAGAATCTGTAGAGGAAACATTAGTTTTATGGACTGTCACTGGTGTTTTCTGGTACCTGAGACTGGAGGGAGCAGCATGAGACAGTATAAAATCAAAGCTAAGATCATTGATAATTCTTGCTTGTTGATTTACAAAGTCCACAAACACATCGAAGGGGGGAAATGGTACCTTGTGAATTTGTTTGTACCTGGAGCCCTGTGCGACCCACTGCTCCTGGAGGTTGTAGGGAAGTTTTTGGACTATAGGGTTAACACCTCTAGCTGTGTCAAGGAATGTAAGTCCAGGAAAATCTCCTTCTGCTTTTGCTACCTGCAGTTCCTTTAGCAGGTCACTCAGTTCTCAAAGCTTCTGGTAGCCTTTACTAGGTATTCTGGGGAAGTCATCAATTCTTTTAAACAGGGTGTTTTCTATTGCCTCTACTGAGCCGTAGCACTCTTCAAGTCTTTCCCAGATGATTATAAGGCCTATCTCTGGTTAGTTTATATTAATTGTTCTTATGTGTTTGGCGTGTTCTGCAGACTCATTTCCAAGCCAATTATCTAGGAGATCTAACTCTTCGCTGTATGACAAGTCTCTGATTACGTTTTGAAAAGTAGACCGCCAGGCTCTATAGTTTTCTGGACGATCGCTGAACTTTACAAGTCCTTTGGTAATTAGCTCACGTCGTGAGAGGAACTTTGCAAAGTCCATAGTAGCTTGGTTATTACTAGAACAGGGTTGCAGTGCATTGTTAGGAGTGTGGGGTGTGTATCCATACCTTTTAGGAGTCTCTGATTAGAGCAGGTTAGCATCATACCGTTTCGGCGTGAAGGATATCCCCGCTCGCTGGAATGGAGGATGGTTTCTTTGTTGCATAGAGAAGTCGCCGCGGGCAGTGCCACTCTGTTCTGCATTCTCCTGTCTGAAGTGCTGAACTTCGGGGTTGGCTGTTTGCTGCTTTATTTGCGATGCTTGGCTTGTCGGTCTGATGACATCGGTTGATTCTTGTGCAGGTTGAAGATTGCTGCTTGGCTTTGAGTGTTGATATACATACTCTGATGTTCATTGTAGCGTGTCCTGGTGATCTTCTCCTAGACCGAACACGCTGCTGCAACTGCTGCGTTCTTTGTTGAGGTGCGTAGCTGCTTCCAGAGCCTCTGCTTCGGCTGTGGCTGCTGCTGCCTCCTTTTCTACTGCCAGCTTCTCTAGGATGATTTCTAGAAGAGCCCTTTCTTTTTTTATCTGCAATCCGTGTTCTGCGAAGGTGACTTCTGATTTGGCGGAGATGCCTGTTTGGGACCTTGTCCTGTATGAAGACGTCTGGCTTCGTGACATGGTTTAACTGTTTAGAGGTTGCCGTTTGTCGTTTGCAGGTAACCGCGTTGACAGTAGTGCGCCTCTGTGTAGTCTGATCCCTCATCCGCTTCCTATCTGCACGATGTTTTACTTTTCACGCATCTTTTACGCTAGTCGTTTTACTGTCCTGTCCCCACTCAACGTACTCCTGGAGTCTATGCAGAACTTAACAGGCTGCTATACCTTTCCTACAAGTCGAATAAATGAGGCTGGTTTGCAGTCTTTAGGTTTATTAACTCGTTGTAGGAACACAACTGCATGCACATGCATGATGCGTAAGTGTGTGATGTTGAGCGAAAGAAAGGTAAAACTGGAAAAGTGGAACAATACAGTGTAAAAATACAGAGTATACACAGACTTATATAGCAGTAACACATAACATTACAAACAGGGTGTGTCAATATAAAACACTAGGCCATGCTGCAACCATATGAAAAGCAGGTGGCTGCAATGTAAGAGGAAACTAATACACAGTACATATGGCGTTTTTAAAGCTGGTAGGGATTGTGGGATGGCTAGGGGAACGTTAAGCTAAAGTCCTTACCGACTATGCTTATCATAGAGGAGGGAGATGGTTGCCAGATGTGTCTTTCAGCTCCTATGGTAAGGAAATTAGGTTCTTCTTCCCACAATCCCTTGCTGGAGGGAAGCATGTGACTAGCCAGACTATAGGATTCTAGGAAGGCTGGCTGAATACCAGAGTGCTATGAAATAAAACAGCCACAACATATACATTTCTATGTAAACTTTGAATCTTTCTGCCCTAAGGCAGCACAATGAGGTTTAATATTCAGTCAATACTTAGCAAGTTCAGCAACACGTTGCAACAGAGATTTTAGGAAACATGGGGTAGATAGCTTGAGTATAGAGAACAATAAACAAGCACTGACTCACCAGGCTTCTGTGGATTTATGATGGGACTCTTAAATCAAGTCAGATCCTCATCAGCTGGGTGCCGGGCAGGAGTGCAGGATGAGGATGTCATTAGTAATGAAGTGGTCGCAAACGCGTAACCAGAACACACCCAGCATGATTACCATGAGGAGAGACCTGTGGCTGAAGGACCTGCACTATTCTGCAATTTGAGGACTGTACAGCATGTGATGAAAACATGGTGGACCGGACAGCAAGTTCATCATGAGAAGGAAGCGAGGTAGTACCGAGACAGTAATGCACCCGCAGTTTTCCAAGATTTTATAAACGATGTCCTAAGGGACTTCTTGCAAGTGTTCGTTATTGTTTATCTAGATGATATTCTGATTTACTCTCCTGACATGGAGACACATCATGTTCATGTACGCACGGTGTTAAAAAGATTGCTCGAGAACGTGTTGTACTGCAAACCAGAGAAATGTGTGTTCGATATAACATCTGTTCATTTCCTGCGTTATATAATCACACCTGATGGCTTTGAGATGGACCCTCAGAAACTCTACGCCATCAAGGATTGGCCACTGCCTCAAGGCTTAAAGGCAATGCAGAGGTTTCTGGGGTTCACTAACTATTACAGGAGATTCATAAAAGTTTTGTCATCTGTGGTTTCTCCCATTACAGCCATGACAAAAAAGGGTGTTCAGAACCAAAAATGGAGCACTCAAGCCATAGAGGCCTTTGACAAGCTCAAAGAGGCGTTCATCACAGCACCAGTCCTCAACATCCCGAGCCAAGTTTGCCGTTCCAGCTGGAGATAGATGCATCTGAGATTGGCATAGGCGCAGTCCTATCCCAGAGAGAGAGTCCTGAAAAGCCATTACATCCATGTGGGTTTTTCTCCAGAAAATGACACCTGCAGAAAAGAATTATGATATAGGTAATAGGCAATTGCTTGCAGGCGTCGCAGCCCTGAAAGAATGGCGTTACCTTCTAGAAGGTTCCAAAGATCCCATAATCATTATAACGGATCATAAGAATCTGGTTTACATTGGAGATGCTAAATGCCTGAATTCTAGACAGGCTAGGTGGTTTCTGTTCCAGTCCAGCTTCAACTTTGTACTTACCTATCATCCTGGTTCCAAGAATACCAAGGCAGATGCCTTGTCTAGACAGTAGGAGACATACGAACATCATCTCTTTGATCAAAGTCCTATTATTCCTCAAGAGAGGATTCTCGCTTCCACTCTGATTACTGTTTCTTCTCCATTGCTGGAGAGATTGCAGTCTGTCCATGGTACCGCTCCCGCTGAGAAACCACCTTGTATCTTCGTTCCTAAAGAGGAAAGAATACAGATTACGTCGGTATATCATGATTCAAAATCTTTTGGGCATATGGGTATAACTAAAACCCTAGTTACTCTGTAAAATAAGTTTTGGTGGGCAGGTATGAGTAAAGACGTTACTGAATATATAGCCACCTGTGAGGTATGCTGTAGAAGCAAAACCTTAAGACCTTGCCTATAGGGTTACTACAACCGTTGCCTGTTCCTGAGAGACCATGGGCTCATCTTTCTATGGACTTTATTACCGATTTACCTATATCTCACGGTATCACAGTGATTCTTACCATTGTTGACAGGTTCTCCAAGATGGTTCATTTCGTGCCTCTCGCCAAGTTGCCATCCGCCATATAACTGGTGACAGTCTTTGTCCAAAGCATTGTCAGGCTTCATGGTGTCCCTCTGGGCATTGTGTCTGATAGAGGCACTCAGTTCGTGTCCATGTTCTGGAGAGGTTTCTGTGAGAATCTGGGCATACAATTAAGCTTCTCCTCTGCCTACCATCCTCAGACTAATGGGGCAGCTGAGAGAGCTAATCAAAATGTCGAACAATATCTGCGATGTTTTGTATCTAAAAAACAGAACGAATGGTCAGAACTCTTGCCTTGGGCAGAAATTACTTTAAATAATGCAATCAGGGAGACCACGGGTCATTCACCTTTTCATATGGGGTATGGGTTCGATCCTCCCATGCTCCCCTCTAACTTTCAGGGGACTGCGTTGCCTGCTCTGGATGAGCATTTGGCCTCATTGAAAGGGACATAGGAGAAAGTCAAAGAGGTTATGGAGGCCAACATTAAAAACAAAAAGAAAAAGCAGACAGACGGAGAAAGAATGGCCAGTGTATACTGTGGGGGATAGAGTCTGGCTTTCCACACAGAACATCAAACTCCTGGTTCCTTCTATGAAGATGCCCCAGGTACATTGCTCGTTATAAAGTCTTGCGCAGGGTGAACCCTGTATCCTTTGCTTTGGCACTACCCCGTATAGGGATGAGCTGTTCGGTTCAATATGTTTGGAGATCGATTCGCACATCGCCCGTTTGGCTGTTCGTCGAACTCCGAACATTTCCGCGTGTTGCCCACAATGCACCACAATGGACCACAATGCACTTTTCCACTGGCCTGAAGCTTGTAATTGGCTACAGCCTTAATTGACCACAGGTCAGGTGCAAGACAGGTGCAAGACTATGCCAATCACGGCTCAGAGTATCCATACCTTTTAGGAGTCTCTGATTAGAGCAGGTTAGCATCATACCGTTTCGGCGTGAAGGATATCCCCGCTCGCTGGAATGGAGGATGGTTTCTTTGTTGCATAGAGAAGTCGCCGCGGGCAGTGCCACTCTGTTCTGCATTCTCCTGTCTGAAGTGCTGAACTTCGGGGTTGGCTGTTTGCTGCTTTATTTGCGATGCTTGGCTTGTCGGTCTGATGACATCGGTTGATTCTTGTGCAGGTTGAAGATTGCTGCTTGGCTTTGAGTGTTGATATACATACTCTGATGTTCATTGTAGCGTGTCCTGGTGATCTTCTCCTAGACCGAACACGCTGCTGCAACTGCTGCGTTCTTTGTTGAGGTGCGTAGCTGCTTCCAGAGCCTCTGCTTCGGCTGTGGCTGCTGCTGCCTCCTTTTCTACTGCCAGCTTCTCTAGGATGATTTCTAGAAGAGCCCTTTCTTTTTTTATCTGCAATCCGTGTTCTGCGAAGGTGACTTCTGATTTGGCGGAGATGCCTGTTTGGGACCTTGTCCTGTATGAAGACGTCTGGCTTCGTGACATGGTTTAACTGTTTAGAGGTTGCCGTTTGTCGTTTGCAGGTAACCGCGTTGACAGTAGTGCGCCTCTGTGTAGTCTGATCCCTCATCCGCTTCCTATCTGCACGATGTTTTACTTTTCACGCATCTTTTACGCTAGTCGTTTTACTGTCCTGTCCCCACTCAACGTACTCCTGGAGTCTATGCAGAACTTAACAGGCTGCTATACCTTTCCTACAAGTCGAATAAATGAGGCTGGTTTGCAGTCTTTAGGTTTATTAACTCGTTGTAGGAACACAACTGCATGCACATGCATGATGCGTAAGTGTGTGATGTTGAGCGAAAGAAAGGTAAAACTGGAAAAGTGGAACAATACAGTGTAAAAATACAGAGTATACACAGACTTATATAGCAGTAACACATAACATTACAAACAGGGTGTGTCAATATAAAACACTAGGCCATGCTGCAACCATATGAAAAGCAGGTGGCTGCAATGTAAGAGGAAACTAATACACAGTACATATGGCGTTTTTAAAGCTGGTAGGGATTGTGGGATGGCTAGGGGAACGTTAAGCTAAAGTCCTTACCGACTATGCTTATCATAGAGGAGGGAGATGGTTGCCAGATGTGTCTTTCAGCTCCTATGGTAAGGAAATTAGGTTCTTCTTCCCACAATCCCTTGCTGGAGGGAAGCATGTGACTAGCCAGACTATAGGATTCTAGGAAGGCTGGCTGAATACCAGAGTGCTATGAAATAAAACAGCCACAACATATACATTTCTATGTAAACTTTGAATCTTTCTGCCCTAAGGCAGCACAATGAGGTTTAATATTCAGTCAATACTTAGCAAGTTCAGCAACACGTTGCAACAGAGATTTTAGGAAACATGGGGTAGATAGCTTGAGTATAGAGAACAATAAACAAGCACTGACTCACCAGGCTTCTGTGGATTTATGATGGGACTCTTAAATCAAGTCAGATCCTCATCAGCTGGGTGCCGGGCAGGAGTGCAGGATGAGGATGTCATTAGTAATGAAGTGGTCGCAAACGCGTAACCAGAACACACCCAGCATGATTACCATGAGGAGAGACCTGTGGCTGAAGGACCTGCACTATTCTGCAATTTGAGGACTGTACAGCATGTGATGAAAACATGGTGGACCGGACAGCAAGTTCATCATGAGAAGGAAGCGAGGTAGTACCGAGACAGTAATGCACCCGCAGTTTTCCAAGATTTTATAAACGATGTCCTAAGGGACTTCTTGCAAGTGTTCGTTATTGTTTATCTAGATGATATTCTGATTTACTCTCCTGACATGGAGACACATCATGTTCATGTACGCACGGTGTTAAAAAGATTGCTCGAGAACGTGTTGTACTGCAAACCAGAGAAATGTGTGTTCGATATAACATCTGTTCATTTCCTGCGTTATATAATCACACCTGATGGCTTTGAGATGGACCCTCAGAAACTCTACGCCATCAAGGATTGGCCACTGCCTCAAGGCTTAAAGGCAATGCAGAGGTTTCTGGGGTTCACTAACTATTACAGGAGATTCATAAAAGTTTTGTCATCTGTGGTTTCTCCCATTACAGCCATGACAAAAAAGGGTGTTCAGAACCAAAAATGGAGCACTCAAGCCATAGAGGCCTTTGACAAGCTCAAAGAGGCGTTCATCACAGCACCAGTCCTCAACATCCCGAGCCAAGTTTGCCGTTCCAGCTGGAGATAGATGCATCTGAGATTGGCATAGGCGCAGTCCTATCCCAGAGAGAGAGTCCTGAAAAGCCATTACATCCATGTGGGTTTTTCTCCAGAAAATGACACCTGCAGAAAAGAATTATGATATAGGTAATAGGGAATTGCTTGCAGGCGTCGCAGCCCTGAAAGAATGGCGTTACCTTCTAGAAGGTTCCAAAGATCCCATAATCATTATAACGGATCATAAGAATCTGGTTTACATTGGAGATGCTAAATGCCTGAATTCTAGACAGGCTAGGTGGTTTCTGTTCCAGTCCAGCTTCAACTTTGTACTTACCTATCATCCTGGTTCCAAGAATACCAAGGCAGATGCCTTGTCTAGACAGTAGGAGACATACGAACATCATGTCTTTGATCAAAGTCCTATTATTCCTCAAGAGAGGATTCTCGCTTCCACTCTGATTACTGTTTCTTCTCCATTGCTGGAGAGATTGCAGTCTGTCCATGGTACCGCTCCCGCTGAGAAACCACCTTGTATCTTCGTTCCTAAAGAGGAAAGAATACAGATTACGTCGGTATATCATGATTCAAAATCTTTTGGGCATATGGGTATAACTAAAACCCTAGTTACTCTGTAAAATAAGTTTTGGTGGGCAGGTATGAGTAAAGACGTTACTGAATATATAGCCACCTGTGAGGTATGCTGTAGAAGCAAAACCTTAAGACCTTGCCTATAGGGTTACTACAACCGTTGCCTGTTCCTGAGAGACCATGGGCTCATCTTTCTATGGACTTTATTACCGATTTACCTATATCTCACGGTATCACAGTGATTCTTACCATTGTTGACAGGTTCTCCAAGATGGTTCATTTCGTGCCTCTCGCCAAGTTGCCATCCGCCATATAACTGGTGACAGTCTTTGTCCAAAGCATTGTCAGGCTTCATGGTGTCCCTCTGGGCATTGTGTCTGATAGAGGCACTCAGTTCGTGTCCATGTTCTGGAGAGGTTTCTGTGAGAATCTGGGCATACAATTAAGCTTCTCCTCTGCCTACCATCCTCAGACTAATGGGGCAGCTGAGAGAGCTAATCAAAATGTCGAACAATATCTGCGATGTTTTGTATCTAAAAAACAGAACGAATGGTCAGAACTCTTGCCTTGGGCAGAAATTACTTTAAATAATGCAATCAGGGAGACCACGGGTCATTCACCTTTTCATATGGGGTATGGGTTCGATCCTCCCATGCTCCCCTCTAACTTTCAGGGGACTGCGTTGCCTGCTCTGGATGAGCATTTGGCCTCATTGAAAGGGACATAGGAGAAAGTCAAAGAGGTTATGGAGGCCAACATTAAAAACAAAAAGAAAAAGCAGACAGACGGAGAAAGAATGGCCAGTGTATACTGTGGGGGATAGAGTCTGGCTTTCCACACAGAACATCAAACTCCTGGTTCCTTCTATGAAGATGGCCCCAGGTACATTGCTCGTTATAAAGTCTTGCGCAGGGTGAACCCTGTATCCTTTGCTTTGGCACTACCCCCGTATAGGGATGAGCTGTTCGGTTCAATATGTTTGGAGATCGATTCGCACATCGCCCGTTTGGCTGTTCGTCGAACTCCGAACATTTCCGCGTGTTGCCCACAATGCACCACAATGGACCACAATGCACTTTTCCACTGGCCTGAAGCTTGTAATTGGCTACAGCCTTAATTGACCACAGGTCAGGTGCAAGACAGGTGCAAGACTATGCCAATCACGGCTCAGAGTCCTGATTGGGCAAATTTTGCCCAATCATGGGCTCAGAAAGCTAAGTCCCGCAGTACATTACATAAGGCTTCACACAGCCTTCAGCATGTGTTTTTTGAGAGGAGATTGTTCTGTTAGTGTGTCTTCTCAGTGCCAGCAGCTATTGGGGGGTCTCACTTCTACAAGATATCTGGGAATTGTTGTAATCTTTGTGTTCTCACTGCCAGCAGCTATTGTGGGGGTCTCACTTCTAGAAGATATTTGGGAATTATTGTAATCTGTGTTTTATTCCTACTGCCAGCAGCCATTGGGGGGTCTCACTTCTAGCAGATATCTGGGAATTGTAATCTGTGTCTTGTCACTGCCACCCATCAGGGGGTCTCACTGATTTATAGGAGGTTCCTGGGAATGTAATTTGTGTCTTGTCACTGCCACCCATCAGGGGGTCTCACAGACTTGTAGCAGATATCTGGGAATTATAACCTGTGTCGTCACTGCCACCCATCAGGGGGTCTCACAGACTTGTAGCAGATATCTGGGAATTGTAATCTGTGTCTTCTCACTGCCAGCTATCAGGGGGTCCTATCAGGGGGTCTCACTGATTTATAGGTGGTTTCTGGGAATTGTAATTTGTGTCTTGTCACTGCCACCCATCAGGGGGTCTCACTGATTTATAGGAGGTTTCTGGGAATTGTAATCTGTGTCTTCTCACTGCCAGCTATCAGGGGGTCCCACATACTTCTAGCAGATATCTGAGAATTGTAATCTGTGTCTTGTCACTGTTGCCAGCTATCGGGGGGTCATATCAGGGGGTCTCACTGATTTATAGATGGTTCTTGGGAATTTTAATCTGTATCTTGTCACTGGCTGCCAGCTATCAGGGTGTCTCACTGAGTTATACCAGAGTTCTGGAAATCTTTAATCTAGATAACACATTGAATCAGAGTTCCGCATATCTCCAATTTTTATAACAGAGTTGAATCAGAGTTCTGTATATCTTTAATCTATATATCACTCACCATGTCAGAAAGACCAAAAAGGACAGGCAGACACTCCCAGAAGCAGATAAGAGGGCAAGCAGCCTCTGTGTCGGGAGGCTGTGCCTCTGGTCGTCGTGGACGTGGTGCATCCTCTGCAGGGGCACGCTTGTCCTTTCTAACTGGTGCTGGCCGTCTTAAGCAGCAGCTACATACAGAGGATTTGGTGGATTGGCTAACCAGGCCATCCTCCTCCTCCGAGTCCTCTGCCAGCCAGGTTTGTAGTGCTTTACAGTCCACCTCAGCTGCCAAAGCATCTAATGCAGCCTCCATGTCCACAGCTACTCCTGCCGTAGCCTCACCAACATACACGGAGGAGTCAGCTGAATTGTTTGACTACAATGACAGTGACATGCTGCTTGAGGATGCACAGCAACTACAGTGCTCTGATTCAATCTCTGAGGTTGAGGAAGGGAGTATAATCAACCTAGAGCAAGGGGGTGCCAGTGACACGCAAATAACTGGCACTCATGTTCCCCCAGCAGCTACAGCATATTGCGAGGGTGGCTCCAGTGACGAGGAGATAGGGGTGATGACAATGATGATGAGGTCACTGACTCCACCTAGGTGCCTGATCGAACAGAGGAGTCAAGTGAGGAGGAAGAGGAGGCACAACAAACACGAGGCACAACGTCCTCTATGACCAACCATAGCCAGTCCAAGGCATCAGATGTCAGAGCTGCTCAGGTGCAGAGCACTGTTGTCTCAAAGCACACATCCAGGAACTCTGCTGTCTGGGAGTTCTTTAAGAAATGTGCAGCAGACCGCACCGTTGCTATTTGTAATCTATGTCAGATGAGGATCAAGCGTGGGAAAGACATCCCACGCTTGGATACCACGTGCTTGAGGTGACATATGACCACCTGCCATGCATCCCGTTGGCACAACACTTTGCATAGGTCCTCCTCCTCATCTGTCTCTACCCCACTATATGTCCTGCCATGTCATTGCCTACAACCTCCACTGACAGGGATGATGCTACAGTAATGGGTGTGCCAGGTCCTTCCTCACAATGTGACAGCATCCCATCAGCTGAAGAGTTAAGCAGTCAGATTACGTTGCCCCAGCCGCTGCAGCGTAAGAAAAAATATAGTCCCAACCATTCCCAAGCACAGCATCTAAATGCCAGTTCAGCAAAATTACTCGCATTACAGCTGCTGCCTTTCCAGATGGTGGACTCGGCTTCCCTCCGTGAATTTGCTGAATGTGCTGTACCACAGTGGTAGGTTCCAAAATGCCATTTCTTTTCACAGAAGGCCATTCCAGCACTATACCAGCACGTGGAACACAATGTTATGGAGTCATCGGGAAAGGCAGTCAGCAGCAAGGTGCACATGACTTTAGACACGAGGTACAGCAAGCACGGACAGGGCCGTTACATTTCATTCACGGCACACTGGGTAACTCTGATTGCAGCTGGGAGGGATCCAGGACGGGGTTCTGTGCTAGAGCTTGTTCATCCACCACGCCTCCAGAAAGCTGCTTGTATGAGGTCTGTCTGCTCCACCACCACCTCTTCCTCTTCCTCCTCTTCCTCCTCCTCCTTCTCCTCCTCCTTCTCTGTCTCTGGCAAAGTGGCAGTTAAACAGACGCGTGACAGGGGCTACGCAATGGCTCAAGCAAAAAGATGCCATACTGTGCTTGAGCTGGTTTGTTTAGGGGACAGGAGCCACACCGGGTCAGAAATTCTGTCAGCTCTACAGGGGCAGGTACAGAGATGTTTAACACCACGCCAGCTTCAGCTGGGAATGGTCGTCTGTGATAATGGCAGCAACCTTCTCTCCGCCCTACGCCAGGGTAAGTTGACGCATGTACCATGCCTAGCACACGTCCTAAATCTGGTGGTACAGCGTTTCCTAACCAGGTACCCAGGGCTGGCAGAGCTTCTCAGCCAGGCCAGAAAAGTCTGCAGCCACTTCAGACGGTCATTCCCAGCAAGTGTTCGCCTGGCAGAAATTCAAAGAGAATTCCACCTTCCCACAAACCGTCTGATCTGTGATATGCCCACCAGGTGGAACTCGACATTAGCAATGCTGCAGCATCTGCACAAGCAGCAGAGGGCCATCAACGAGTACCTGTGTGAATATGGCACAAGGATAGGTTCAGGTCAACTTGATTTCCCCCCCCCGCAGTGGCTGATGATCAAGGATGCATGCACTGTACTGTCACCATTTGAGGAGGCAACGAGGATGGTGAGCAGGGACAGTGCATGCATCAGTGACACAATTCCTTTAGTGTTCCTGCTGGAGCGCACTGGATCAAATACCGAGCTGAATTTAAGTGAATATTGATTCTCATTGATGTATTGGGGAAAGAGTTCCAAGGTTCTTTGAGTACCGTCCCAGATCACCAACACATCGTCTATGTATCAGCGCCAGAGGACCAGGTTTGCCTGCCACTGATGCTGCATGAATATGAATTGATATTATACAGATAACCGGGATGGCCATGGGGACCAGGTTTGCCCCGAGCTATGCAAATATTTACATGAGATATTGGGAACATCAATAGGAAGTAGAAACTTGCTGTTGCCAGGGAAATCTCTGGAAGCTAGTGGGTCCGTGTAGGAAAAGAAAAGGGGGTGCTTGCTGTGGCCTGGGGGACCCCTGGAGGTGAGTTAGATGCAGTCAGGAAACGCGGCTGGACAGACATGACACTATCAGGGAGATCTCTGGACGTGAGCAGGCCCGTGCAGGGAAGGGAGGGCTCGCTGTTGCCTGGGAGACCTGGACGCGAGCAAAATGCAGTCAGAAGACTCGGCTGGACAGACCTGATGTATCGGACAAACGGTGCCATGGCAGCGGAGCCGGACACCGGAAATAGGAGACGTGCATTAGAACAGCTGTTAGGGATTCCCTCGTTATCAACACACTATATATATGGTGAAGCCTAGTATGACTTCCTCAAGAGTGGCATCTATAAGGACGAAACGCGTTGAGTGGTAGACCCTGGAACAGTGGAACTTGGGTTTTGGACCTGATGTGTACCTCTGGAACCGGGTGACTTTTCATATGCGATTTTAAATTTATAATGATGTACGCGCAACAAATGAGGATTGTTTTAAATTGTTGCTGTGGTCTTTCACTATTGCATTTTTTTTCTCTCTCATTATGATGAATTGGTATATGAGAAAATGAAAATAATCTAAAGGAGAAACTGGATCCTCATTGGTCACTTACATGCCTGATTGAATTGCCGTTTGTGAGTGTAAAATTAGCGTGGATATAGCATTCAGGTGTAAGGGTTTTACCCTATGTTTGTTTGTTTTTATTACTAGAGGCAGAGCAGCAGGAGGAAGAGGAGGCCTTCCCTAGCTCTCAAGGCCCCAGTCTTTATGCAGACAGCATTCCTGCGGGTCCTCAGATCAGACAGGAGGAGGATGAGGAGGAGGAATAATATTTAAGTAGGCGGGGCATTGAAGGTGGGGATTCCTCAAGGGAGGGTTTTGTGTGCCCAGAAACCCAAGAAATAGTACGTGGCTGGGAGGAGGAAGTGCATGATGGGGTCATCCTCATTGACCTGGAAGACTCGGAAGCTAATGCCACCTCCAACCTACGCTGCATGGACTCCCTTATCCTGCAAAGCCTGGTAAAGGACCCCAGGATTTCGTGCAATCAAGGAGAGGGATCATTACTGGTTGGCAAGCCTTCTTGATCCACGATACAAGGCTAAAGTTGCAGAGCTCATCCTGCCCGCACAGAGGGAGCACAGGATGAAACAACTTAAGGATGCTCTAAAGCAACACTTGTGTAACACCTTTCCAGGCCCTGGTAGGTTACCAAGTGATGACACAGGTGCTTCTGAAGCGGATGATCAGAGGAATAGTGGTGAAGGCCGGGGCCACTTGACTGATGCCTTTTTAAATTTTTTTAGTCTACGACGCCCAGGAATGTCAAATGTAGGCACCCATTGCCAGCATCTTCTCCATATGGTGCAAGACTACCTAGGGGCAAGGGCAGACCTGGATACCTTTACAGCAGATGATCCACTGGCTTACTGGGTATTGAGATTGGATCACTGGCCAGAACTTAGCCAATATGCGATGCAGCTACTAGGTTGCCCTTCATCCAGCGTGCTTTCTGAAAGGACATTCAGTGCCGCTGGAGGTTTTGTCACAGACAAAAAAGGATGTGGGTTATCGGATTTTCGGAATTTTCACGAAATGTCCCGATTCGTGTCTTCGGATTCGGTCGAATTTCCGAATTGGATCGGATCCGAAAACGACAGATCCGAAAAGTTTTCCGAGCCGAAACGAAAATTTTCGTAATTTTCGAATGGAATTGAAATGTGTCAAATCGAAATTTATTTTTGCTCTATTCGTGATTTCGGTTCCATTCGGGATTTCGTTTCCATTTCGGTAATTTTGGACATTGTATTATTTATCGGTTATATCAGATTCTATAAATTTTGTAGCTTTTCATTTCCATTTCCAATGATCCGATAATTCTGACGATACGATCCGATAATTCTGTTGATACGGTAATTCTGCCCATTCTATCGGGGTTTTTTTATTGAATAAAGATCCTTTTTTTTCTTATGAATATGCATTGCACAACTTTATTTAATCATATTAAAATGGTATGAAAGGGACAAAAATGAACAAAACAATTTTAAAAAACAGAAAACTGACCCAAATGGAAAAAATGGAAAAAAAGCTGAACAAAGTTACAAAATTTTTAGAAACGAAAAATAAAATGATTTAAAACGAAAAAAATAAATAAAAATAATGCAGCATATGAATACGCACACTGCAGGGAACAAGCACCTCTCTGCGCGCGCGGTATAATTAATGCAGCATATGAATCCACACACTGCGGGGAAGCACCTCTCTGCGGTATAATTTATATGTATACGTCTGTGTTATATGTATATGTATCCTGTTTGTATATTACAACTTAGAATGCAATAAAATTTGAATTTTCAATAATTTACAAGGTGTTTGTAAAGTGTTTTTTTTCACATTTTAACATGCAATCGTTTACGGTTATAAATATATTTTCTATGAGTTGCGCTTGTTAAAAAAATTAGAGATGTGGGACTTGTTACATACATTTTTTTTGGGTGAAAATTACACAATTTTTAACAAACGCAACCCATACAAAAATAATTAGTGCAGCATCATTGTTCACATTATAATTGAAATGAGAACAATATTGCTGCATTAGCAAAACAAAAACTATATATTTTTTTTAATTTATTTATTTTTTAATATTTTTTTATTAATTAAAAATATTAAAAATAAAAATTTAACTTTTAACATGGTTATGTTTTGGTATGGTTGGAAAGGCTATGCTCTGGTCGATCCAACAATACCAAACATTAACCCCTAGGTAGGTGCCATGGCACGGATCGGGAGATTGGAACCCCCTATCTCCACCATTGGTGGCTGGCAACTAGGGGGTTAACTCCAGAATTTACTCTATCCGACATCCCAATGTGAAACATCGGGACTTTGGATAGATTTCGACCATTTTTATATTTTTAACTTTCCGATAGTCGAAATCTATCCAAAGTCCCGATGTTTCACATCTGAACTTTGTTTGGATAGAGTAAGTCCGTACAGCCGTTAAATGTATATACATTACAATTTTCTAACCATCAGCACACTGGATAGAGCACTGTTGCTGTCTAGCGTCCTGATCCTGAGTTCCTGACTGTTAGAAAATCTGACTGCCAGTGCCTACAGTATATGTTATTTCCAATGATCCGATATTTCTGTCGATACGATAATTCTGTCATAGTCGGATCATTTACGTCCGCGGTTCGCGTATGATGGGATATGTCCATGATGGGATACGCGCGTATGTCTGTCTCCATTACGGCCTGTCGTAAACTTTACGGAGCCATTGTAGAGTTTGAGAATTTTTTGGACAGACCAAAAAAAAAAACATCCCATCATGGCTCAAACTCAAAGAGAGTCCTATTTGGACACGTCATCCCCTTCCACCCCAGAGACACCCAGGAAGAAGCGGGCCAGCAATTTGGCATTTGAGGAGATGGTGGAGCTGGTTCGCATCTTCGAGAAGCGTGACTATGACTGCCGTAAGGGCCTTTATGGCAGGAAGAACGATGTCCGCAAGGACCGTATCCTTGCACCACCCTCCTGGAAATGTTTGATGAGGACCGAAGTAACGACCAGCTGCGGAAGCGCTGGTCTGACCTTAAGACACGCGAGGAGGAGCAATTGAGGCACATCCGGCGTGTCATAGCCAAACGTAAGTGTTATGTTATATTGTAAAGCACTGCGCAAACTGTTGGCGCTATATAAATCCTGTATAATAATAATAATGTGCTTGCATGTGCTAATGTGCACAGAAATACGTTGATTGATCTAGTTCTTTTTTCATGCAATGTGTATAGCTTTGCGTTTTCAGGATTCATACATGCATTTTTGCCATAGTTCTTCTTTTTTGTGATTGTACGTGTTCGTGAAAATTGTGATATTTGATGTATGTAGATGAATGTGTTAATTTTTTTAACAAGCGCAACTCATATAAAATATAACCGCAAACTCGAAAATGACCGATATTCTGAAAAAAAAGTCGATACGAAAAACGAGCCGAAACAAACCGAAACAGAAATCGGCCGAAACGAGCCGAGACGAAAATTTTAAAAATCCGAACGAACCGAAAAAAAAAACGGTGCACAAGTCTAGAGTGCGTCTGTCTACCAACTCTGTAGACCGGCTGACATTTATAAAAATGAATCAGTCCTGGATCAGCAGCTATCAATCCCCTGATGCTGACGTAACGGAATAGATTGGGGATCTCTTCTGCATTCTTAAAACCTCCACCACTGCACTCTTCCACAATACCACAGAGGGGTTACTTACGGTGTGAAGGCACTTGCTGCCACCAAAAGGCACAATATTTGTGTGCACGGCCACTGATGCCTATATCAGATTCATAGCATTTTAATATTTGCCCGCAGGGTCCAACCCTGCACTCTTCCACAATACCACAGAGGGCACCTATTGTTACTTTCATCCAAAGCCTGCATAAGTTTCACCATAATTTAGCCAAAAAAATCCCTAAACTTGTTATGCGTGTCCTAAAATGTCTCCTCTTTTCATACAGACTGCTGCCCCAAGCAGTTGTTTATGAATAGATTAAAGGAAAACCATTTACCGTCATTTGAAATGTCATTTTTTTGTTTTTAAATGTTTCTATACAACCTACAAATCCGCCACTTCGCGGGCAGGTTATGGGGACCTCCTTGGCACGATATTTGAAGGAATTTTTCGTTTTTATTCTTAACCTTTATTTCATGGAAAACTCACTGTTCCTTTAAAAACGTCTATTTTTTAAACTTTTTGTCCTTGCTTTCTGTCCCTCAGGGCACTACCCGGACCCCCATACACCTTTTATGGCAAATATCTTGCATATATGCCCTCTTGGAGGGCACTCTAAAAATCGAACTTTCGAGACCCATTGAGTTCGGTTCATGTTCGATTATATATAGGGGTAACTGACATTTAATAGGGGTTTCACAGATATATATAAATATATATATAGGGGTCACGCACATTTAATTATATATAGGGGTCACATACATCTAATAGGAGTGTCACAGATATATTTAACTATATACATAGGGGGCACAGACATTTAATTATATGTAGGGGGTCACAGACATTTAATTATACGTAGGGGCACTGGCATTTAATAGGGGTGTCCCAGATATATTTAATTATATATAGGGGTCACAAACATTTAATTACATATAGGGGTCACGTGGATTTAATTATATATAGGGGCCACAGGCATTCAATTATATACATAGGAGTCACAGGCATTTAATTATATAAAGGGGCCAAGGGCATTCAATTACACTGGGGAACAGCATTTTCGTTGAGTTAAATCTGACACTTATTTTTGACTAACTGGTAGCATCTGAATACAAAAATTAGCCCAGTTTTTCTCTATCACGTCAATTTTTTAAGGTACAGAAAACCCTCCCTTTGTCTCAAAAACCATACAATATGTGCACACAATGGAAAATAATGAAAAAAATTACCTGAATGTCAAATTCAAATTTAACCTAAAAGTCCAATTGGGTGTTGTCAGACCTTTTCAGATATGAAATTTCTATAACGCATTATATTTCGCAGGACTGTTTAAATTTGGGGCCAGCAATTGCTTCACACAGACAACTCGTCTGCGTCGTTAATATATAACAAGAGTATGCGTTCTAAAGACAATGGATCGTTATTGTTACGCATACAAGGGAAGACATTTCCATTGATCAAAGAAGGTCTAATGGACTCTGGTTGTAAAAAATAAACAAGCAGATGTTAGATCAAATTGTTTAAAAGTAAGGGAACACAATGACAGCTGATCTTACCCTAGGATAGGTATCTCAGTATTGTGTTTATTTTGTCAGATCGAAACTCTGAAAGCCACGTAAACATTGAACAATGGGTTGCCCAATAAAGAAAAAAAAACCAGAGAAGGTTAAATGGCTTGGATAAACCAGCTTGTAATGCTATGCTATTCGGCGATATGATCTAACATATTATGGTATTTGAATATTTAATTTATGTGGTCAGTTAGAATAGATAACCTTGGCGTCTTATAAAAAACAGAGGCCCTACCACATTCAGTTGATTATTACAAATGTCTTGTGTACTAACATGCCTAAACAGATTAAGTCTGGTAATTGTGAAGGTTAAAGACGATATCACGAATGAATGAATTAATGTATGTTTGCAGGATCCTCTCATATTCACATCCCTGTGGATTTAAGTAAAAGGGGGTATGAAATGCACACACGCCGTGGCGAAGTATGCCGGCGATGCCACAATAGAAATAAATTTTGATTTGTTAATAAAATCTATGGAGTCCTGGGATATAGGAATAAAACGACCCCAAACCAGTAAAAGATTGGCCAAATACATAAATTAATTCCTGCAGAAGGTTGATGGTTGATCTGAGAGCGCCATCTGCTGGCCAGGTAATATAACACCTGGACAGACCCCTGGAGTTGATGAATATATATATCCTACAATCAAATGAGGCCACATAGTGATGGGCTAGATCTAAAACTGGGCGGAAGACCACTATATAGAGGAGACAATCCAGAGCAGAAGGATCAACACACTGAGAAAAGCTTGGGGAGAGACCTGAGGGACGCTTGGAGGGGAGAAAGGGCAAATATCATCAGCCCCCTTAAGACGTGACCACACCCTAATCTCCCACCACTCTATCTTCACTAACCGGATGGTAAAGTATGCCTGAATAACTTGATATCTATTTTCTAATTGCATAGTCCTTACTTTAGATGTCCATCACAAACTAAAGGAATATAAATGAATTATTTTGCTGTTTAAGCCTACTCAGTAGATTAGTAATCAGCCTTTTCACTCCCCTGCAGAGGATTGCTAAGGAAGAAACTATTTCCGGCTAAATATTTGAGCCATAATTTAGTGAAATTATTTATATTCCAAGAATACTGGTTGTGGACATCTAAAGATCAATTGTATACCCATAGTGAGATACGCTGGGACCGTGAAATAGCTTTTATATGTCAAGTGCCATCAGTCCCATTCGTAAAACTAGCATAACTCCTTCCATATCCATCTTGCAGCCCTTTCGATTGAATGCATGTAAGTCAATAAGAAGCTTTGGGTTAACGTATATTGAATGAAGTGCTGTGATTGATCTGTGGAAGAGATAGTCTACCTATCGAGTGTGTTATGTATCTCCCTGAAGGAAGTTGCATTTAGTGAATAGGCCCCCACAATAATAAATTGTGCTGCAGGTGATGCCCAGTAACTGAGTGTTTATTTTAGCCAGATGGAGGATTGGTTTATAATGGGAAAGGTTTAAGTGAATAGAATAGAGCCTGGTGTTTAAGAACTGAGGCGTGTATATCTGTGGTGCGGTCTATAAACCTAAAATATTTGTCCATTAGATTATTGCGTGTCGCAGTATCGCTACTAATCACGATCTATAATCACTTGTGAAATTGTATCTTGCTAATCCGTTGATAACATATGATTGTATGAAACTTGACGTGTGAATACATTTTGGTTTGAATTGTTTTACCGTTACGCAGTCTCATATCATCTTTATTGATTTTATTGTGTTTAAAAATATCTAGATAGCATCAAAAGAACTCGGGATAACGCGCCATATATTTGTTAAGACGTATATTCATTGATTGGTTATTAATCCCTATTTTAAGGGTTAAATACCAATTTATACCACTGGTATTGGAGGCACTGTCAATAATATATATATATATATCTATATATATCTACAATAAGAAAAATATACGTCATAATTAATATATCCCTGACCTATTAAAGAAGTCAATAATCTCAAACAGTGTAAGTAGTCAAGTTAGGTAGCACTTAAAATACAAATTTACACTTATAGCTTTTCCTGGAGTGTTCAATCTGTGGACAATCTCGCCTGATGCTCCAACAATAGTCAGCCATCATATGTTCATCCCATCTACCCTGATAGTACCATTCCTCTGTCTATGACCTTCAAATCTTGGTGGAATCGTACAGAAGTAACAGTCACTCGAATGATCTGCGGGCAATCGCCAAACCAAAGGTATATCAAATGGCAACTTATCACATGTTCCCTTCGTCCACATCCGTAAACTCTCGACTCTTTGCTTGCACACCTTGTGAGGGGCCCAAGACTTATCTTGATCACCAAGTTTTACTTTAAATTATGCAACATAGGCTTGCCTGATAAATGCGATGATGTTTACCCTTTTACTGGGAACGGTGAAACTGCCACAGATATAACAAAAGGAATCAAGGCTGTTTTGGCACTTACAATGAGAAATAGCAGAGGCAGACATGATCTGAAGGAAAGGAAATAATTTTGCAAATAAAAAAAATTATTCTGCTTACTCCTTGTATACAGGCTTTCAGAATACAGTTACAAGTATTTATAAAGAGCCAATAAATTCCTTAGCGCTGTACAATGGGAGAGACAGAGTAACAAATATAAATACACGTTACACACATGGAACAGAAGGAGGGAGGACCCTACTCAAGAGCTTACAATCTAAGAATATGGTTCACTAAATACAGTTGTAGATACACTTGAGACAGTGTGGTGAGAGGGTAACTAAAATGCAGAGACAAGTAACATCTGGTCACCAAGGTCGTCCCCCACCCCTCCCCACTCGAGGGAGGTCCACTCTCAGTCAATAGGAAAGCACTCGTGCTCCCGAACATCCGGGTGGGAGTAATCAAATTCAGATAAGCTGTAGAGAAAAAAATCTGACGTGATAGAAGAAAACTAACTGCAGTTTCGAAATCAGCATGCCTAATTTAGTCTGAAATATCGTACTCAACAGAAAATAAGTTCTAAATTGTTCCCCAGTGCTATACATAGGGGTCACAGGCATTTAATAGGAGTGTCACAGATATATTTAATTATATATAGGGGTCACGGGCGAACTGCAGATACTGTCCATAGAGCGGCCATGCTGGTGGCTGGCACTGTGCCTGGATACGCTGAAGGGCTCCGTACACTGTGGCCGATGTAGATTGTGCTGGTCCTGCTCATTCTCCCTGGTCTTGCCATCTTTGTGGAGTTCACAGATTCCCCTTGTTGCCTGGCAACATCCCGGCTTCCTGTGTGAGGTGCGCGTGCATCCTACTCAGGGCCGGCGCTAACGTAAGGCGGCACAGGCGGCCGCCTTACTGTCTGGCGTCCTGCCAGTGTGAGGGGCGCCGGCCCAGGGTGTAACCGACCCCCGAGATTTGGCCCGGGGGTTGAGGGACCCAGATGCCGGGCAGCGCGAGAGCGCCTGCCCGGTCTTGAACAGTCCGTCCTGTGAAGTGGATGCGGCTGTGTGCGTGCGCAGCCGGTCACGTGGTCCGGCTAATCAGGTGGTACTGAGTCTCAGTATGTACCGGCTGGGTGGAGTAGAGGTGATGACACTGCTCTGCATGGAGAGAGCCTGTGGAGTCATGGGTTCAATCCCAGCGAGCAACCTCTCCAGTAAGTGTCCTTGGCAAGACACCTAACGGTACATACTCGCCACCCAGGACATACTTGAAAACAAGAGCAATCTTAATGTATCCTTCCTGGTAAAATCCTTTCTCAAAAAAAAATCCATGACCTGGGGGCAAATCCATGAGCTTGGGGGCAAATCCATGTGCTGGGCAAATCCATGACCTGGGGGCAAATCCATGAGCTGGGCAAATCCATGACCTGGGGGCAAATCCATGAGCTTGGGGGCAAATCCATGTGCTGGGCAAATCCATGACCTGGGGGCAAATACATGAGCTGGGCAAATACATGAGCTGGGCAAATCCATGACCTGGGGGCAAATCCATGAGCTGGGCAAATCCATGTGCTGGGCAAATCCATGACCTGGGGGCAAATCCATGAGCTGGGCAAATCCATGACCTGGGGGCAAATCCATGAGCTTGGGGGCAAATCCATGTGCTGGGCAAATCCATGACCGGGGGGCAAATCCATGAGCTGGGCAAATCCATGACCTGGGGGCAAATCCATGAGCTTGGGGGCAAATCCATGTGCTGGGCAAATCCATGACCTGGGGGCAAATTCATGAGCTGGGCAAATCCATGTGCTGGGCAAATCCATGACCTGGGGGCAAATCCATGAGCTGGGGGCAAATCCATGTGCTGGGCAAATCCATGACCTGGGGGCAAATCCATGAGCTGGGCAAATCCTTGAGCTGGGGGCAAATTCATGTGTGAGCTGGGGGCTCTCTGCTCCTCTAGATTGTAAAATCCGGGGTGCCCTCTGCTCCTCTAGATTGTAAAATCCGGGGTGCCCTCTGCTCCTCTAGATTGTAAGCTCCTGGGTGTCCTCTGCTCCTCTAGATTGTAAGCTCCTGGGTGCCCTCTGCTCCTCTAGATTGTAAGCTCCTGGGTGCCCTCTGCTCCTCTAGATTGTAAGCTCCTGTGAGCCGGGCCCTCTGCTCCTCTAGATTGTAAGCTCCTGTGAGCCGGACCCTCTGCTCCTCTAGATTGTAAACTCCTGTGAGCCGGACCCTCTGCTCCTCTAGATTGTAAGCTCCTGTGAGCCGGGCCCTCTGTAAATTCTCGTGAGTCGGGCTCTCTGCTAAAACACCTTATTTTCTGTAAGTGCCCCTCCCGAGACTAGTCTCTGGATCCGCCCCTGCCTGGGATTGGAAGGGGGCAATGAGAGGGAGGGGACAACAAGCACCACGTGGTTCCCTGCCTGGCCTTGCTTCCCGAATCCAATCACAGGCGAGCGGGAAAGGTGCGTGTGCACGTGTGCATCACATGCCTGGCCAGCGCCAGCGGCCGCTCGCACCAGTCGCCTCGAGACGTGACGTCACGTGTCACACGAGGGGGACGCAGAGAGCGACGGTGGCGGTGCCTAGCTTAAGCTAAGCCTAAAAAATTGTTGCTACTAAAAAAAACTACTACCTGGTCTGGTCCCTGATTGTCCCTGGTGGTCTGGTCTCTCGTCTCACTCCCTCCCTGACTGCCTGAGAGTGTGGACTGAGTAGAACTAGAACGCCAGCGGGCGACGGGGTGGCCTGCAGTGCCAAGGTGAGGCAGCAGAAGTCAGCAGGCAGCAGTGAGCAGTGCTGTGCACACTGTCACAGTCAATCAGACACAGTCAGCTGAGCAGAGAGGTAAGAGACTCGCTGGGGGAAAATTTATACCATAAATAATACCCATATGAGCAGCTGGGGGCCGCAAATATACCCATACATGAGCTGGGGGCCGCAAATATATACCCATACATGAGCAGGGGCCGCAAATATACCCATATGAGCAGCTGGGGGCCGCAAATATATACCCATACATGAGCTGGGGGCCGCAAATATATACCCAAATATGTTGTTCCTACAGTCTGACAAATGTAACTACTGCCTTTCCAGAAGAAAGACAGTGTTTATATAAGTCCATAAAGACAGCACTGGTGGCTGTCCCCCCAATCAGTGACTCACAACGCTGCTAAAGGTTGTCCTTGCAAGACCAACTTTAAGCATCCTTTAATCTCTGCGTGACGACACCGAACACTCACGATAGAGATTATTATGCATCTCTATCCTGATTGGCTTGACATGACGGGGGGGGGGGGCACCAAAACAGACCTTCGCCTGACTAGGCAAAAAAGCTTGCACCGGCCCTGATCCTACTGTGCAGTTAACTGATTCTGCAAAAGCAGAATCATTTAGCACCAGCTTTTATTTGTAGCTAAATTTTTGGTTAGCGCACTGGTGCGGTAATAAGCACTAGGACTTTGTAATACCTTATTTATCCTAACACTAATTACTGAATGTACATCCTATACTTTATGGGGAGTGCAAAGTACAGCAAGCTTGAGTAATCACCAATGCGCTAATGGATTTTTTAGGGGTTTAGCATCACGAAGGTATTATGGGTGGCATTCGTTAAAGTCACTTATCCTGACAGTAACGCTTACTCACCCGAACACTACAGTTAGAAACATAGAAACATAGAAAAATGTCGGCAGATAAGAACCTTTCGGCCCATCTAGTCTGCCCAATTACATGGATACTTTACCTTTACCAGTTAGCGTTCACTAGGGAATAGAGCCCTTGGTGTTTTGCCCTTGTGGAGACAAAGTATTTCAGGCACAGAGTGCCTACTGAACAATTAAGTTAACTAATTGTCTCAAATCTCCAGACACTAGTTGTAATGGTATTCCTTAAGGCACAAGACCTGTATTGAATCTTTTGCTTAATTTTGTTTTGGAACCAACTTATAGATTGATAACATAAGAAGAAGACACTCTTTATTCATATATTCTTCAGCATTTGAGACTAGTGGCATTTAAAAACCTCATATGCAGGTATTCAGTTTACAGTAAAGGTCTCAAGCTTTTTATTCTTGATTCTATTGCTATCTCTTGATTCATAATTTTTTCACATTTAATGGTGTCTCTTACATCCAAACACGCCGACTGCCATGGGCACTAGGTTTGCCCTCTCCTACATCACCTTACATATATGTTGGTGAGAGGAGCATAGTAGCAAAGATATGGATCTTTTGGGTGCTCACCCTCTCTTGCTTCATATTATATTTGTAGCAAGTTCATTGCTTATTTCATTTTGGTCTGTTGGAGACTTCTTTTGCATATCGCGATACCAGCATTTGCAATTTCAACAGAATGAAACAGATATATATTCGGCTCTGGTAATCACATTAATATATGGGTATCGCTTACACATAATATTGGCTTTATCCTCAATACAATAAAGTTTAAAAAAAATTGCAAGTACGGTGTAGCCATAATAAAGCTAGTTAAAGGTGCACTATATAGAAAAATTAGATCATCATAGCGTTATACTGTAAAATAGTGGGTATATACAATCCCCTGCTGCATGAATTCGCTCACAGGATAACACTGGATTAAAAGCTTATCATAAATACTCAGCTGACATGATTGCGTTCCCTCGTTCTGTTCGTGGAACCGCTATATCGCCATTATCCAATTTCCTTAGAGAGATCCTCAGTCAGGTCCTCCAATTCTCCCGTTAATGTATTTAGGAATAAATGAATAATAACTCAAAATATGAGTATAGAATTTAATAAAATTTACAAATAAAACAATAAAAACAAATCAAGGATGGGGTCTCTTAATCCGATGTGTTTCGTCCTGGTGGACTTTTCGAGGATAGTGACTCCATTCCTTTTAGCATCTTATTTACCCTGCATTCAATTATTTAATGAGTTTGGCGCCTCCTCCCGGATACTCCTGTTCCGGTTTACTTCCTGTTTCCTGCGTGCACCAGCATCATCTCGCGATACGTCATTTCTGGTCATGTGATTCAGCCGGTCTCTCTTACTTTCAGTTTCGGAATGTCTCCGATCACGTGGTGCGTCATTCCCAGACATATAATTCAGCCAGTCTTTCTTACTTTCAGTTTAAAATATCCCCAATCATATGATTTAAACAATCAGTTCTACTCTCGATTCCGGAAAAAACTATTTACTATTGTAAAACCTCTTTTAGATTCTCCTAGATTACTTTTACCTTTAATCTATATTCTATACAGCACCGCCATACAATTGACAGTAGTACACAACCATTTTGTTTATATCTATAGCGATACAACATATTCAATACAGGAAAGTGCAACATAATAGACATTTCAATATCGCATTTCTATTGCATACACCTAAACCATAACAGCACAGAGTGGTTCAATGTGTATCAATCAAGGAATACAATTACTTCATAGACAGTTAACTATATCAATATCCACATTAAGGCCTTTACCCTGTAGTGTCCCCATTTCTAAAATCCATTTTGTTTCTTGTGTGGCTATGCCTTTCAAAGCAATTCCTCCTCGCCAATCATGTTTTACCAGATCTATACCAATGCATTTGAATTTGTCCCAGTTAAACTGTGGGCATTCATTACAATGTAAATGCCCTGCATGATCATTAGATTTCTTCAGAATATTGTTTCTATGCTCTGAAAGCCGTACTTTCAACATTATAGTGGTGCGACCTATATACTGTGTGCCATATGGACATCGAAGCAGATATATAACATTTTTGCTTGTGCAATGTATGAAGTGTTTTATCTTAAAGGTTTTTCCTCTTTAAGTCTGATTTAAATTGTAGGGTCTTTCTTTCCTGATATCTACATGCCAAACAATGTCCATATTTGAGGAACCCTTTTGGTTTTTCTGTTAAAAAAGGTAAATCCTGATTTAAAGAAATTTTCTCTTTTATTTATTTATTTATTTGCAAAGGTTTTTACCAGGAAGGATACAGTGATATTTCTCTCGTTTTCAAGTATGTCCTGGGTTCAAGAACATGGAGTGGTTACAGTTGTTACAGAAATACAAAGTAATAAAATGCAAGATATAAAAAACAAAACACAAAAATACAGATTAACATGTCATGGGAAGGGCTAGAACCTTAGGTTAATTAGGGTGATTTGCAAAGTGGAAGCAGCTGGAAAGTAAGCTACAAATTTCAGACCAGCATTGGGTGGGTGGGACAGCAGAGTCCAAAGAACGCAAGCGCTGTGGCAGATGGTGATGTGAGCTGGTTGCAGGTCTGTTGAGGAAAGGGGTCACAGAATCAGAGCATGTGGTCTGTATGGGGAAAGCATTTTTACGACATGAGGGGGAGGGGCGGCCATATGAGAGCATGGGTTTCAAAAAGCAAAGCATACAATTATCAAGAAAACAAACAAAAAAACAAACAGCCAAAATATTAATAGATAGATGCAAGCATAAAATATTAACAGTAGGATTAAAGTCAAGATTGTGGAGTAGAATTGCAGAAGACATGTTCATCGCAGGTACCTTTAAATTCTGGGCCCAAACGCAAGCGCTGTGGCAGAGGGTGATGTGCGCTGGTTGCAGGTCTTTAAATTCTGGGTCCAAACGCAAGCGCTGTGGCAGAGGGTGATGTGAGCTGGTTATTATTATTATTATTCTTTATTTATAAAGCGCCAGCATATTCCGCAGCGCTGTACAATAAGCACAGTATAGACAGGGTTACAATACATTGAACAACATTTGACAAACAGTACAGGAGATGATGAGGGCCCTATTCCCGTAGGAACTCACAATCTGGGAGGGTTGGGGTTGGAAACAGGAGGAGAGGACTGTAAGGTGAGAGTGATTGATGGTTGCGTCAGTGAGTTGGGTGGTAGGCTTCCCTAAATAGGAACGTTTTAAGGGAGCGTTTGAAGGAAGAGAAGTTAGGGGAAAGTCTGACAGTACGAGGGATAGCGTTCCAGAGAATGGGGGCTGCGCGTGTGAAGTCCTGCAGTCTATCATGGGAAGAGGTGATGCGGGGAGAAAAGACCTGGTTGCAGGTCTTTAAATTCTGGGTCCAAACACAAGCGCTGTGGCAGAGGGTGATGACCTCTAATGACCTACAGACTGAGCAGACTCTACATTTAAAAAAAAACTTCCGGTCTACACACAAGAGGATGCAAATTATTAGTCTGATCGAGCTTTTTATTTTTATTTTTAAATAAAAGACCGGACCGGAAGGTTTTCTTAAACTTAGAGTCTGTTCAGTCTGTAGGTCATTAGAGGTTAAAAGAGAAAAGTTCTCTAGTACCAGGACTGGTAGGGATTATAAAATTAGAGGTTTCATCAACTGTAACACTACCAATGTTGTGTATTTGTTGCAATGTGGGTGTGGAGCCCAATATGTGGGCAAGACCAAGCAGAGGCTAAGGGAAAGGATATATGAACATTTTTGTAATATTCGGGGAAAAAAGCGAGAAACACAGTGTCCCTAGACACTGCAACAATTGTCCGTGTTTCAGTTTTTCTACATTTTTTTGGTTAGGAATAGAAAAAGTGTCCCCTAATTGGAGGGGAGGTGATACAGCTAAATTACTTTCCTTAGCTGAGACTAAATGGATTTATTATTTGGAGACACCGAAGTCACCTGGCTTGAATGTCGATTTTGAGGTTAACTCACTATTATGATTTCATATCCTCCTCTACCCTTGGTTTGGTCTTAGACTCTCTCTGTAGATTGCATTTTTCAGAATGTTTCCCTGGCATTTGATCATCTATTTCGGTTGCATTAATTTCATTGCTGTTGGAATGTTACTAACCGTTTTTTATTTTATAGGAACTGAGGGCTTTTAGTTATAAATTAGTTATGTGGTTTGTAATATGGGAATCCATTGGGTTTGGGAAGATTGCCACATTTGTTTAGCTGTTTGCCCATCACTTGTTTAGCTGTTTGCCCATTACTAAGATGGCGATTCTGAACCACAACGTCATTTCCCGCGCTGGACGCTATGGGACGTTTGCTAGTGGCGTCGCGTCACTTCCAGTGTGCCGCCACAGATCCCGGTGTTTCTGTTTTGTCCTTTAATGACTCTTCTCGGGACTATTTAAGGAGGACTTACTATCTGGACCCCCAAGCTCTTGATAAAATTGAAGAACGAAACGCGTCGAGCTGGTGGTAGTTCTCAATACTGCTGGAAGTTGATCCTTCTAAGGAGCCGCTGGTCCGGTGACACCCTGATCTGAAGGTGGAATTCATCATTAGATATGGGCTGTTCGAACCGGACTTTGGCGTGTGGTGATTACCCATGTATTTTCATGCTGTTTGTGCACACATATTTGTGTATGGTGTGCCACTTATTTTGTGAGTGGTTCCACATATATTTTACTTGTTGATTAAATTTGTATGGTTTTATACATCCTGAATATTTAAAGGTGAAGGCATACATTGAATACCAGTGGGGCAATTGGGTGGCCGACAAATTACCCAGAGGCTATCTACCTAGAGCCAGGAGGGCACTTGATCACGTGAGTGAAACCTCATGTTATAAATATTTCCCCTGCTCACACGGGTTATGCTATGTTGATTCTCTTTGTGTTTGAGGATACTGGAGGAAAACTGGAGGAATAAATCCAGGAGTACATTGAAATACCGGTTTCACTCCAATGGGACATTGAAAACGCTACACCATACTTGTATTTTTTTTTATTTGCAATTTCAAGTTTAACATTGAACAGCATGAAAGTTGAATACATATTTTGGACTTAACCAAACTGGTTGTGGAATATATCTGTAAATCCTTGCTGTGGTCCAAGCAGTATTTCTACAAAAAATCTAATAAGATGGATACCCTCTTTGCCTGCACTTTACGCCCTAGGGGGAAGGGGGCTGGAGTTATCTCTATTCGTGATGGATACTGGTGGGTACTCTTCACCACTCTCCTGAGGGGATACAGCAGGTCTTCTTGGAATACTATAGGAAACTTTATAATCATTCAGTTTCTTCATTGAAGCCTCATAAACCCTGGGCCCGGATGGACTGACCGCTGCATATTTCAAGGCCTACCTCACTGTTTTTCAGCCACACTTACTTGCTCTTTTTAATGGTGTGGTAGGGGGATCTCCTTTCCATCATAGAAACATGACTGCCTCAGTGGTCCTTATTCCCAAAACGGATAAGCATCATTCCTACCCTGACAATTATAGACCCATCTCCTTGATCAATACCGATTTCAAAATATATGCTAGGATTCTGTCCAACAGATTGCAGCCTTTGCTCCCCGCTCTGATCCACGCTGACCACGTGGGTTTCATCCGGGGCAGGCAGGCGTTCAACAATGTTATGCAGACATTGGACCTGATAAGCATCGCTGGCACCCGTGGTATTTCATCTTTATTCCTTTCCCTCAATGGCAAAAAGGCTTTCAATAGGGTGAAATGGCAGTACATGTTTAAATTGTTGGACGAGATAGCGTTCCCACTCAACTTCATGGAAGCAATAGTGGCCCTTTAGAAGTCTCCCAGTGCACAGGTTCTGGTGCCTGGTGCACACCCTCAGCCTTTTTCCCTCTCCAATGGCCCAAGACCGAGTTGTTCTCTGCCCCCCATGTTGTTTGCTCTAACGTTGGATTCTCTTTTGACCGAAATAAGCAACATGCCAGCGATACGAGACTTAGATCTATTTGGTTCCTCGTCCACGTATGCAGACGATGTTCTGCTCTCTCTTAATTCCACAACCACTTCTCTGGCGGCTCTACAACCCCTTCTAGATGCCTTCCACTCCCATACTGGTTATAAAATTAATTTCGGATATCTTGCACCTTGGGTTGCAAGTTCTTAGCCCTGAATTGACAGCTCTTTCCCATAGATTTGGGTTTTGAATTGAACATAGTCATGTAACATACCTGGGAGTCCAGTTAACACATTCCTATGATACGTTGTATGCTGCTAACTTTGTACCTGAGGAGCCTGCTCACCCTGCTCTGTGCGAAGAAGATTTTTGGCAATCTAATCGTGTAGGCCCGGCGGTGAGCAACCTGGGAGGGTTAATAAATGGCGTGCCATTAACTGAATTGATGTGCTTGGAGGGGGAGGGAGGGGTTAAACTGAGTGTCTGCCATTAATTAAATTGATATGCTTGGAGGCCAGGGAGGGAGGGGTTAAACTGAGTGCCTGCCATTAATTAAATTGATATGCTGGGAGGGGAGGGAGGGTTTAAACTAAGTGTCTACTCTGCCATTAATTAAATTGATATGCTTGGAGGGGGAGAAAGAGTGTTAGACATGTGCATTAGTTTTAGTACTAAAACGATTTTGTCCGAATTTTGGGATAATTTAATTTTTGTATGACTCAAGAGATACGAAACTGCTCGGTCCAAAAAACTAAAGAAATGAAAGGAAAATGCATTACATTTAAGTTTCAGTTCTTTTTGTAATACATTGATGAGTGAAGGAGACCAGCAATGAGGATGTTCTATACCTCTGGGACATTAATTAATTCAGGAGGATGTTCTATACATTATACAGAGAAGGGTATTAATTAATGCAAGAGGATGCTGTATACATTATACAGAGAGGGGTATTAATTAATGCAAGAGGATGTTATATACAGTACATTATACAGAGAGGGGTATTAATTAATGCAAGAAGATGTTATATACATTATACATTTTTATTTATTTTAGCCCTTTAAATCCAGTGACTGTGAGTGCTGAGATCGGCTGCTTGTTACATTATCTATTCGTTTTCATACTAAAGAACTGAAAACGAATTTCTTTAGCAACTAAATAGTGTTTTAGGACGAATCCATTCGTTCAAAACGAAATATTGTGCTGTACACATGTCTACTGAGTGTCTGCTCTGCCCTTAATAAAAATTATATGCTTGGAGGGGGAGGGAGGGGATAATCTGAGTGTCTGCTCTGCCATTAATTAAATTGATATGATTGGAGGGGGAGGGAGGGGTTAAAATACGTGTCTGCTCCTCCATTAATTAAATTGATATGCTGGGAGGGGGAAGGAGGGGTTAAACTGAGTGTCTGCTGATAGGGGTGAATAAAATGAGTGTCTGCCATTAATTGATATGCTGGGAGAGAGGAGGGAAGGGTTAATAAACTGAGTGTCTGCCATTGATAATTGATATGCTGGGAGGGGGTTAATAAACTGTCTGCCCATGTCCGTGACAGTGCACATTACAGTGAGTTTTATTGCTGTGGAGCTCTGTGATACGTTCATACACACTGCACATTACTGTGAGTTTTATTGCTGTGGAGCTTTGTGATACGTTCATACACAGTGCACATTACAGTGAGGTTTATTGCTGTGGAGCTCTTACACAGTGCACATTACAATGAGGTTTTATTGCTGTGATGCTCTGTGATACGCTCATACACACAGCACATTACTGTGAGTTTTATTGCTGTGGAGCGCTGTGATACTCTCATACATACTGCACATTACTGTGTTTTATTGCTGTGGAGGTCTGTGATACACTCCTACACACTGCACATTAGGGATGTGCACCGATTTTTTTTCATTTCGTTTCTGCTCGTTCGGTTTTTTAAATTTTCTTTTTGGATCGTTTCGGCCAATTTTCGTTTTGGCTCGTTTTATCGTATTGATTTTCATTTCGTGATATCGGAAATTTTCAGTCTTTCGGATCGTCTGTTCTCGTCGTTTCAAAGGGTCTATTTCGTCTTTACTTAGGCTAGGGTCAGACGAACGCAGTGCAAACGCGTGTGCAGCCGCACTTTATCACGGCCGTAGTAGCAGCAAATGACGGCCAATGACGGGCGATATACGAAGTACGCCGCGCAACGCAAGCGGCAAACAAACGCATTTTTTCGAGAACGTGATACCGCTAGTACTGACGTACAGAGTGCGCTGCGTCCGCTAGCGGCATGTGTGCGTGACTATTAGACATCAGACGCTGCTATTGTCCGGCCAACATAACGTCCAGACGCAAAACGTGTTTTATTGATGATCCATACAAAATCACGGACGAAAATGCGCATCGTATGACCGCTATCGCGTATTCCGTGAAAAAATACGTCCATTCATTCGAACGCACTTTTTCACGGACGACGCGAAAAATGCGTTCGTCTGACCCTAGCCTAAGACGAATGGTATTTCGGATACTCAGATATTTCAGTCGATACAGTAATTCTGCCGATTCTATCGTTTTTTTATGAAAGATCCTTTTTTTCTTATGAATATGCATTGCAGAACTTTATTTAATCATATTAAAATGGTATGAAAGGAAAAAAAAATGAACAAAACGATTGAACTCTACAGAATAATTCAGCATATGAATCCGCACACTGCTGGGCAGCACCTCTACAGTATAATTAATGCAGTATAGGATTCTGCACACACTGCCGGGCAGCACCTCTACAGTATATTTACTGCAGCATATGATTCCGCACACTGCCGGGGCAGCACCTCTACAGTATAATTACTGCAGAATATGATTCCGCACACTGCCGGGCAGCACCTCTACATTATAAGGCTGGGGTCAGACTAACGCATTTTTAACGTGGCGCACTTAATCACGGCCGTAGTAGTAGCAAATGACGGGCAATGACGGCCAATATACGAAGTACGGCCGCACTAAAGTCCGGCCACGCAACGCAAGTGGAAAATGAACGCATTTTTTTGAGAACGCAGAACCGCTATTACTGACGTACAGAGTGCGCTGCGGCGGCATAGCGGCGTGTGTGCGTGATTAGGAGATGTCAGACGCTGCTAATGTCCAGCCTACATAATGTCCAGATGCAAAAAGTGTTTTATTGACGATCCGTAAAAAATCACGCATGAAAATGCACGTCTGACCGTCTTCGCGCGTAAAAAAATACGTCAATGCGTTCGGACGCACTTTTTGACGGTCGCTGGGAATAATGCATTCGTTTGACCCTAGCCTAATAATGCAGCATATGATTCCGCACACCGCTGGGCAGCACCTCTACAGTATAATTAATGGAGCATATGAATCCTCATACTGCCAGGCAGAACCTCTACAGTATAATCAATGCAGCATATGATTCCACACACTGACGGGCAGCACCTCTACAGTATAATTACTGCAGCATATGATTCCGCACACTGACGGGCGGCATCTCTGCAGTATAATAATGCAGTATAGGATTCTGCACACCACCGGGCAGCACCTCTACAGTATAATTAATGCAGCATATGAATCCTCACACTGCCAGGCAGAACCTCTACAGTATAATTAGGCTAGGGTCAGACGAACGTGATTTCTACGGACTGTACGTCCGTGCAGTACGGACAACGTTAGTACGGAAGACGCAGTAGTGGCCACACAGTCCGTTTTTTTCACTGACATATATTTTGACGGATGTAGCAGGGAAAATAAATTAAAAAGCAAAACCATTTTGTCAGTGAAAAGTGCTGGACGTATAAATGCAGTCCGTCTGACCACGTTCCATCACTCACACACACAGCTATGCAGACGTTGCGGATGCAGCGCACTTTGTGCGGCCATTCTAGGGGGTTGTACGTTCTTGCCTGCCTTGCGTCCGTGGGCCGCGGCCGTTGTGCGTCTGCATTTCAGTGCGGACGTACTTCGTGTGTCGGGCTCCGATGGGCTTTCTTTCATGCTATCACGGACGCACTTTTAGGCGCAATCACGGACGTGAACACTACGCTCGTCTGACACCAGCCTTAATGCAGCATTTGATTCCACACCCTGCTGGGCAGCACCTCTACAGTATAATTAATGCAGCATATGATTCCGCACACTGCCGGGCAGCACCTCTACAGTATAATTAATGCAGCATATGAATCCGCACACTGCCAGGCAGCACCTCTACAGTATAATAATGCAGCATATAAATCCTCACACTGCCGGGCAGCACCTATACAGTATAATTAATGCAGCATATGATTCCGCACACTGCGGGGCAGCACCTCTACAGTATAATAATGAAACAAAATGGTATATAACAAATTGATTTCGTTTTACACTGGGTGATCATCATAAAAGAAAAATTTGAACAATTGATATTAACTACCGAATTTGAAATGAACTATCAAATGGATCAACTATCGAATTTGAAATGAACTATCAAGTGGATATTGAGTAACTACCAAATTCAAAATTAACTATCAAATGGAAATCAAGTAACTATCGAATTTGATCGAAACAATACGAAATTACAGAATCAGCGATGAATCTGAAACGGACTCGAAACGATACGAAAATACGATGTCCGAAATTAACCGAAACGGACCCAAAATCGTGAATAGAACGAAAATGACTTGCGATTTTACAAATTTCATGTTGATACGAAATAACAAAATTATTTAATTTCGTATCGGAAATTATTTCGGAAGGTGTGTATTTCGTTGCCGATCCGATTTGGAACATCGGACGAATCTGAAAAAAAAGAATCGGTATGAAACAAAATGCACATCCCTACTGCACATTACTGTGAGGTTTATCGCAGTGGAGCTCTGTGATACGCTCATACACACCGAGCATTACTGTGAGTTTTATTGCTGTGGAACTCGATTATTCATGAACTAGTGAACATAGTAAAAAATTGTGTAGAGAAATAAATGATATAACACAAATGTGGGTGGAGCTTAATATGGGTGTAGTTTGTGGGTGGGTGTAGTACAAGGGGCCCCATTATTTCCTGTTGCCCGGGGTCCCCAGGTGTTGTCAATCCACCCCTGCCTGGTGCAGGGAATTAGACTTGTGCAACGATTTTTTTTTCGGTTTGGTTCATTCGGATATTGTCAATTTTCATTTCGGCTCGTTTCGGCCGATTTCCGTTTCGGTTCTGTTCGTTTTGGTTCGTTTTTCGTATCGACTTTTTTTTTTTTCAGAATTTTGGAAATTTTTGTGTTTTTTGGAACGTCTGTTCTCCTCGTTTCAAAGTGTCTATTCGTTATGACGTAAACTAATGGTTTTTCGGATCCGATATTTCTGTCGATACGATAATTCTGCCATTGAGATTTCTCATGTTTTACAAGAAGGATACATTGAGATTTCTCTGGTTTCCCGGGAAGGATACATTGAGATTTCTCTGGTTTCCCGGGAAGGATACATTGAGATTTCTCTGGTTTTACAAGAAGGATACATTGAGATTTCTCTGGTTTTACAAGAAGGATACATTGAGATTTCTCTGGTTTTACAAGAAGGATACATTGAGATTTCTCTGGTTTTCCAGGAAGGATACATTAAGATTTCTCTGGTTTTCCAGGAAGGATACATTGAGATTTCTCTGGTTTTACAAGAAGGATACATTGAGATTTCTCTGGTTTTACAAGAAGGATACATTGAGATTTCTCTGGTTTCCCAGGAAGGATACATTGAGATTTCTCATGTTTTACAAGAAGGATACATTGAGATTTCTCTGGTTTCCCGGGAAGGCTACATTGAGATTTCTCTGGTTTTCCAGGAGGGAAACATTGAGATTTCTCTGGTTTCCCGGAAGGATACATTGAGATTTCTCTGGTTTCCCGGGAAGGATACATTGAGATTTCTCTGGTTTTACAAGAAGGATACATTGAGATTTCTCTGGTTTTACAAGAAGGATACATTGAGATTTCTCTGGTTTTCCAGGAAGGATACATTGAGATTTCTCTGGTTTTCCAGGAAGGATACATTGAGATTTCTCTGGTTTTCCAGAAAGGATACATTGAGATTTCTCTGGTTTTACAAGAAGGATACATTGAGATTTCTCTGGTTTTACAAGAAGGATACATTGAGATTTCTCTGGTTTCCCAGGAAGGATACATTGAGATTTCTCATGTTTTACAAGAAGGATACATTGAGATTTCTCTGGTTTCCCGGGAAGGCTACATTAAGATTTCTCTGGTTTTCCAGGAGGGAAACATTGAGATTTCTCTGGTTTCCCGGGAAGGATACATTGAGATGGGAATGATCCAAAATTACAGAATCAGCGATATAACCGAAAAATACATTGTCCGAAATTACTGAAATGGAACCGAAATCAGGAATGGAGCCGAAATCACGAATAGAACGACAATGAATGAAAATTCCGAAGTTCCGAAACCCATATCCTTACATCCCTCCAGGGAATACATTTCCTGGATTGGCACGATACATAGCAAGATACATAGTGTAAAGATTAACGTATTGACTCGACTGCTGTACCTGTCCCAGGCACTCCCTGTTCCGCTCGTAGAGTGTGACCTGAACCATTTTCAAAAATGTATTGCTAAATTTGTTTTGGCAAAATAAGCGCCATAGGATATCCCAAAGGGTTTTTCATGCCTCTAAACCATCAGATGGGCTCGGCCTGCTGGACTTAAATATGTACTATGGAGCGGCTCAGTTGGCCCAGGTGGTAGCACTGCACGCTCCAAGAGGCACGCAGAGGTGGGCAGATTTGGAAAGTGACACCACGGCTCCAATTGAGCTGCAATTGTGGCTTTGGCTTCCGAAACATTTTCGGCCGACCTGTGCTTCAGACTGTCCAGCTCTCCTTTACTCCATTCTTTTGTGGAATAAATGGGAATTGAAACAACCATCCCCTCTACTCCCAATTGGACGCAATAAGGACTTTCTGCTAGGAATGGATGTCATTTTGCTTGCTGGTCTATGAGCTAGCGGTACTACTACATGGCTTCTTTCCACAAAATAAACTGATATCTTTTGCCGAACTCTCCTCTAGGTCATACCTGAGGCCTCTGGACTTTTTTCGTTATCTACAATGTCGTCACTATGCAACATCTTCTGAGATGCGGGAGGCGCTCGCCAGACTATTAACTTATGTGGAGCGGTTGACAGTGACTATCCCAAAGGTTCTATTTCGTCGCCGGTGCCCGCTCTGGCAGGTACAGGGAGATTGGAACCCTTTCCTTATACGGCGGGGGAGAGAGCTCAGACTGGCTGACTCTGATGACTGGGCTGATATTTGGGAAGCTATCACCAAGTCATCTATTAATGTTTCTCTACAGGAACAGTCTTCAAGACCAAGATGAGGTAGTAGATCACCGCGTATCTCCAAAGGGTGAATTCTGCCATTCCCGACAACTGTTGGCGGGGTTGTGGTGACAGGGGACACATGCACACATGTGGTGGTCATGCCCACATCCACACATATGGTGGATCAACAGCAGTAGGTGATGTGTGAGAAGCTGAACCCGATGGACGCATGTCTTTTTTCAGCCTATGCAACTATGCTCGGTCCAGGGTTCTTACTGGGGCAGGGTCAGCACCTTGGTCCCAAAAGTCCTGGACTTTGATGACCCTTTGGACCCATGGATGTTTCTTTTGTCTCTCCCAGTCAAGGGGTTATCAGGTGCTCACAATCGCCTTTTGTCTAAGCTAGTGTTGGCGGCGAGGAAGGCAACAGTGGAAACATGAAAGTGTGTCACTATCCCGCCTTGGGGGAGCGTTTTGCAAATTATTGAGGAAGTGCGGACTATGGACGAACTTTCAGCTAGGTTCCAGGAAAACTGCGTTCTTTTGGTAAATTATGGGAGCCCTCGACGGAGGTTGATTTTTCATAGTCTGTGAATGCGTCTTCCTCTGTGGACTCGGTCCACCAGTTCTGTAATATTCCCTTTGAGTCCTCTCCTTGTCTCGCATAGGTGGGGCACACAAGACTGTTTTCTCTTGATCCCCCCCTTTCTTTTTTTGTGTTTGTTGTCTTTTGGTTTGTCTTTTCCAATTTTTCTCTGTGTCGATATGTATAATCTCTCTGTACTAACTGAAAATTGTGGGGTTTTCTACTTGCTAATATATCCTATTTTACTGTTATGAAAGGGCGACATTACGCTGTATTTATTTGTGCTTCGTCTCCTTTTCTCAAAATAAAGAATTTTTAAAAAAATATATCTTTGCAGTATTTTAGGGTTGTTACTTCAATATTTAGGAAGGAATCTTCAGGGATGTTCAAGCGATAACTTTCTAATGATATGCTGAATATGTTGCCTTAGTTGAGTTAGTGCTGTGGCATTGTTTTGGGTTTTCCGTGACTTGTGAAACACAGTCCTGTTCTGGATTGGGTTCAGGGGGAAATAAGTTTGTGGAGTTCATGCTGTTGGTCCCAGTGTTTTATGACCGTGACTACTATCAGCAGTTTAAATGTTCCAAATGCTCTTCCTTTGTCCACTTAGGTTGCGAGGTGGTACATCGACCTCAAGGAGGTGTTTGATAAGAAGATTCTGCCACCCCACAGGCCGTATGATTGCGCAATTGATTTACTTCCCGGTACCATGCCTCCCAAGGGTCGTGTATATACTCGGTCCCAAAAGGAGAATGAAATTATGGAGGAATACACAAGGGAGAACCTTGCCAGAGGGTTCATAAAGCGTTCCTCACCCCGTGCTGGGGCTGGATTCTTTTTTGTATCTAAAATAAGAGGGTGACCTGAGCCCAAGCATCGACTATAGAGGCCTAAATCGGATCACGATCCGAAACGTATATTCTGTACCTCAGGCTATGGTCACATCTGGTTATGGACTTCATAGTCGAGTTACCCAAATCCAAACGTAATACCGTGATTCTCAGAATTGTGGATTGCTTTTCCAAAATGGACCATTTTGTTCCTCTCACCAAGCTGCCATTGGCTGCAGAGCTGGTGCCAATCTTTGTCCAGAACATAGTCAGGCTCCATGGTGTTCCCTTATGGGATCGTCTCTGACAGAGGGACACAGTTTGTATCCCAGTTTTGGAGAGGGTTCTGTGAAACTATGGGGGTTCAGTTAGCATTTTCCTCAGCCTACCATCTTCAGACTAATGGGGCAGCTGAGAGAGGTAACCAGGGTCTGGAGCAGTACCTGCGATGCTTTGCAACAACAGGACAATTGGTCCGAGCTGTTGCCATGGGCAGAGTATGCACGCAAAAAGGCTACCAATGAGACCACTGGTCATTCTCCATTTTACTTGGTATATGGGTGAGACCCAGTGGCATAGTGTGGGGGGGCACCGAGGCGGTAGCCCCTGGCGCAACTTTTTTAGGGGTGCAAAATATCAAAAGAAATTTGCGCCCCTAATAGTTTCCAGCAACAGGGATCACTCTGCAAGTTGTCTGCTCACAGCCGTGAGCATCTCTTCTTACACGGTCCACCGAGTCCGGAAGAGAGGAGCAGGGGAGAGAAAGCTTGATGCTCTGAGCTCCTCGTGTAGTGACAGGCAGGGAATCAGAAGGCAGCCAATGAGGATGGAGCAGCTGCTCTCAGTCCCGGAAGCTGCAGAACCTAACAGAGCATAGGCGTCTCTACAGGGGGGCAAGGGGGGGCAATTGCCCCCCTAGGTTATTCCTTGCCCCCCCATCAAAAATCAACATCCAGCTTCCCACACTTTTTCTGACCGCGGTATCTCCGTTGCTATGGATCGTATATGGACAATCTAGGTGTCATTGGAAAGGGCAGATTCTGGCCTTTCCAATGATAGCCAACATGACCATATTCAGTGTAAAGTAAATGTCATAAAACATTAAATAAAAACGTGCACTTAAAAGTAAATGTGGGGGCGGAGCTGACCGTGGACGAGAGCAGACGCATGCCGAGGAGCTCTGCCGATATTTGGCTTTTACTGCTGATTTTTTTTGCGACCCTCTCGTCCAGCATTATATCTTTGCTGAGCCAAGGACCCTTAGATACGCTGGGGCACCCTGAGTTGCAGTTTCCCAATCGTTTGCTGGTGTGTTTCTGCTCCAGCGGGTCTCGGGCCTAGTGCGGCCTACTCAGACCGGGGACTTTCCTGACGCTCGGAGCGGAGGTGGTCTCGGGCCGTGGACGGATTACTTACCCCTGGAGGATGGGTAAGAAGAACTTGAGACCGGGAGGAGAACCTTAGACCACTCGTCGGCACCAGCAAGATATCTGGGAGTCGCTGGGAGGCAGATATACTGTGGCAGGTTCGACCACCTTACCCCCGGGCTTCAGCTCCTCAGAGGATGACACGTGGCCCCTGGGACATGAGACTGCTGTGGACTGGCTGGATCAGACCCCCCGAGAGGGTGGCCGGGTGACGCTGGGCCCAGCTGCGAAGAAGCGGGCCCAGAAGAAAAGGAGGGCCCAGGCGGCGAGGTCCCAGGAGGCCCTTGAGACTCCCTCCATGACTTCGCAGGGAGGCTCTGAGGAGGTCCTGCTCCTTGCTGGCGGGAACAATGTGTCGCCGCGTTCCCAGGGTCGTCTCTCCGAGTCGAGTCTGGAGCAGCAGATTCCGGGTGCCTCTGGAAGAATGGGGTCACCCTCGGGTAATGACTTAATTTTGGCTCCCCCTGATACTGATGCCACTTCTTTCGCAGTGACAGACGACGCACAACCAACGACAATGGGCGATTACCAACGTTTTTTGGCTGAGATTAGATCTACGTGGTCTGCTGCGCTGTCTGGGGTACGATCTGAAGTGGAGGAGCTACGTTCCCAAGTAGTGGCGGTTCGGGAACAGAATGCAGATATGGTAGCGGAGCAATCTGTCCTTTCGTCTCAGGTGGGTGAACTGAGAGGTCCGGTTGACCTCCTGACTCGTACAGTGGAGACCCTTGAATCCAGACACCACAGACGAAACATCCGGGTTCGGGTGGTCCCGGAGTCGGTACCCCTGTCGGAGCTACTCCCTTATGTGACTCGAGTGACTCACCAGATATCTGGGCCTTCCTAACCGAGACAGGCAAGTTCAGCTCGGTGTTCAGGATCCATAAGGCTGCGACAGCCCCCCAGAGTGCCCCGAGAGATGTCATTGTAGTCGCTAAAGACATCGCTGTGAAGACGCAAATTATGTCTGCACCGGCAGCACGGGCAACAGTGCAATTTGAAGGTACATCGCTGACACTCTAGAATGACCTACCATTCTTGACCCTGCTGGCGAGATGACGGTTTCGGGACGTGACGGCTTTTCTCCGACATAGGAAGGTTAAATACCGATGGGGACTTGCCAGATCTCTTGTAGTGGCATACGGAGCGATAACCCTTGTCATCTCCGAACCAGCTGAGGCCTGGCCGATACTGGCTGGAGCGGGACTCTCCTTGGAATCGGCGGACGCTTCACCTGGTTGAAGACCTTTTTTCCGGATATGAATCTGACAACACGTTTTTGTTGGGATACTGTTCCCCCACTGTTGCGTTGTGTCCCCGTGACACGGTGACACTTTCTGCGGATCTACATGTTTTTTTTTTTTTGTGTAAAATATTTTTATTGGCAAAGTATAAAATACAAGTCGCATAAGAGACAATATTGTCACGATAATGTAGAATACAATCAAAGTGCCTCTTGGTCATAAACAGTGCCGAAATTTTATAATATAACAAATTCTAAATTAACTCTAACTAAAAAGGTGATCATCGTGTCCTTAAATAAACAGCAGTAAAGCTAGTACCAGAATGGTATGTCAAGACAACACAGCCCAGGCTCGGATCTAAATTCACCTCTGCCCCTCCATAACCGGTCGATTATCTTTATGAGACCTCTTGTTCCCCCACCGGTGGCCTGTCTGAGACCGTTATTGAGCGAAGGTTCGAGGACCATGGACGCCAGATCGCATAAAATTCCTCATATTTACCCAAACTATTGTAGTGCGCTTCTTCTAAAGCTCTGACCCCCTCCACCCTCAGAACCCAATCCCTGACAGTGGGTGCACATTCCCTCCTCCAATATAACGGAATCAGTGCCCTCGCTGCGGTTAACAGAATTTCCAGAAGCGAGTTTTTAAAGGAGAGCTTCGAAAAGGGCAGTACATTAAGCAAATAGGCAGAGGGAGTAAATTCCACTTCCAGGCCCCATAAACGCTATATCTCGTGTGCAACGTCTGACCAGAAGTTTAGAATTTTCGGGCAAGTCCACCATATGTGGACATAGTTACCTCTGGCCACTTTACACCTCCAACAGATATCAGGCAACAATGGATCCATAGCATGTAAAACAGACGGGGTAAGATACCATCTCATAAACAATTTACAATTCGATTCACGAAGCGCCTGACTCCTGGACGCAAAGTATGTAAGTTCGAAAGCCCTGGACCATTCCTCAGCCGAAATATCTACTCCTAAATCTGTTTCCCACTTAAGTAGCAACGGAGAATCAATTTTATAGGCCCCTCTCATTATGTATGAATAAAGATTCGAGACAATATGTCATATCTATTCTTATCGGTACAGAAGGTCTCAAAGGGGGCCAATGGAGGCAACCCCTCTGTCAACCACGTAGTAGAGCGAATAAAGTGACTTAGTTGGGCATATTGGAACTTCACCATAGACTTGTTCGCTATTTCTGGGGCCACCAATCGGTCCAGGGGGAGCAATCTGTCGTCTTCCACTACTGCTTCTAGCGGTATATACGTTTTGGTAGTAACCCATCCAAAAACGTCGAGGTCAGTCCCGGTGGGAACAGGGGATTGTGAGTCAAAGGTGTCAAGCGGGAAGTCAGTGTAGTCAGTCCTAACGCCACGGTTTCCTCCACAGCCTTAGCAGTGTGCTCAGTAGCGGGTGTGACCGAAGCCCCAGGTTTGCCAGCGGTGCCGACTGCCAGGGCAAGGAGGACAATGGCCAAGCAATTCCTGCCTGTAACACATTTTCCCAAAGCTTACCCATCGTTCCTTTGGCCAAGCCGTATAGTATAGAAAAAAACGCTGCTAGATAGTAAAAATAAGCATGGGGCAAGCCCAGACCACCCCTTCCCACCGGTCTTGTCAATTCACTGTAAGATATCCTCGCCCTCTTCCCCCTCCAAACATAGCCTGTAAATGTCTGTCGCAAATCAGAGAAAAATGTCTGAGGTACAGTAATAGGAAGGGTTTGGAACAAATACAACAGTCGAGGTAATATATTCATCCGTAAGACATTGATCCTTCCCAACCATGAAATATGGGGTAAGTTCCAGTTACGTAAGTCCCCCTTGATCTGTTGCAACAGAGAAACGTAATTCAACTGAAATAATTTGTCTAGGTCCGACGATAAGCGTATTCCTAAATATTTAAGTTCCTCCGGAACCCACCGCATTCCATAGGTATGACGAATACTCTCATTCACGACTCGTGAAAGGTTTACCCCTAAAAACTCACTCTTCAGCACATTAATTTTATATCCCGAGAAAGCTGCGAACGCATCTAATTCCGTCATCAAAGCCGACACCGATGAAAGGGGATCCGTGAAGGTGAACAATAGGTCATCCGCAAATGCGGCCACCTTGAGCTGCTGTCCCGGAACAGTTACTCCTCGAATCGCCGGATTATCTCTAATCGCTTGCAATAGGGGTTCCAGATACAGCAGGAACAGGAGAGGGGACAGAGGGCACCCCTGTCGAGTCCCATTATGTATTGTCAACGAAGTCGATTGTCTGCCATTAACCCGCACTCGTGCCTGAGGGCAGTCATACAGCGCCCGCAACCACGAACACCATCGATCACCAAAACCCATCCTCTCCAACATCCGAAAAAGATAAGACCAGTCCACTCGGTCAAACGCTTTTTCAGCGTCAACCGAGAGGACTAACAAAGGCTGATCCATCCTGGAAGCATGATGGATGAGGGAGACGGTACGAATAGTATTATCACGGGCTTCCCTGCCCGGTACAAAGCCCGTCTGGTCTCGGTGAATCACTGAAGTCAGGAGAGGCTTAAGTCGTAAAGCCAGTATTTTCGTAAGCAATTTTAAGTCAACGTTTATTAAAGATATGGGTCTATAATTAGCGCAATCTAACGGGTCTCTATCCGGTTTCTGTATCACAGAGATAGAGGCGAGGAGCGTCGCAGGTGGAATAGGAACGGTATCCGAAATAGAGTTAAAAGCTTTAACAAATCTAGGGCCCAGAATAGACCCGAAAGTCCTATAATATAGCACCGTAAACCCGTCAGGGCCCGGGCTTTTACCCAAGGGCGTTAATTTTAAAGCCTCCGTAAATTCCTCTAATGTAAGCGGGTTATCTAATTGTCGGCTAACATTACGCGGTAAAGTAGTTTTAATCGTCTTAGCCAAAAACGAGTCCACTATATGCTCAGGGACCCTACTCTCATCAATATTATATAAAGTTTGGTAATAAGCATGGAAGGCTTCCGCAATGTCTCGGGTCGTATGACCTCGGATCCCGTGCTAGTACGCAGTTTCGGGATAAAAGTAGCTTGATATTGTTTCTTCAGAGCACGTGCAAGTAGCCTGCCACATTTATTCCCTTGGGTGTAGTAAGCATATTTCGTCAGTGTAAGGGCCCGCGCCACCTGTGCATTCGTTAATTTAGCTAAGTCAGCTCTTAAGAGAACTAATCGTCGGAATGATTCAGGATCTAGGTCAGATTTATGCGTCAGTACTAAGGCCGTGATCTCCCTCAGCAATTCCTCCGTTCTGGCGGTCCTTTCCCTCTTGCGCCTGGAGCCCAACTGGATAAAAGCACCTCTCAACACACACTTGTGAGCCTCCCAAACCGTTGCGGGTGTTACATCATCCGTGTCATTTTCAAGGAAGTAATTCTATAAGGAGGCAGTCACCTCCGCTCGCGTCATGGGATCAGATAGCAATGACTCCAGGCATTCTCCGTTCGCACTAAATTAGGTAGGGCTAAAGATAACAGAAGGGGTGCATGGTCCGACCATGTTATGGGTCCTATTTTGCAACTGCGTACCATTTCCAAAGCCCTATGTTCCACAAAAAAATAGTCTATTCTAGAATACTTCTTAAAGGCATGTGAATAAAATGTGTAGTCCTTTACTGCTGGATTACTGAGACGCCAACAATCTATCAGACGGTCCGCTGACAAGAGTTTACGAAATTGGACCCGTAGAGACGATCCCCCACCCTGGACACAATCTGCCAGCATATCTAACGAAACATTGCAATCACCCCCTAAGACCACAAAACCTTCCTGAAACTCGGACAAACGTCGTAACACTTTTCGGAGACATTTGGTTTGCAAGCGGTTCGGCAGGTAAACATTTACAAAAGTTAACTTAGTATTTCCCAACATCCCTTTAACCATCAAAAATCGACCTTGCGGGTCCGTTACCACATCTTGCAGAGTAAAAGGCACATGTCGCGCAAATAGAATGGCAACCCCCCTAGATTTTGTCTCCCCAAAATTGCTAAAATAGCTCGTCGGATAGCGAGCATTGCGAAACCCTGGTGCGGAACCCTCTCTAAAATGTGTTTCCTGAACAAAAATAACATCACCTTTCAACCTCTGGAATTCTGCAAGAGCCTTCGAGCGTTTGGCAGGCATATTACGACCTCGGACATTCATAGAAATCAAATTTAAATTAGCCATTTAAAATAGTGAGAGAGGAGGGTGGCAGAGCCCGGGACCTGCCCATACCCCCTAGTAGCATAGCAAATAGTACGAGTGATCACCAAAAAAAAGAAAAACTAAAAACAAACAACAATAACAACACAAAACTAGAAAAAAATTGAGGTGTGTAGACCTCTGATAGTGGGAAAACCCATCAGAGGACATAAAAAAAAAACACCACTCAGGAGGCGGCCGAGAAAGTCTCAGAATTATCCAAAAATTATGGGGGCCGAGCAAGAGTCTCATCCGACTGTCGGATGCCGGACCCAAGTGCATTCAATCAAAAAAATTTTTGCAAGGGGGCAGAAAATATCAAAAAAGCGTATAAACTTTCAAATGACAATGGCAGCAAAAGCAAGGGGTTCCCTCATGGTTCTGGATCAGGCTCAGAAGGGGCCGCTGCAGAGGGCTTGCCTTTACGTTTTTTTTTCGCCTGTTGAGTCCAGCGGGGTCGCTGTGGGAAGGGTAGAGTGTCAGATGGCGACGGTGAACCATACCAGTCTGGGATGTCAACTTCTGGGAGTCCAAAAACACGCACAAAGTCCGGAATGTCCTCAGGACATGCAACCGAATGAACTTGGTTGTTATGCGTCATCCTGTAAAGATAACGAATATCACGTTCCTGGAGAGCTTCAGTTAACGGTTTCAGAGCCCTCCGTGCTTGTAAAGTGGTCCAGGAGACATCTTGGAAGAAAAGTATCACTTGACCGTCCACTTTAATTTCCGAAGTTTTGCGTGCTGCTCTGAGAATTTCCTCTTTCAGTGTAAAATCTTGCAAGCGACAGATAATATCACGAGGTGCGTCATTTTGTGATCCCCTCGACCGCAGTGCAGAGTGAGCTCTATCCAGAACTAATATTTCCTCTCCAGATCGACCCAGGATATCATTAAACAGACCACGGAGTAGCTCTTTAACATCTTCCTTGCCAGAGTCTGCTTCCGGGTAACCCTTTATGCGGAGATTGTTTCGTCTGCCTCTATTATCAACATCATCCAGGTGTCTATGCAGCGTGTCCAGCTGTTTAGCTTGCGTTAGCATTTGACCATTTAAACGTTCCACATGAGAAAATAACGCATCTCTGTCCTCTTCCAAGTCCACTACGCGGCCTCCCAACTGCTTCAAAGCAGACCCCAGTTCATCAAATTTAGTATTAAAATTGCGCTCCATTTGAGTAAACTGAGCAGCCAAATCCGTTTTGGTCGGCAAACTCTGTAATAAGGCCCGCAGATCGTGTTCCATATCGCTCCCTTTTATTGCTGAATCTAATCGTGGCGGGGAGGCCTCCTGATCTGAGTGGCCGGGTGCCATTTTGGATCCCTTACCGGAGGTCCGCGGCTGAGATGTATCTCCCAAGAACGGTAAAATGGAGGATCGGCGTTGGGTCCCCGCAGTCCCCGAGAGTCCTGGGGTAGTAAGTGTCTTTTTCCGCTGTGCCATTGCTGTTATTTCTGCCCCGAAATGACAATCTGTGCACTCGGGCCTGGGAGCTGAGCACTCACACATCCAGCTCTCTCTGTGTTCCGGCCACGCCCCAATCTACATGTTTTCTGCACCAGTTTTTGCGTGTGTGTGACTCAAGAGACTGCAAGAGTTTCTCCCCAGTTTTTTACCCCTCCCCCCGCATTCAGAGACGACGTAGTCATTTTTTGAGGAGGTTTTGCCCTTTTTGATTCTCTCCCCAGCCCCAGCGCCCCCCCCCTATCTTTTTCTTTTTTTCACAAGCAGAGTATCTTTATTTCAAGATGTTAAACTACCTTTTACGTGAACCCTCCCCTTTATAAGAGTTCCAGATGGCTGGGGATTACCTAGACTTTTGCGTTACCCATTCCCCCTCCCCCTTTTATATGATATGTATCGCTGAGACCCCCCTTATTTGGGGATGTTTATTGTTTTTCTTATACCGTATCTTTGATGACAGTTTTAGATGGTGCTGCGTGGCTCCTACTTTGTTTGTATGCAGACTTACTTACAAAATAAAAAAAATTAAATTCAAAAAGTAAACGTTTTCACAAGGTTGAAATGGCTCAGCAGTGAAGTGGTTAATGTTCAGACTATACATTACATTGTGTATTACGTTAGTTTTTGCCTTGGTTCTAGTTGTATATTAAGGGTTAATGGGTAGGCTTCGTCCCTCATAGTATACATTTTATTTTTTCCTTGATTAATGGCATTTTAGGGGTTAATGGGTTGGCTACATGCCTCAAAGTGTATTCATTTCATGTTTTCCCTTGATCAATTGCATGTTAGGGGTTAAGGGGTAGCTAAATGCCACATTGTTTATTAATTTTATTGTATTTCCCTGGGTTTATGGCATTTTAGGGGTTATTATGGAAGTTAGAATCTAAAGGGTCTATTCATTTTTAGATCCTCTGTTTTTCGGCACATTTCAGGGAATTCATTTCGCCGAAAATAAGGTGAATTCCCTATTTAGCGAATGGTCACTGTATATTTCTAAAAGTGGAGTCGCTGAAGCAGCAATCAGACATTCAGCAAAAACTGCCGAATTGCAGCAAATAAAATATTGAATTTAAGTATCCGGTTAGTATCACAAAAAGTTATCATTGCATCACATTACTCTGGGGTTTTGGAATCTTGTTTATATATACTTATTTAGGGCACTATTACCTGGTGTGAGCTAACCCTTGTGTCGGCATGGTTTTGCTTTAGCGTCAGGTTAATTGAGTCTAGCGCCGGACCAACAGATTGTTTGCCTCCTGCTATAAACAGGAAAAATCACTTAGCGCGTTGCTATTACCACAAGCTTACTATACTTTCCGCGTCCTTTTCTTAACATGGGGAGCACTAGAGATCTTTAGCGCTTTTGCAGCTAACAGATCACTTGGTGCCATCGCTAATTTTTTGAGGGGTACTAATTGCAACATTTTACCTACTGCTCAACCCTGGTGCTAACTCCAAAAAAACAGGTCCTCACCCAAAATTAACAGGCAATTAATAGGCAATGTAAAGGAATGCAGCACAGGTGTTCTCTTGGCCCCATACGCCATAGTAATGGATCTGGTCAGCAATGTTGTTGCTGTTGCAGTCGGCTCTATTATAAATGTATCCTTTATCCATATATATCCTAATTCTAATATATTGCCTAATTTTAAACATTTTATGCTGGGGGTTATTCATAGTATGGAAGCGGTTGATTATTAGGGTGACCGTGTAGACCATGTTTAAAGGGACACATCAATAAGTCTTGCCCTGAAACATGTATTTTTTACTGTATATGCTGCAGCAGGGAAATTTGTGTCGCTCACCTGGCCTTCCTTTTGGATCTATTAAATGCAGTGTAAGGATTCTACATGCTGTTGGGTGGCATTTATCATGCAATGCCCATCAGCCTTAATATACTGTATGTGTGCATCAAAACATGGATGATACGACCACCGTGGAGGATTTTAATAATGCAGGGGTGTGAAGTTATTCACTGGATATGTTCATATTCAAGCTTGTGAGGGCGGGGGATAGGTATGACCCGGCACTCTGCACTGGAAAAAAAACAGTTCTATCCTGTACACAACCGCATTAGTTTCCCTAGCGTGCGCTAAACGACCTTGTTCATGGACTACCGCGGACAAGGTGATCTGTAAGGCTAGGGTCAGACGAACGTATTTTTCGAGTTGTCCGTGAAAAAGTGCGTTCGAACGAATGGACGTATTTTTTCACGGAATATGCAATAGCGGTCATATGATGCGCATTTTCGTCCGTGATTTTTTACAGATCATCAATAAAACTCTTTTTGCGTCTGTACGTTATGTTGGCCGGACATGAGCAGCGGCTGACGTCCCCTAATCACACACACACGCCGCTAGCGGACGCAGCGCACTCTGTACGTCAGCACTAGCGGTATCACGTTCTCGAAAAAATGCGTTAGTTTGCCACTTGCGTTGCGCAGCCGCACTTTTGTGCGGCCGTTCTTCGTATGCTGCCCATCATTGGACGTCATTTGCTGCTAGCACGGCCGTGATTTAGTGCTGCTAAACGCACATTGATACTGCGCTCATCTGACCCTAGCCTTAGTAGGTCGTCAGGCACTACGTTTTAGGGACTCGCACTAAATTTTTCCTTTAGTGATGGTGTTTTAGCTCACACCAGGTGATAGGGCGCTTAGTTTTATTCAGTGGTATGATTTAGTGGTGAAATCTATTAGTGCCCCCCCAGTTTTGACTGTGGTATCCTATGTGCCCCCGCTAAATATTGTTCCTAGAGTCGCCACTGTAACAGAGCCACGGAACTTCACTAGGAGTTCCCATGGCCAATTGTCCAATGTGCTGCTGTTGGAGAGTGAGGAGCAGAGATCCCATCACATATCTGCCCTTGGTCTGCCCCCCTATACTTCACATGTAAGGTTTTTTTTTTATCTCTGTAGCTGCCAAGAGTGCCAAGTGACCCCCCTCCTGCAGTACAACAAACTAATATGGGAGGGGTCTTCTGTGTACAGGAGCAAACATTGCCGGAAAGGGGAATCGCCTTTTTAACCCCTGCAGGCCAGGGATCTGAGCAGCACACTACTTGAATTGTCTTTTAGTTATCCATCCTGCTGTCCTGAAAAATGGCTTTCTATGGTTTTAAAATGTACATAACTGTACTGCTATGTTTAATTTGGAGTTTTTTTCTACTGTAAGTCAACATAACCTATTTACAAGCAATAAATGTAAAAAATTATGATTTACATTCACTGGCCACTCTATTAGGTACAACTTGCTAGTACCAAGTTGAACCACCTTTTCCTTAATTCTTTGTGGCATAGATTCACAAGGTATTGGAAACATTCCTTAGAGATTTTGCTCCGTATTGACATGATAGCAAACAAATCCCCAGCAACTGTGTGATGCTACACATCCAAGATGCAAATACTATACTGGTGGAAGGGAATCGGGAATCAGGGCGTGCTAACGTGCCCACAGGTTGGGGGGCGCAATTCTTGCCTTGCTCCAGGTGCTGACAACCCATGCCACGCCCAGGGCCTGCCCGACAAAGGTGCAGAGCGGAGCAGCCGTGCCAGGTGGCAGAAATTCGGGGGTGCCAAATTTCAGCCCCCGGCGCCGCTGCTGTGCTCTGCACTATTTTTTTATGCAGTGACAGCAGATCGTGCGGCCACCACGTTCGTTCCTTCAATGAGCAGCAGCCACATGAGTATCTGCCGCTCGCCTGAGATCCATCCTCCAGCCAGCCGCGATCGAGATCACGTGATCTCGTGAGATCGCGGCAGGCCGGAGGGTGGATCCCAGGCGAGCGGCAGATACTCATGAGGCTGCCGAAGGAAGGAACGCGGCGGCCGCAGGTTCTGCCCGTTGGAGAGGCCTGGCAGAGGTGAGCCTGGGGGAAAATATATCCATGAGTGAGCCTGGGGGAAAATATATCCATGAGTGAGCCTGGGGGCAAATATATCCATGAGTGAACCTGGGGGCAAATATATCCATGAGTGAGCCTGGGACAAATATATCCATGAGTAGGCCTGGGGGCAAATATATCCATGCGTGAGCCTGGGGGCAAATATATCAATGAGTGAGCCTGGGGGCAAATATATCCATGAGGGCAAATATATCCATGATTGAGCCTGGGGGCAAATATATCCATGAGTGAGCCTGGGGAAAATATATCCATAAGGGCAAATATATCCATGAGTGAGCCTGGGGCAAATATATCCATGTGTGAGCCTGGGGGCAAATATATCCAGGTTTTGATGTTGGTGTGCTGTGCTTTCTTTTTCTCCACACCTAGTGTTGTGTGTTTTTTCCAAACAACTCAATTTTGCTTTCATCTGTCCACAGAATATTTTGCCAGTAGTGCTGTGGAACATCCAGGTGCTCTTTTGCAAACTTCAAACGTGCTGCAATATTCTTTTTGGACAGCAATGGCTTCCTCCGTGGTGTCCTTCCATGTACTCCATTCTTGTTTAATGTTTTCTTTGTTGTAGATGTGTCAACAAAAATGTTAGCATGTGCCAGAGATTTCTGTAAGGCTTAGGCTGACACTCTAGGATTCTTCTTTACCTCATTAAGCATTCTGCGCTGTGTTCTTGCAGTCATCTTTACAGGACGACCACGCCTAGGGAGAGTAGCAACAGTGCTGAACTTTCTCCATTTGTAGACAGTCTGTCTTACCGTGGACACATGAACATCAAGGCTTTTGGAGATACTTTTGTAACCCTTTCCAGCTTCATGCAAGTCAACAATTCTTGATCGTAGGTCTTCTGAGAGCTCTTTTCTGCGAGGCATGGTTCACATCAGGCAGTGCTTCTTGAAACCAGTAATCCCAAAACTGGTGTGTGTTTTTAAAGGGCAGGACAGCTTTCAGCAACACATCCAATAATATCACACTGATTGGACTCACGGTTGGCTCACTCCTGGCTCCAATTAGCTCTTGGAGAAGTCAGTAGGCTAGGGGTTCACATACTTTTTCCACCCTGCACTGTGAATGTTTACATGTTCTGTTCAATAAAAACATGAAAACATATAATGTTTGTGTTGTATTATTTTAAGCAGACTGTATTTTTCAAATTGTTGTGACTTAGATGAAGATCAGAGCACATTTTCTGACCAATTCATGCAAAACTCCACGTAATCCCAAAGGGTTCACATACTTTTTCTTGCCACCGTACATATAATGTAGGGGACAGCGTTTGGCTGTCCACGCTTTTTACATGTCTGCTGGTTCCATCTATGAAAATGGCTCCTAGGTACATTGGCCCATACCAAGTTCTGTACCGTGTCAATCTGGTTTCTTACGCATTGTCCCTGCCACCCTATTTCAGAATCCATGATGTGTTCCATGTGAGTTTGCACAAACCTATGTTGTGTAACCGATATACCAGAGTTCATGCACCCCTTTCCCCTGTCATGGTGCAGGGTGAGGAAGAATTTGAGGTCTGGGTCATCCTAGACTCTAGAATTTCCAGAGGCGCCCTACAGTATCTGGTGGATTGAGAGGGATATAGCCCAGAGGACAGATCGTGGTTACCTGCCAGTGAAATCTATATGCCTTGGTTGGTGCATGCCTTACACTCCTCTCAATCATATGCTCCTGGTGGACGTCCGGTGGCATCCCGTAGAGGAGGACTCCTGTCACATCCCACATCGTCGGTGTTGTCGGATGGGCAGCTGCACCTTCCACGCTGCTCTCTGGCTGGCCACCAAGTGAAGAAGCTGGACGACCGCAATCACGTGGTATGCCATGGGCGGGGTGTGGCTTGACAACATGGTGCCCGACAGGTTCAAAGTTGGCAGCCTGAGACAGGTCCAGTGCCCTGACTTGGTTCTCACTCTTTCACGATCAATGGTTATAGCCATCCTGGAAACCCCCCTGGTAGCACAATTCTGTTCTGTTTCACCCCTGAACCTGTATTCATTGTAACATCTTCAAGCAGTGAAAGAGTTAACAACCAGCACACTTTCAGTTAATACACGTGACACATCCACACCAAAATAAAGGGCTGTGCCCCATACTGAGCTGTGCTGTTCAATTCTGCTAGAGAAAAGTCATACTCTGTTTGCTCTGTGCTATTCATTTTCCGTTCATTTCCCCCATCCATTCATTTACCCCAGACCTAAACACCAAACCTGATCCTGATCACTGGATTTTCACCATCTCTCCTGATCTTCATATCCAGCATTCACAGTATACAAACCTGGTCAGTTTATATTCTTCCCTTTTCCATCATCCTCATCTTTTTTTTTTTTTATTAAGAATTTGTAAAATTACAAAGAAAAGGAAATCACGAAATCAAACTGACAAAATATAGCCATAGAGGGCCAGCAAAAACAAGAACAAAAGAACTGGTATTAAGGCCTAAGGCAACTAGCGACGGGTAAGTGACAACATTTCGGAACTGTGCTTGAGACAGGGAGATAAACTAAAAGCAAAAAGTTGTCCAACAGAAAGCAGAGATGCTCAAAAAAGAGGCCCAATCGGTAGATACAAGTAGCACAAAGATGGTGCCGCCCGGTGGAAGTTGCTGGATGGCTAATTACAAATGAATACAGCTGAGTATGAAGGAGAAACTTGTGTATTTAAATATGCTAACACACCTCATGTAATTCTGTTTTGTTTTTGCCACTGAAGCCTGTGTAACAGGTGAAACGCGTTTGGCTTGCTGTTAACTCTTTGATTTATTTATTTATTTTTGATTAAATTCATTTTTTCTTAACCTTCAGTTAATATTTTTTTCATTTATTTTTTTCCACTGATGAAAATCTACCCTTATTTATCTGGTGACTATACTGTAAAGGTATCCAGGAGGACCGTTTTTGGGGTATCCAGGAGGACCATTTTTGGGGTAAGCAGGTAACCCAATAATACCTGATACGTCTCCATTTGAGGGCTGGCAGCTCTCACTCTGTGTGAGTATGAGCAATCACGTATATTACTAAGCTTTCCCTTATCAGACAATATTGCACCATATGCGCTTTTCTGTGTTTTTTTTTTAGCTCCTATGTGTAAGAAGACTTCACATGGTATTCTGCTTAAAGCCACCTGCCAATCCAATCTTGTGCCTTTCCTCTGGGGACTTCTATGAAGCGCTAAACCCACACCCATCATCCCTTTCACGATATTTGTACTGTGGATATTGGGAAGTGTTCACTGGGGTGGAAGCGAATCTAGGGGCAACTAAGCACCTGGGGAATTCTTTTTTTTTTTCAAGTAGCACAAAGAGTACAGAACATTCGCTAGCAAAAATAAACAGCGTGGGGGGGGGGAACGAGTTCAACCTGGTTGCACCACCGGGAAGTCCAGCGGGAGACCTGCCTCTTTAGAGTGGACCCATGCCACCGCTGGGTCCGTGAGCGTGTAGGGGACATTAGCAAATGTCACAACAAGAGAACCAGCCAGGCCCCATCGATAGCGGATTCCCTTCCTGCGGAGGGCAGTAGTCACATCCTGAAAATGCCTATGGGCCACTAAGGTTAGGAATGGGAGGTCGTGGTATAGTAGAGTAGTCATAAGTTTCACCTACAGGGACACATTGCGAAAAGCCACTACAACATCTTTAAGCGCTCCCTTAGTAGCCGTCGTCGGACACCAGATCCGAAACACCGATCCCACCACATCAGGGGTGTCGGGGGACAGTCCAGCAACTTGTTGCACCAAGCAGTTCACATAAGACTAAGTTCTCAGCTGGCACTGCGTCCGGAATGCCCCTGACCCGAATATTCCGGCGCCGGCATCTGGACTCCAACGTCTTCACAGAGCGGGACAAAATCTCGACCTGGGAACGAAGTGCAGTCAACTGACCGTGTAGGAGAGTCTGTTCCGCCACTACGTCTGCGTTCGTCGCCTTCACCCCTGTCACCTGTGCGCGGATCTCTTCCACCTCCGCCCGAACCGCAGCTACCTCCAGTCTCCACATGTCCCTGATGTCTTCCAATAATCTGTGAAGATAACCTTTCGTGGAGGGAAGATGATCATCCACCTCCAGGGAGTGAACCATAGGCAATTCCTTGTCCGACCCATGCGACTCAGGCCGACCCCTCGGCACACCGGACTTCAGCGTCGAACATGCCGCTGATCCGATTGCACACTACTGTCAGCGGAGAGTGGCTGGTCCTCAGCCGACTCCCCCTCTGAAGACTCCCAGGTGGTCGCCTGGGCCGTCCCATAAGCCGCTAACGCAGCTTTACGCTTTTTTTGCGCCCTTTTTTTTTGCAGCAGCCTAAAGAGGTCGTATACCCTGGGACTGTGACAGGGGTGATCCACGACACTCCAGAGTCACCCCCGCGTGGCCAAGAGCGTTCTTCGTCTGCAGACGATCCGTATCCCGGGGGAAGAGAGGAGGAAGCCATGGCGCCTCTGAACAACGACCTACCTGCCAAGGAGTCTCTGATATCCTGCTGTCGAGGACCCTCTGTCGAGGAGAAACTGGGTGTCCAGCGAGGAAGCGGCATTTGGCAGATGTGACCCTGTCCGGGCACAGAGATCTGTTACAGCATATATGCTGCAGCAATAATACATGCACACACAACTTCTCCATTTTATTGTTTTGGTTTGAGTAGAATGTGTAACTATACTTTGCTGCATTTTTTTTATGGACTGGTGTATTTGGGTTCGGCCAGGTTGTTCAGATTTGCCATTAACACCAGATTTTAGGAGTTGCTAAAATTATGCGCGCAAAGGCTATGCGGTAATTACCGCGAATAGATTGTAATACCATCTGTGTACCAGCGCACATACGCATTTGCGCTCACAATGTTAAGTATAGGACACGCGACGTACAGTAAGCTCGCGCAGCGTTCACGCAGGTTCACCCGCGGTAGACGATTACGCTTGTTTGTTGCGCTATGTAATACGGTATTCGGTGCAAAGGGTTTTACCCCTCGGATTAATGTTTTTTTGCGCCGACGCAAACGTTTGCACGAAGATTGTAATTTAGCCCCTGGTGTGTTGCAATTCGAAAATTCAATAACCTCAAAATGTTGCATACATTTGTGAATGTCTGATTCTTTTTGTATAAATTCACAACCATTACACTTCCCACATTTATAGGTCCCCTTCAAATTCCCCATTAACCAATTGTGTGGTTTAAATCGGTTTGGAAAATGGCTGTGTACCACGCGATCACCAAATATTGGGGCATCTTCAAGATGTAATAAACGCATCTCTTGTCGATACCCTTTGAAGATGGGGGTCTTGTGTGAGGAGGCCAGTAACGTTCGCAAATTTGTAGTACTTTCTGCCAACCAGTATCTAAATTTCCAATCCGTCTATTTTGGTTTTCTTCTGGTTTAGTTTTTTTCCTGTAAAGTATGCTCACAATTAGGGATGAGCCGAACACTCCCCTAGTTTGGTTCGAGCCCGAACCCGAACTTCCCATTTGTTCGGAACCAAACCCGAACCCGAACCCCCATGCAAGTCAATGGGGCTAAAAATTCGGTTTTTTAGAGTGCCCTCCAAGAGGGCATATATGCTACATATTTGCCATAAAAGGGGTATGGGGGTCCGGGTAGTGCCCTGGGGGACAGGAAACAAGGACAAAAAGTTTTAAAAAAAAGTTTTTAAAGGGACAGTGAGTGTTCCATGAAATAAGGGTTAAAAATAAAAACAAAAAATTCCTTCAAATATCGTGCCTAGGAGGTCCCCATAACCTGCCCGTGAAGTGGCGGATTTCTAGGATGTATAGAAACACTTAAAAACAAATAAATGACGTTTCATATGACGGTAAATGCTTTTCCTTTAATCTATCCATAAACAACTGCTTGGGGCGGCAGCCTGTATGAAAAGACATTTTAGGACGCGCAGAAAAAGTTTAGTGTTTTTTTGGGCTAAATTATTGTGAAACTTATGCAGGCTTTGGATGAAAGTAACAATAGATGCTTTAAAATTGGGCTTTTAGCGTCGGCAACAGTGCCGTCACACCGTAACCCCTCTGAGGATATGAATCTGATACAGGCGTCAATGGCAGTGCACCCAGATATTGTGCCTTTAGTGCCAGGCATGCAAGTATCATCATACAGTAACCCCTCTGCAGTATTGTGGAAGAGTGCAGGGGTGGACCATGTGGTCCTATATTGAAAAGATATGCATCTGGTTAAGGCGTCAGTGCACCCAGATATTGTGCCTTTAATGCCAGGCCATCAAGTATCATCATACAGTAACCCCTCTGTAGTATTGTGGAAGAGTGCAGGGGTGGACCATGTGGTCCTATATTGAAAAGTGTTTTTTTTTATCTGTTAATGGGCGTCAGTGCACCCAGATATTGTGCCTTTAATGCCAGGCCATCAAGTATCATCATACAGTAACCCCTCTGTGGTATTGTGGAAGAATGCAGGGGTGGACCATGTGGTCCTATATTGAAAAGTTTTTGATCTGTTAATGGGCGTCAGTGCACCCAGATATTGTGCCTTTAATGCCAGGCCATCAAGTATCATCATACAGTAACCCCTCTGTGGTATTGTGGAAGAGTGCAGGGGTGGACCATGTGGTCCTTTATTGAAAAGTTTTTGATCTGGTAATGGGCGTCAGTGCACCCAGATATTGTGCCTTTGGTGCCAGGCCAGCAAGTATCATCATACAGTAACCCCTCTGTGGTATTGTGGAAGAGTGCAGGGGTGGACCATGTGATCCTATATTGAAAAGTTTTTTGTTTTTTTTTAATGGGCATCAGTGCAGCCAGATATTGTGCCTTTCATGGCAGCAAGTGCCTTCACACCGTAACCCTTTTGTGGTATTGTGGAAGAGTTCAGTGCTGGAGGTTTTGTAAATGCAGAAGAGGACATCCCCTATCTATTCCATTACTTCAGCATCAGGGGATTGATAGCTGCTGATCCAGGACTGATTCATTTTTATAAATGTCAGCTGGTCTACAGAGTCAGTGGACAGACGCACTCTTTTGTCTGTGACAAAACCTCCAGCGGCACTGAACGTCCTTTCAGAAAGCATGCTAGATGAAGGGCAACCTAGTAGCTGCATAGCATATTGGCTAAGTTCTGGCCAGTGATCCAATCTCAACACCCAGTAAGCCAGTGGATCATCTGCTGGAAAGGTATCCAGGTCTGCCCTTGCCCCTAGGTAGTCCTGCACCATATGGTGAAGACGCTGGCAATAGGTGCCTACATTTGACGTCCCCGGGTGTCGAGGACTAAAAAATTTTTAAAAGTGCATCAGTCAAGCGGCCCTGGCCTTCACCGCTATTCCTCTGATCACCTGCAGCCTCAGAAGCACGTGTGTCAGCACTTGGTAATCTAACAGTGCCTGGAAAGTTGTTACACAAATTTCGCTTTAGAGCGTCCTCAAGTTTTGTCATCCTGTGCTCCCTCTGTGTGGGCAGGATGAGCTCTGCAACTTTCCCCTTGAATCGTGGATCAAGAAGGGTTGCCAACCAGTAATGATCCCTCTCCTTGATAGCACGAATCCTGGGGTCCTTTAGCAGGCTTTGCATCATTAGGGAGCCCATGCAGCGTAGGTTGGAGGTGGCATTAGCTGCCGAGTCTTCCTGGTCAATGAGGATGACCGTATCGTGCACTTCCTCCTCCCAGCCACGCACAAGCCCTTCTGTTTCTGGGCACACAAAACCCTGCCTTGAGGAATCCCCACCTTCAATGCCCCCACTACTTAAATAGTCCTCCTCCTCCTCATCCTCCTCCTGTCTGATCTGAGTAGGACCCGCTGGAATGCTGTCTGCGGAAAGACTGGGGCCTTGAGAGCTAGGGAAGGCCTCCTCTTCCTCCCACTGCTCTGCCTCTAGAGCCACATCTATAATTCCCCGCAGACTGTGCTCCAGCAGGAACACTAAAGGAATTGTGTCACTGATGCATGCACTGTCCCTGCTCACTATCTTCGTTGCCTCCTCAAATGGTGACAGTACAGTGCATGCACCCTTGATCATCAGCCACTGCGGGGGGGAAAAAAAACAAGTTGACCTGAACCTGTCCTTGTGCCATACTCACACAGGTACTCGTTGATGGCCCTCTGCTGCTTGTGCAGACGCTGCAGCATTGCTAATGTCGAGTTCCACCTGGTGGGCATGTCACAGATCAGACGGTTTGTGGGAAGGTGGAATTCTCTTTGAATTTCTGCAAGGTGAACGCTTGCTGGGAATGACAGTCTGAAGTAGCTGCAGACTTTTCTGGCCTGGATGAGAAGCTCTGGCAGCCCTGGTACTTGGTTAGGAAACGCTGTACCACCAGATTTAGGACGTGTGCTAGGCATGGTACATGCGTCAATTTACCCTTGCGTAGGGTGGAGAGAAGGTTGCTGCCATTATCGCAGACGATCATTCCCAGCTCAAGCTGGCGTGGTGTTAACCATCTCTGCACCTGCCCCTGCAGAGCTGACAAAATTTCTGACCCGGTGTGGCTCCTGTCCCCTAAACAAACCAGCTCAAGCACAGTATGGAATCTTTTTGCTTGAGCCATTGCGTACACCCTGTCAGGCGTGGGTTTAACTGCCACTTCGCCAGAGACAGAGAAGGAGGAGGAGGAGGAAGAGGTGGTGGTGGTGGAGCAGACAGACCTCATACAAGCAGCTTTCTGGAGGCGTGGTGGATGAACAAGCTCCAGCACAGAGCCCCGTCTTGGATCCCTCCCAGCTGCAATCAGAGTTACCCAGTGTGCCGTGAAGGAAATGTAACGACCCTGTCCATGCTTGCTGGACCACGTGTCTAAAGTGACATGCACCTTGCTGCTGACTGCCTTTCCCAATGACTGGATAACATTGTCTTCCACGTGCTGGTATAGTGCTGGAATGGCCTTGCGTGAAAAGTAATGGCGTTTTGGACCTGCCACTGTGGTACAGCGCATTCAGCAAATTCACGGAAGGGAGCAGAGTCCACCAGCTGGAAAGGCAGCAGCTGCAATGCGAGTAATTTTGCTAAGCTGGCATTTAGACGCTGTGCTTGGGGATGGTTGGGACTATATTTTTTCTTTCGCTGCAGCAGCTGCGGCAACGTAATCTGACTGCGTAAATCTTCAGCTACTGGGATGATGTCACATTGTGAGGAAGGACCTGCTGGTACATCCATTACTGTAGCATCATCCCTGTCGGTGGAGGTTGTAGGCAATTGCATGGCAGGACATACAGTGTGGGTAGAGACAGATGAGGAGGAGGAGGACCTACGCAAAGTTTTGCCCCAACGGGATGTGTGGCACTTTTTCATATGTCGCCTCAAGCACGTGGTACCCAAGTGTCCGGTGTTTATCCCACGCTTCAGCCTCCTCTGACATAGATTACAAATAGCAACGGTGGGGTCTGCTGCACAGTTCTTAAAGAACTCCCAAACAGCAGAGTTCCTGCATGTGTTCTTTGAGACAACAGCGCTCTGCACCAGAGCAGCTCTGACATGTGATGCCTTGGACTGGCTAGTGCTACGGTTGGTCACAGAGGATGTTGTGCCTTGTGTTTGCTGTGCCTCCTCCTCCTCCTCCTCACTTGATTCCTCAGTTCGATCTGGCACCCAGGTGGAGTCAGTGACCTCATCATCATCTTCACCCCCTATCTCCTCGTCACTGGAGCCAACTTGGCAGTATGCTGCAGCTGCTGGGGCAACATGAGTGCCAGTTATTTGTGTATCATCACTGGCACCCCCTTCCTCTAGGTTGATTATACTCCCTTGCTCAACCTCAGAGATTGAATCAGAGCACTGTACTTGCTGCGCATCCTCAAGCAGCATGTCACTCTCATTGTAGTCAAACAATTCAGCTGACTCCTCCGTGTGTGATAGCGAGGCTACGGCAGGAGTAGCTGTGGACATGGAGGCTGCATTAGATGCTTTGGCAGCTGAGGTGGACTGTAAAGCACTAGAAGCCTGGCTGGCAGAGGACTCGGAGGATGAGGATGGCCTGGTTAGCCAATCCACCAAGTCCTCTGTATGTTGCTGCTGCTTAAAACGGCCAGCACCAGTTAGAAAGGACAAGCGTGCCCCTGCAGAGGATGCACCACGTCCACCACGACCAGAGACACAGCCTCCCGACACAGGCGCTGCTTGCCCTCTTATCTGTGGCTGGGAGCGTCTGCCTGTCCTTTTTGTTCTTTCAGACATGGTGAGTGATATATAGATTAATATATAGAGAACTCAGATTCAACTCTGGTATAAAGATTTAAATAACTCTGGTATAACTCAGTGAGACACACTGATAGCTGGCAGCCAGTGACAAGAGACAGATCACCTTAATTCACAAATGTTTTAAGGAAATTAGTGAGCACCAAAATACAGCGTGGTACTGTTTGTATGACGAGACACAGATCACCTTAATTCCCAAGTTTTTTTAATGAAATTAGTGAGCCAAAAAATACAGCGTGGTACTTTTTATATGATGAGACACAGATCACCTTAATTCCCAAGTGTTTTAAAGAAATTAGTGAGCCCCAAAAATAATTGCTGGCTGTGTGACGAGACCCAGAAGATCACCTCAATTCACAAATGTTTTAAAGAAAGTTGTAAACCCCAAAAAAAATTGCTGGCACAGTGACAAGATACACATCACCTAAATTCCCTGATATTTAGTAAAAATGACACCCAAAAAGACTTGCTGGCACAGTGTGACAAGACCCAGAAAATCACCTCAATTCACAAATGTTTTAAATAAAGTTGTAAACCCCAAAAAAACTTGCTGGCACAGTGACAAGACACACATCACCTAAATTCCCTGATATTTGGTTGAAATGAGACCCCCCCAGACCCCCCCAGTAGCGTGGCAGACCGGCAGTAACAACACACACAACTATCTTCTTTGAAATCTCCTCTGAAATGCGTGCAGAAAGCGCTGCGTTGAAACCTTAGCTCTGTGAGCCCATGATTGGGCAAAATTTGCCCAATCAGGACTCTGAGCGGTGATTGGCATAGTGTTCAACCAGTCTTGCACCAGACCTGTGGTCAGGTGCAAGGCTGTAGCCAATTAGGAGCTTCAGGCAGTGGGAAAATGCATTGTGGTCCATTGTGGTCGAACATGCGGCGAACACCCGGAAATGTTCGGGGTTCGCGATCTGCTCGAACAGGCTAAGTTCGGGTCGAACCCCGAGCCGTCCGAACCCGAACAGCTCATCCCTACTCACATCCCCTATTTTTTTTAACTATCCTGCACATTGACTGAGGAAGGCTTTGTTTGATAGCCGAAACCCGTATCTGTGATACCCCCCTGCTTTTTTTAATTAATAAATTATTTTTTCTCTACCACCTGCATCCAGCTTTTATTTCACAGTGTATGCTTTATATACCCTGTCTCCCCCCTTTTTCCCCTCAAGAAGACTGTCTGCCATTGAAAGAGGTGCAGGTACCCACCGAAAAAGCAGTTCCATATGCCCACAAGTTGAGCCTGGAATTTAAGGCTCCATCATCGGTGAGTTTGCTTTCGATTACTACTTACCTCTTTTTAACCATTGGCTGCAATTTGCGCTATGAGGATGTCTTCTCTTTGTATCTGAGACGATCGAGTAAGCATTAGAGGAAAGGCAAAGGCCACCCCAGGAAAACTTTAAAGAAGGGCATAGGCCACCCTTGATTAGGCCCAAGGCACTCCACACCAGAGCCGGTACAAGAGGCTCTATACATTGTAAGTGTTCCCTTGTCATTGGGCACTTAACCCTTTACCAATCAATATTGCACCATTTTCTCTTTCTGTTTCCCCTCTACCCCTCTCCCCTTTCTTCCCAAAATTTTGGGAACTGGGAGTTTACATAGGACCTAGGAGAGGACAGCACTCCAGGACTTCACTCAAAACCTCTGGACTACCTCAGCGGAGACCCTACCGGACTATCTTTGCCTTCAACATAGAACATACGGTCCGAAATATTTCCCCTTTTTTTGCCCTCACAAAAGAACTGGAAAACGAGACTATTTTTAAGAGACTTTTAACGTTTCCCCACGCACTTATATATGCACTATTCCTCCATTTTTTTGCATTTGCACTTTATATGCACTTTATACCCTTTTCCTGATTATATGAAGACACTTACTGCTACTTTGCACAGTGTATACTATTGCACATAATAGGACATCGACCAGCCTACCTTGTACAGTGCTACTACTGCACACAGCTCTATTTGTAACAGCACTTTAGTGGTCTTTTCGACCTTGCACCCATTGGATTAATAGGAATACTATACCCACCTACTCACCCTCAGAAGAGACTGCGCCACTAGGATCTCCTTTCTTTTGCTCTAGTGGGAAAATGCATTGTGGTCCATTGTGGTCGAACATGCGGCGAACACCCGGAAATGTTCGGGGTTTGCGATCTGCTCGAGCAGGCTAAATTCGGGTCGAACCCCGAACCGTCCGAACCCGAACAGCTCATCCCTACTCACAATCTGTCATTAAGGCCCGCTTGTATGTTTTTTTTAAGGCAACGATTGGGATATCCTTTTTTTAAAAAAAAAAATAAACTACTTCTTAGTTCCTTTGCCTTATTTTCAAACTGGTCCATAGAAGAGCATGCTCTTTTCAATCGGATATACTGACTTATTGGTATGTCATATTTCAAAAGAGGGGGTGGAAACTCCTCCAGTTCAAAAGACTATTTGTAGCTGTATCCTTCTTAAATATTGCAATGGTGAAATGGCCATCAGAGAGTTTATGGATCATATAATCTAGGGAATTGATCTTACTCTCCTGCATCTCAAACGTAAACTTCAAATTCAAGTTATTAATGTTTAGTCTACGTACAAATTCCTGAAACCTATCTTTGTCATCTCTCCAGAAGATCAAAATATCATCTATATAACGTTTCCATCCTAGAATATCCTAATGGAATTCCGCTAGGTCTGGGCCAAAAACAATGTGTTGTTCCCGTCAATCTAAAATAGTCATATACAGTATATTTACTCCACTATAACATTATAGAAAAAGATATTGTAGATGTGATTTGAACATTTGTGCTCTTTCCTAGTGCTTGAACACCGTGGACACAGGGCCGGCGCTAACGCAAGGCAACACAGGCGGCCGCCTTACTGTGCTGGCCTGGTGCCAAACTGGGGGGCGCCACAAGTTCCCCGGTCACTGCTGGCCGGGGATTTCCCTTCAGTGCCGCCCATTATGATAATTATCCTCCTCCCCCTTGCACAGCATTGGTGTCTTGGCTGCTCCCTCTCCAGCCAGACGCTCTGTGTGTGCATGCTGTGTCTGCCCCCTCCAGTCAGGATCCGGGTCCGCCCCCTCCAGGCATGGTCTCCCTGGAGCTTCTTCACTGCACTCAGAGCGGCAGATTCTGTGCAGCTTCCTGTTTCCCCGCCTGGCTCCTCCTCTTCAGGCAGCATCCTGTCCCCGCGCAGCTCACTGTACCACATGCACACTGCACGTACAGAGGCTGCTGAGGAGGAGACAGGGCACAGACAGACTGCAGCTGCAGAGGAGGGGGCGCAGGACGTGTAAGTATGCTTCCTTTTATATCTGCCCCTGTGTGTGTGTGTGTGTGTGTGTGTGTGTGTGTGTGTGTGTTGCTGCTCCTCCTCCTCCCTGTAAAGCTGTAATCCCCCCTCCTGTCTACTCTCATGCTTCACATTCCTTCCTTTAACCCTTTCTCTCCCTCTTCCCATTTTTTTTCCCCCTTTTTGTTTTAGTTAAAATGCTGCTTCCCTCCCCTCCTGCCTCCCTCACTGTATCTGACTGCAGAGTCAGGCTTGGGGGGGGCAGTGTTAATTTCTGGTCCCACTCAATGTCTCCCATAATGACCATGTCTCCCAACGCTCACAGCCAGTCCAGAAACCGCTCCCATCACTCACAGCCAGTCCAGACATCGCTCCCATCACTCACAGCCAGTCCAGACATCGCTCCCATCACTCACAGCCAGTCCAGACATCGCTCCATCACTCACAGCCAGTCCAGACATCGCTCCCATCACTCACAGCCAGTCCAGACATCGCTCCCATCTCTCACAGCCAGTCCAGACATCGCTCCCATCACTCACAGCCAGTCCAGACATCGCTCCCATCACTCACAGCCAGTCCAGACATCGCTCCCATCACTCACAGCCAGTCCAGACATCGCTCCCATCACTCACAGCCAGTCCAGACATCGCTCCCATCACTCACAGCCAGTCCAGACATCGCTCCCATCACTCACAGCCAGTCCAGACATCGCTCCCATCTCTCACAGCCAGTCCAGACATCGCTCCCATCACTCACAGCCAGTCCAGACATCGCTCCCAATTCAGCTAATAAAAAGCAGGCAGTTTGCCAAATATTGGCGAATTGCCAGCGAAATACAATGCAGTTTGCCTCAAATCACAGCAATTCAACAATCTTCCGCGACAGTGAAATTCTCCCCTAGAGAAGTAATGGTTAATCTATTCAGAGACGCCAAACAGCACCGAAATGTCAGTGAAATGCCCTGATTTTCAGTGCTTCAGTTCGACAGGTATAAACAAGTGAATCCCATAGGATTCAATGGGGGGAAAAATATTGTTTCTATTATTTTTTTATTCCTTTCATTTGCAGCAAAAATTCTTTATTCATTTTATTATATGTAATTTTTCTGTATTTTTAGGCCAAATTTTTGATTCCCATTTTTTTTAATGGCTTTTATTCTTCTGTAACAGACCTTTTTTGTTATTTTTTTTATAGGACCTTTTTTATTATTTCCATGCATTTTTTGTTTTAAATGCCTTTTTTTAATATTGACGTTTTCTGTTTTTTTCTTTACCTTCAGTTTGGCGGCTGATTGGCTTTTTTTAGCAGCTGCATTCGGCAGATCGTCGTCGGCAGGTTGATTGGCGGATCCCTTCGGCACACTTCAGGGACCCTCCGGTGAATGTTTAATTTTCTGCAGGGTCAGCGAATTGAACTCGCAGAAGTGCGCCGAACGAGAGAGCACCAAAATTTCAGTGTTCTCTGACTAACCCCTTTAAGTGCTTCTGTTGCGACCCCCCCAGTGCCCAATGTAGCGTTACAATGGATCGACTGGGAAAAGCACACGATGTAACATGTGTACTAGTAATACACATTACTACGGACGTGCTGTATTCCTCCCCGTCAAGCCAAAACGACAAACAGACGGGTCTAGAAAGCGCAATCTTCCATAAGAGGCTTGTGCTTTGTAGAGCTGTGTGTACGAACATACACACAGCGAGGCGGCCACATGGGCATCTGTGCGGAAAGAAGTCCATTCTCATGGACGTTCTTTCTGTGCTTGTGTGGCTCCAGCCTAATGCACTAATCATACATAGCGCACACTGACACCACCCACTGGCAGCTCACTCACTCAGTTCACTCACTCACTCCACTGGCAGCTCACTCACTCACTCCACTGGCAGCTCACTCACTCCACTGGCAGCTCACACACTCCACTGGCAGCTCACTCACACACTCCACTGGCAGCTCACTCACACACTCCACTGGCAGCTCACTCACTCACTCCACTGGCAGCTCACTCACTCACTCCACTGGCAGCTCACTCACTCACTCCACTGGCAGCTCACTCACTCACTCCACTGGCAGCTCACTCACTCACTCCACTGGCAGCTCACACACTCCACTGGCAGCTCACACACTCCACTGGCAGCTCACTCACTCCACTGGCAGCTCACTCACTCCACTGGCAGCTCACTCACTCCACTGGCAGCTCACTCACACACTCCACTGGCAGCTCACTCACACACTCCACTGGCAGCTCACACACACACTCCACTGGCAGCTCACACACTCCACTGGCAGCTCACTCACTCCACTGGCAGCTCACTCACTCCACTGGCAGCTCACTCACTCCACTGGCAGCTCACTCACACACTCCACTGGCAGCTCACTCACACACTCCACTGGCAGCTCACTCACACACTCCACTGGCAGCTCACACACACACTCCACTGGCAGCTCACACACACACTCCACTGGCAGCTCACTCACACACTCCATTGGCAGCTCACACACTCCACTGGCAGCTCACACACTCCACTGGCAGCTCACACACTCCACTGGCAGCTCACTCATTCACTTTACTGGCAGCTCACTCACTCCACTGGCAGCTCTCCATTCACTTTACTGGCAGCTCACTCACTTCACAGGTAGCTCACTCACTTCACTGGCAGCTCTCCATTCACTGGCAGCTCACTCATTCACTTTACTGGCAGCTCACTCATTCACTTTACTGGCAGCTCACTCATTCACTTTACTGGCAGCTCACTCACTCCACTGGCAGCTCTCCATTCACTTTACTGGCAGCTCACTCACTTCACAGGTAGCTCACTCACTTCACTGGCAGCTCTCCATTCACTGGCAGCTCACTCATTCACTTTACTGGCAGCTCACTCATTCACTTTACTGGCAGCTCACTCATTCACTTTACTGGCAGCTCACTCACTCACTGGCAGCTCTCCATTCACTTTACTGGCAGCTCACACACTTTACTGGCAGCTCACTCACTTTACTGACAGCTCACTCACTTTACTGGCAGCTCACTCACTTTACTGGCAGCTCACTCACTCACTGGCAGCTCTCCATTCACTCCACTGGCAGCTCACACACTCACTTCACTGGCAGACCACTCACACACGTTTCTATGCTGCCCCACACTTAGTGCCATCACATACACACATACACACACACACACACACACCACTAATGTAATACACATGTAGTCTTTGTACATTTACATGCATATGTCAGTTCATTGGGAGGGGGGCGGCAAAATGCATGTTTGCCTGTGTACCCAAAAATGCTTGCACCGGCCCTGCGTGGACATTCAGTATGTCTAGTTTCCATACAGTATTACTTAGAATGCATTGTCCTCTTACAAATATTTTGTCCATCTCCTTATATTGCAGTTTGAAGTTAGATAGATTACACTGGATTTCTGCAGTCCATCCTAAACACAGCAGCCCGGCTTATCCATCTCACCCGTCGCTCTGTCTCTGCTGCTCCTCTCTGTGAATCCCTGCACTGGCTCCCCATCCACAGCAGAATCAAATTCAAACTACTTACCCTCACCTACAGAACCCTCACTAACACCGCCCCTCACTACCTGTCCTCACTAATCACCAAATACACCCCAGCCCGTCCCCTACGATCCACCAATGACCTGCGCCTGGCATCCTCCATCATTACCCCTTCACATGCCAGATTGCAGGACTTTTCTCGTGCGGCGCCGACCCTATGGAGCGCGCTTCCTCGCAATATTAGACTGTCCCAAACCTGGCTTCATTTAAACGCTCCCTAAAGACCCTTCTATTTAGGGAAGCCTACCACCCGACTCCGTAACAAGACATCCGACCGACCCAAAAACAGTCCATACCTCTCCCTGCATTAACTCATCACTGCAGTCCCCCACCTCCTGTTTCTAATCCCCCTCACCATCTAGATTGTAAATTCCCACAGGAATAGGGTCCTCATATCCTCATGTACAGTATCTGCTGGCAGGAATACTGACCTGTCTCCTGTATGTATTGTAGAATTGTCCTGTCTTTATACCTTGTACAGCGCTGCGGAATGTGTTGGCTCTTAATAAATAATAATAGTCCGGTCAGATTGCTCCTTTAACCCCTTCACTGCTGAGGACGTGTGGGATACGTCCTCATTGACGCACGTTACATGCTGAGGACGTGCCCCACACGTCATTAGCTGTGCGGGACCCCCAGCGGAGATACTTACCTCTCTGTCCGGGGTCCCGCGGTGTTCTGACTTCAGCGTCCTCAGATGCTGAAGTCAAGCTCCTCCCAACGTAAATGACATCATCGCTCCATGCGCGATGACGTCATTTCCAGGCGACCCCCCTGCAATGCCAGGAGATAGCCTGGAAAGGAGGGGGGGTCCTTTCGGATCCCTATCCCTCCCGATAAGTAAGGAGCAGCGCCAAAATCCAGGCACCGCTTAAAAGGGGAGAGTCTCCCCTTTTGAGCGGTGCCTGGCTTTAACCCCTCAAGCGCCGGGTCGCACTTCAGCACCTTGCGGCACCGAAGTGCAGCCTAGCTCCGATGGGGGCCACCATCTTGGTTGGCGGCTCCACCCCCGAGTCCCCTCTCGCTGCCCGACGTCATCATGCATAGCGTGATGATGTCAGATAGCCGGGGAACCCCTAGCTGCCTGGTGATTTCCCAAGGAAATCCCCTGGCGGAGATCGGGGGCTTGTTGAACCCCGATATCTCCAGAACCGTGGCCTGAGCATGGCCTTTCGAATGATACCCAACATGACCAGGTACAAAGTAAAAAAAAAAAAAATTAAAAATTCTAAAAATAATAAATAAATTAAAAATAAAAATAAAAACATGTTTTTTTTGTGTGTTGTTTCTATTAATGCAGCAATATTGTTCACATTTCAATTATAATGTGAACAATGATGCTGCACTAATGATTTTTTTCTATGGGGTGCGTTTGCTAAAAATCACGTAATTCCCCCCAAAAAATGTAGCAAGTCCCCATTTCTAATTTTTGTACAAGCGCATCCCATAGAAAATATAACCGCAAACGCTCATGTGATAAAATGTGAAAAAAAAAACCACTTTACATGCTGCGGAGGATTAAAAATTAAATTTTTATTGCATTTTTTCTCATAATATACAGGCAGGACATGACGTATACATATAAAAATGATATATTATGAATCTGCGGAGTCTGCCGGAAAGAACGATATATAATATGTCTGGGCCATGTAATAAAATGTGGCTTCAAATCGCATTTAAACATGATGAGCGAAAGCGGTAAAAATGAGCTCAGCATACAGCGGTGAAATGCCTCAGCAGTGAAAGGGTTAACTCATAAAAACAAAAGTGTGGGAACTCATAAAGATTTATGTGCCCCAATTAGCAATTATCATCTTGCACTTAACACAAACTCTCATGATCCATGGCTATAGCCATCCTTGAAACCCCCCTGGTAGCACACTTCTGTTCTGTTACACCCTGAACTGTATTCATTATAACATCTTCAAGCAGTGAAAGAGTTAAAAACCAGCACACTTTCAGTTAATACACAGTGACACATCCACACCGAAATAAAGGGCTATGCCCCAGACTGAGCTGTGCTGTTCATTGCAGTTCAATCCTGCTAAAGCAAAGTCATACTATTTGCTTGCTGTGAGCTATTCAGCTTACCCCAGACCTGAACGCTATACCTGATCCTGATCTCTGGATTTTCATCATTCCTCCAGGATCTCCATATTCAGCATTTGCAGTATACAAACCTGGTCAGTTTACATCCATTCCTTTTCCACCATCCTCATCTTCTGTACGTGCAGACCGCTGCACACTGGCTCACCATATCACCTTCACCCCGGTACCATCCCCAGTACCTGCACATGACTTAATGAACAGCCTAAACTCGAGTGAGCCCGCAGTCTTGCCTATGGTGGTAGAGCTTATAACTAAATTCTACCAAGACCTGCTTAAACAGCTAAATGATTTCATACTGAAGCTGCTGCAAGACATTAAGGGCACCTCACTTAAAGGGTGTGTTCCTTCAACCAACAAATGCCATGACTCCCTGTCTCCTGAAGAGCGTGTCAGGAGACAAACGTCTAACCTCTGCCTGTACTGCAGGGACAGATTACACTGGATTTCAAATTATCCGGTAAAACCTCCCAGACCTACGGTTGCCAAACCAGCACCAGTGCCTGGTCTGTGGCTAGTCCAAGCGCGCTCCAGTGGTTAAGCCTCTGAAGCAACCCCAGGCTCCTACGCCTAAGCCTGCTTCAGGGAAGCTTGCAATACCTAAACCTGCATCCAAGAAACCTCCTGAGCCCAGACCCCCTCCCAAGAAAGCTGTGCCCAAGAGTGCAGCATCGCTAAAGTCCAGCTTCGAAGAGGACGAGTATATTAGTCCTATTGATGCGTAGACTTCCGTGCCCTTGCCCAGGGAGCTCAAACCTGTTCTTCCTATGGACTTGGATGCTACGTCTGTAGAACCAGAACTTATGGACATTATGGGTACACAGATTCCACTTATGGCATCCAAGGTGTTGACCCCATGTCCTAATTGCACCAGACCTGTTCACTATTTAAATGCCAGCAGCACAGAAGCTCATTGCTCTGGCATGAGTTCTAAGTTCTAGTTCCTATGAGTTCTGGTTCCTGTATTGCTGCAAAGCATGCTTGTATTCTCTGGTATTGATCTCGGCTTTCTTGACTACTCTATTCTGTCTGCTCCCATTACTCTGTATATTATTTATCTGTTGCCAACCTTTGCTAGTCGGACGTTTCTTCCTGGTTCTGTATCCTTGGCTCTAGTCCTGACCATTCTTGTCTGTTCCTTGTTTCATGTAGTTTGTTCCTCTTAGTACAGAGGCCAGTATAAGGACCTTTATTTCAGTTCAGGGCCTCCTGTGTGTTTGTCTTTTTAACCCACGCTCTTCCTCTTCTCCGGACTCTGTTATTCTTTGTAAGGCTTCCATTAGGCAGAAGACCATTTCATGGATCTTCCCCAGATAGGTGATTCCTTTAGATTTCTTCTACGTCCTCCTGTCCTTTGTGTTCTTGTTTTGGCTATAAGCCAGGGGTCCCTGTGTCTGGCTATAAGCCAGGGGTCCCCGAATCTGGCAATATGCCAGGGGTTCCCAAATCTGGTAATGTGCCAGGGGTCCCCTTGTCTAGCAATATACTAGTCATGTCCAATTCCGGCAGTGAGACTGTTATGTCTGGCGATGTGCCACTCCTGTATAATTCTGGAGATCTGCCACTCATGTCTAGTGCTGGCGAAGTGGCACTCATGTCTAGTCCTGGCAATGTGCCATTCATGTCTAATCCTGGCGACGTGCCATTCATGTCTATTCCTGGCTAGATAACAGTCCTGTCTGGTCCTGGCGAGAGGTCAGTCCTGCCACGTTCTGCCGAGATGCCAGTTCATCCCAGTCCTGGCGATATGCCAGCCATGTTCAATACTGATGATTTGCTGATACTGTCTCAATCTGGCAATGAGACCACTAGGTCTAGTCCTGGAAATACCCCAGCCGTGTCTAATCCTGGTGAGATACCAGTACTGTCTCGTACTGGTGATATACCTGTCCTGTCGACTCCTGGCAAAGTGCCAGTCATGTCCACACTTGGCAGTGTGTCAGTCATGCCCATGCCTAGCTGCAAGGCAGCAGTGCCCATGTCTAGCGGCAAGATTACTGTGCCCAGGTCTAGCGGCAAGGTTGCTGTGCCCGTGTCTGGCAGCAAGGTTGGTGTGCCATGTCTAGCGGCGAGGTTGCTGTGCCAGTGTCTAGTGGCAAGGCCGCCGTTCCCAAGTCTGGCAGCAAGTCCACTGTGCCTACATCCCACAGTGGATCCGTTAATGCCAAACACCCCAATGGTGGTCCAGAGCGACACAGAGCCTACCCTGTTAGAAAACCCCAGACTTATGTTGACACCTCTGATGGCTGTAGGGTGTTAAAGGCACACCTGGCCGTCTATGAACAAAGACTGGCATCTAAAACATATCCCCCTACCTGTACGTACAGGTCGCATTACATACAGACCCCTCAGTTCATTAAATCCACCCATCACAGACCCTCAGGTCAAAGTATCAGGTCCTCATTTAAGAGAGTCTAGCCCTGTTCCCAAGGTTTGTGTGCGGGCATCCAATGGTTCAGTGATATGTGCCAAGGACCTAAGAGGTGTACGAAAGAGCTCTGCTTGCCCAGGATGATTCAAACCGCTCTGAGTGGGAAAGGGACACGCAAGATTTATGGTGACTATTGTTTGTCATGTTTCCTAATTTCCTTGCTCTTGTTTTTTGTGTTGGGTGCCCAGTGGTCACCCCTAAGGGCAGGGGTTATGTCACGTTTCCACCGGTTTCAAACATGCCACCTGGTGGAGTGATCCAGGCCAGCTTTTCCCTGTCTGGGTCTAGCTATTCCACCCTGTGCCACACCTGGGTTTTGCTGTGCTGTTTAGGTCTGGGAACACATGTCCTAATTGCACCAGACCTGTTCACTATTTAAACGCCAGCAGCACAGAAGCTCATTGCTCTGGCATGAGTTCTAAGGTCTAGTTCCTATGAGTTCTGGTTATTTTGTTGCGGGAAAGCATTCTTGTATTCTCTGGTATTGATCTCTGCTTTCTTGACTATCTTCCCCAGATAGAGGTTCCTTTAGATTTCTTCTATGTCCTCCTGCCTTTTGTGTTCTAGGCCTGGTATTTCCTGTCTTGAATCTGTATATTCTATGTCTGCTGTCTGTCTATGCAGCCAGCAGCTAATGTGCCTCAAGGGCTAATTTCCTTCATGAACCAAGGCCCCATAATGGCCCAAGCCAAGGGTCAACTTTACATTACCGGGGAGGATATGGTAAAGGCTGCCATCATCTCACCCCACATTAGAGCATGGCGTAACATCTGTTCATCCAGCGAGGAGTCTGATCACGAATGGGAACCAGGAGAAGAAGAGGAGCTACCTACCCTGGAGCCAGCCAGTTATATGGGTACCATCCTTACCACCGATTCTTGTACCCATGTAACCCAAGAGGGCGAGACCTGTAGGAAATCAAGATCCAAGGCTCGAAGACGGCAGAGAAAAAACATCAAACCAGCGTTTTCCAGACCCAATCCTGGAGAGGCCCAGGACAGTCTACAGGCTACACCTGCCCCGATGCCATCTGCCTAGGTAAGCACTGTATTCTCTGGTAACCTGGCCTCCTACTTGTGTCACTCTGTTTCCAGGACTTTTTGTGGCCGTGGCACTCCTGATCATCCAGATCCCCCATCTGAACAAATGGGTACCTACACCATACAAGGATCATTTGTTACTCCCAAATGGGACCAAGTGTCTGGACAATGGACATTGCGCTCTTCCCACTTATGCCCAGCGGTGGCCAGTTCTTGGTCACCCGGAGTGCGACCGTGGAGGGGGAGGTGATGTCATGATCCATGGCTATAGCTATCCTGGAAACCCCCTGGTAGCACACTTCTGTTCTGTTCCACCCCTGAACCTGTATTCATTATAAAATCTTCAAACAGTGAAAGAGTTAACAGCCAACACACTTTCAGTTAATACATGTGACACATCCATACCGAAATAAAGGGCTGCGCCCCAGACTGAGCTGTGCTGTTCATTTCAGTTCAATCCCGCTAAAGCAAAGTCATACTATTTGCTTTCTCTGAGCTATTCAGCTTACCCCAGACCTGAACGCTATACCTGATCCTGATCTCTGGATTTTCATCATTCCTCCAGATCTCCATATTCAGCATTTGCAGTATACAAATCTGGTCAGTTTACATCCATTCCTTTTCCACCATCCTCATCTTCTGTATGTGCAGGCCGTTGCACACTGGCTCACCTTCACCCCGGTACCATCCCCAGTACCTGCACCTGACAAAAACACAAAGTTAAATCTGATATATTTATATATATATGCGGATTTTATCAAAAACATATAATAAATCCTGTATTTATTGTGACTTAAGAGGGAAAGATATGCTTTAACATTTGAATACAAGGAATATTGTGTATGAGACCAATGGGAACTCCGTTCCCTCCGCAAATATACAGTTGTGTTCAAAATTATTCAACCCCCAATGCTGTAAAGGGTTTTAGGGAATTTAGTGTACATTTGTAATTGTATTCAGAATGAAATCCTACAAGGACTTTTTAAAGAACCATATGCAACTAAAATGACATCAATTGGTTTTGTAATACAGTAGTAAATGTTTCTTTTGTGAATTCTTCATTGACACAATTATTCAACCCCTTAAAGACTACCACTCTGAAGAACAGAGGTTCATTCAAGTGTTTTCAATCAGGTATTGAAAACACCTGTGGATGTCACGGAGCAGCAATAAAGCATAATAAGCACCAATTAGGCAGCTTTAAAATGACTGTGATACTCAGCTCCTTCTAGACATTTACTGGTGTGGTTACAAACATGGTGAAGTCAAGAGAATGGTCCAGGAAGACAAGAGAAGAGGTGATTACTCTTCACAGGAAGGGCAATGGCTATAAGAAGATTGCAAAGATGTTAAACATACCAAGAGAGACCATAGGAAGCATCATTCGCAAATTCAAGGCAAAGGGCACTGTTGAAACGCTACCTGGTCGTGGCAGAAAGAAGATGCTGACTTCGACTGCTGTGCGCTACCTGAAGCGTGGAGTGGAGAAAAGTCCCCGTTTGACTGCTGAGGAACTGCGAAAAGATTTGTCAGATGTGGGTACTGAAGTTTCAGCTCAGACAATACGGCGCACACTGCGTAATGAAGGCCTGCATGCCAGAACTCCCAGGCGCACCCCCTTGCTGTCTCCAAAGAATAAGAAGAGTCGACTGCAGTATGCCAAAAGTCATGTGGACAAACCACAGAAGTTTTGGGGTAGTGTTCTGTGGACTGATGAAACAAAATTAGAACTGTTTGGGCCCATGGATCAACGCTATGTTTGGAGGAGGAAGAACAAGGCCTATGAAGAAAAGAACACCTTGCCTACTGTGAAGCATGGCGGGGGGTCAATCATGCTTTGGGGCTGTTTTGCTTCTGCAGGTACAGGGAAGCTTCAGCGTGTGCAAGGTACCATGAATTCTCTTCAGTACCAGGAGATATTGGATGACAATGTGATGCAGTCCATCACAAACCTGAGGCTTGGGAGACGTTGGACCTTTCAACAGGACAATGATCCCAAGCATACCTCCAAGTCCACTAGAGCACGGTTGCAGATTAAAGGCTGGAACATTTTGGAGTGGCCATCGCAGTCACCTGACTTAAATCCAATTGAGAACCTCTGGTGGGACTTAAAGAAAGCAGTTGCAGTGCGCAAGCCTAAGAATGTGACTGAACTGGAAGCTTTTGCCCATGACGAATGGGCGAAGATACCCGTAGATCGCTGCAAGACACTTGTGTCAAGCTATGCTTCACGTTTAAAAGCTGTTATAACTGTAAAAGGATGTTGTACTAAGTACTAAGATTGAATGTCACTTGGGGGTTGAATAAAACTGATAATGATGTGAGCACAGAAAAGACATTTGTGGTTATTTCATTATAAATGTTATGTTATATTTGTCTGACCTACACGTGCCTCTTTGATTTAATTGTAAGCAAGATGACTGAATGATCAAAATCAATGTCAAACTGGCCAAAACACTCAATTTCAGTGGGGGTTGAATAATTTTGAACACAACTGTAGTGGAGGTATTCTGTTCCCACGCGTTCCCCCTCAACTTGACCCTTGCTGCTATATAATAACACCCATCTCATTATAATCTGGTACCATAGGCGTCACTAGAGGGGCCAAGGGGAGGCAATTCCCCCCCCTCCCAGTTATTCCTTGCCCGCCTGTGTGCCCCCTGCCAGGGAACAGCATCCAGCTTTCCCCATTTCTTCAGGCTGCTGTATCTCTGTCACCATGCATCACACATGGTCAATTGAGGTGTCATTGTAAAGGGCAGAATCTGGCCTTTCCAAAGATATCTAAAATATTTAGTGTAAAAACAAAATCATGAATAATAAAATAAAAACGTAACTTTTTATTTTTTCCACAAGGCTGAAATGGCTCTACAGTGAAAGGGTTAACAGTCAGATTATATATCAAATTATGCAATACTTTATTTTCCCCTTGATTTAGTTATATATTAAGGGTTAATGGGCAGGCTTCATCCCTCACAGTATACATTTTAAGTTTTTTTCTTGATTAATAACATTTTAGGGGTTAATGGGTATGCTACATGCCACACTTATTATTGTATTTTTATTGTACTTCCCTGGTTTTATGGCATTTTAGTGGTTATTGTGAAAGTTAGAATCTAAGGCTGCTGTCAGACGAGCGTAGTGTTCACGTCCGTGATTGCGCCTAAAAGTACGTCCGTGATAGCATGACAGAAAGCCCAGTGGAGCCTGACACATGAAGTACGTCCGCACTGAACTGCGGACGCACAACGGCCGCGGCCCACGGACGCAAGGCAGGCAAGAACGTACATCCCCTAGAACGGCCGCACAAAGTGCGCTGCGTCCGCAACGTCTGCATAGCTTTGTGTGTGAGTGATGGAACGTGGTTAGACGGACTGCATTTATACGTCCAGCATTTTTCACGGACAAAATGGTTTTTCTTTTTAATTTATTTTCCCTCCTACATCCGTCAAAATATACGTCAGTGAATAAACGGACTGTGTGGCCACTACTGTGTCTTCCGTACTGACGTACGTCCGTGTGCACGGACGTACAGTCCGTAGAAATCACGCTCGTCTGACCCTAGCCTAAAGGATCAATTAACATTTTAGACTCTTTGCTTTTCGAGTCGTTGAAGCAGTTATAGGACGTCGGCGAAAACCGCTGAATTGCAGTGAATAAAACATTGAATTTATGTCCTGCAATACATTAATCCATAATTTTTCATATCTGTTGAAATAAAATATGTCCACAAGAAGATGATAGTTCTTGCAACCAAAAAGGTGGCAGCGAATCAACTCCAGTCTAAATTATCACTTTATTGACACATTTTTAAAAGTATCTTGCAATGTACACTTCACATTACAGTTATTTGCAAATGGTGATCATAAGAGTGCCAAGGGAATGTGTCTGACTTGCCATAGCATGTTCTATTGATGGCGGTTTCAGACCTGTTTGTCACCTGCATTACTTCTTTCCTACACTTTTTGAAGGTGTCTCATCTAGCTCACTATAAAGAGTTAAAAAATGGACACTATCTGACTGTGTCTATCAGGGTAATTCAAAGAGATCCGAATGGCTGGAGAAAGGTAACCGAACGCTGAAAATCAACGTTCGGTTACCTTTCTTGGCCATTCGGCTATCCAGAGAACAGGCAATACGCCAAATCCTGGCGAATTGCCTGCACATTCGGTGCCTGTTCGAGGGCAGTGAAATCCCCATAAAAAAGCACTGCTTCGGCTATTCAGAGAACACAAACCAGCAGTGAAAGGTTCCCGAATTGCCCTGCCATTCGGTGGTTTCATGCGACAGGTTTATTCAGGAGAATCCCATAGGCTTCAATGTTAAAAATATTCCCGTTTTTAATTCAATATCTAATAAACCATTCATTATAAAATTCTGCAGTAAAGAGTCTCTTTATTTATAGATTTTTTTCTGGATTTTTTTTAAAAAAAGCCAGATTTTTGTTCAAAAAATTTTTAAGTAAGTTTTTTTTCTGTAACAGCCCTTTTTATTATCATTCCCTGGACCTCATATGTAAATTTCAGACATTTTCGCTCAGTAGTTTCTTTGCAAACAGCGTTTCACTTTTCAAACATCATGCAAACGGTTTTCCTAATTTATTCACTTCACTCGTCTGCGGTGTCGGCTTTTTCCGGCGGCTGCGTGTGATCGGCTCCTGGTCAGGTTTTTCCAGCGTCTTTGGCGGGTTAATCCAGATGTTTTTGCGGGTTTCGGCGTGCATTCGCCGGGTTCTTGCGGTGACTTTTCGTCGGGTTTGCGGCAGCTTTTCCCTGCGCTTCGACGACTCTGTGGTGCTTGCTGAATATACCGCAGGGTTGCCGAAATGGGATTGCCGAATCGGGCCGAATTGAAGAGAACGAAAAGTCACCGAACATGCGGTGACTTTTCGATTCTCTGAATAACCCTGTATATATCCTTGTTATTGCTAAACAAAAATGTGTATTTTTCTTACTTTCTTTTGTAATTAATAAATGTTTCCTTTGTAATAAACTCAGCTGCACATGCCAGTGATTCTGACAACTGCAATGACACAAAACCATGCATTCTTTAGAGATTAAAATTGCATTTATATCACTTTAACTATTTATGATGAATGTCTTTATGATGACCTCGTGTGATTGGCATACACTACTTCCTATCACATGAGAAATTGCACCCTCATCCTCTGAGAATACTTGAACACTACTACTAATCTACAGAGTGACTTCAACACTCGGTTTAATCTTTCCTTCCACCAGCCTTTGTCTAAAACTCCGCCTACAGTCTGCTCTAGCTTGTATCTATGGTTACCAGCCTGCTAGTCTCCTGAGGCAGAAACACAAATTGGTGCATTCCCTATAAATAGAGAACGCTGAAGCAGGCTTTGCTGATCAGCTATTAAAGAGACACTACCACTTATATAAGCTGTAACTAGATTACTTGTGCATTACAAATAAAAGCACTTTATAACATACATGCTGCTGTTTTTATTCTTTGTATGACGTAATTGCCTGTAAAAAGGAAAAATAAAATTAGGTTTTTGATCTCCTGTTTTCATTTTTGTGGATATTTTCCATGATGCAACATTTACTAAAATCTGCACAAACATTTACTTCACTGCTGTGAATTATCTAACCTTTTGTATTTAACAGTTAATGAAGTGGAGGAGGGAATGTTTAGAAAAGGCAGAAGGAGGCCATTGTCCTGTCTCTGCTACCCGAGATAAGAGGTGGCAGCTGAGCTGAATGAGATAAGACAGGGAGCTAAAAATACTTCTAATCTACCCCTTGGTGATGTCCTTTGAATAAATCCCACACAATACAATGATTTGAGTCGGTGATCTAGCCAAATATTCATTTCTATGGCTAATGCCACACAGTGAAGAGTAAGTGATGCAAAGATACTCGGGGTAGAGGAAGTTTACAACACAAAAGATATCAGTACCATAAAATAAACACAATAAATTTCATTTATTTGGTGGTAGTGGCCCTTTAACTACTAGTAGCGGTTTAATATGTTCTCTTTCCAGTTATGCACCTAAACATTATTTTTAAAATGTTAGCATTTTATTGTTGAAAAATATGTAAAATAATGGATTTCTAACAATAAAACACATGCTTTAAGCCAAATTACATAATTTATTTATTTATTTATTGATAAAGGATTTTACCAGGAAGGATACATTGAGATTTCTCTTGTTTTCAAGTACGTCCTGGGTAATTATATAATATCTATATACAGTCAGATCCAGAAATATTGGGACGTCGACACAATTCTAACATCTTTGGCTCTGTACACCACCACAATGGAGTTGGAATGAAACAAACACAATGTGCTTTAACTGCAGACTGTCAGCTTTAATTTGAGGGTATGTACATCCAACTCAGGTGAACGGTGTAGGACTTACAGCAGTTTGCAGATGTGCCTCCCACTTGTTAAGGGACCAAAAGTAATGCGACAATTGGCTTCTCAGCTGTTCCATGGCCAGGTGTGTGATATTCCCTCATTACCCCAGTTACAATGTGCAGATAAAAGGCCCAGAGTTCATTTCAAGTGTGCTATTTGCATCTGGAATCTGTTGCTGTCAACTCTCAAGATGAGATCCAAAGAGCTGTCACTATCAGTGAAGCAAGCCATCATTAGGCTGAAGAAACAAAACAAACCCATCAGAGAGATAGCAAGAACATTAGGCGTGGCCAAAACAACTGTTTGGAACAGTCTCAAGAAGAAAGAACACAGCGGTGAGCTCAACACCAAAAGACCCGGGAGACCACGGAAAACAACTGTGGTGGATGACCAAAGAATTCTTTCCCTGGTGAAGAAAACACCCTTCACAACAGTTGGCCAGATCAAGAACACTCTCCAGGAGGTAGGTGTATGTGTGTCAAAGTCAACAATCAAGAGAAGACTTCACCAGAGTGAATACAGAGGGTTCACCACAAGATGTAAATCATTGGTGAGCCTCAAAAACAGGAAGGCCAGATTAGAGTTTGCCAAACAACACCTAACAAAGCCTTCACAGTTCTGGAACAAGATCCTATGGACAGATGAGACCAAGATCAACTTGTACCAGAGTGATGGGAAGAGAAGAGTATGGAGAAGGAAAGGAACTGCTCATGATCCTAAGCATTATTATTATTATTATTATTAATTTATAAAGCGCCAGCATATTCCGCAGCGCTGTACAATAAGCACAGTACAGACAGGGTTACAATACATTGAACAACATTTGACAAACAGTACAGGAGGAGATGAGGGCCCTATTCCCGTAGGAACTCACAATCTAGGAGGGTTGGGGTTGGAAACAGGAGGAGAGGACTGTAAGGTGAGAGTGATTGATGGTTGCGTCAGTAAGTTGGGTGGTAGGCTTCCCTAAATAGCAATGTTTTCAGGGAGCGTTTGAAGGAAGAGAAGTTAGGGGAAAGTCTGACAGCACGAGGGAGAGCGTTCCAGAGAGTGGGGGCTGCGCGTGAGAAATCCTGCAGTCTATCATGGGAAGAGGTGATGCGGGGAGAAGCTAGGCGCAGGTCACTGTTTGACCTTAGGGAGCGGGCTGGGGTGTATTTGGTGATTAGTGAGGACAGGTAGTGGGGCGCTGAGTTAGTGAGGGTTTTGTAGGTAAGGATAAGGATTTTGAACTTAATTCTGCAGTGGATGGGGAGCCAGTGAAGGGACTCGCAGAGGGGAGCGGCAGAGACAGAGCGGCGGGTGAGGTGAATTAGCCTGGCGGAGGCGTTCAGGATGGATTGTAGGGGGGAGAGGCGGGACAGAGGGAGGCCAGATAAGAGATTATTGCAATAGTCGAGTCGGGAGATTACCAGGGCGTGTATGAGTTGTTTTGTGGTGACAGCGGTAAGAAATGGCCGAATTCTGGAAATATTACGCAGTTGGTATCGGCAGGAGGAGGAAAGAGACTTGATGTGGGGGATGAAGGAAAGAGCAGAGTCCAGTGTAACTCCAAGACAGCGAACTTGGTTTGATGGGGAGATGGTGATACCCTCCACCGTGATAGAGAAGTCAGGAGGTGGGGAGGCATTAGAGGGAGGAATAAGTAGGAGCTCAGTCTTTGACATGTTGATCTTTAGGTGGTGGGAGGCCATCCAGGAGGAGATGCCAGATAAACAGTCACTGACTTTTGAAAGGACAGGGGGAGAGAGATCAGGGGTAGAGAGGTAGATCTGAGTGTCATCAGCGTAGAGGTGGTAATTAAAGCCAAAGCTGTTGATGATTTTGCCCAGGGAGGAGGTGTAGATGGAAAAGAGCAGAGGACCAAGGACAGAGCCTTGAGGTACACCAACAGATAGAGGCAATGAAGAGGAGGAGTTACCAGCAAAGGACACACAGAAGGACCTGTTGGATAAATAGGAGTCAACCCAAGCAAGTGCAGTGTCACCGAGACCCAGAGAGTTGAGGGTCTGTAGAAGGAGGGGGTGGTCAACAGTGTCAAAAGCAGCCGAGAGGTCAAGCAGGATGAGAATAGAATAGTGGCCGTGTTTTTTAGCAGTTAGGAGGTCGTTGGTGACTTTGGTGAGGGCAGTTTCAGTTGAGTGTAGCGGACGTAAGCCAGATTGCAGGGGGTCAAGTAGGGAATTGGAGGACAGGAAGAGGGAGAGGCGGTTGAAGACTAGTTTTTCTAAGAGCTTTGATGTGAAGGGAAGCAGGGATACAGGGCGGTAGTTGGATGGAGAGTTGGTGTCTAGGGATGGTTTCTTTAGTAAAGGGGTAACTAGCGCGTGTTTGAAGGCGGATGGAAAGGAGCCAGTGGAGAGAGATAGGTTGAAGATGTGTGTGAGAGCAGGGGTGAGGGAGGAGGAGAGGGGAGGAATTAGATGTGAGGGAATGGGGTCGAGCGGGCACGTGGTGAGATGTGAGGAGGACAATAAGGAATTGACTTCCTCCTCAGTGGTTGGGAGGAAGCGGCAGAGGGTGGCAGAGGGGACCTGTGGGAGTGGAGGTGGCAGATAACTATCTTGTGTAGGGATGTTGCTTCTGATAGTTAGAGTTTTACTGAGGAAGTAGTCTGCCAGGTCTTGAGCGCTGAAGGCACTCCACCTCATCAATGAAGCATGGTGGTGGTAGTGTCATGGCGTGGGCATGTATGGCTGCCAATGGAACTGGTTCTCTTGTATTTATTGCTGATGTGACTGCTGACAAAAGCAGCAGGATGAATTCTGAAGTGTGTCGGGAAATATTATCTGCTCACATTCAGCCAAATGCTGCAGAACTTATTGGACGGCGCTTCACAGTGCAGATGGACAATGACCCAAAGCATACTGCAAAAGCAACCAAAGAGTTTTTGAAGGGACAGAAGTGGAATGTTATGCAATGGCCAAGTCAATCACCTGACTTGAATCCCATTGAGCATGCATTTCACTTGCTGAAGACAAAACTGAAGGGAAAATGCCCCAAGAACAAGCAGGAACTGAAGACAGTTGCAGTAGAGGCCTGGCAGAGCATCACCAGGGATGAAACCCAGCATCTGGTGATGTCTATGCGTTCCAGACTTCAGGCTGTGATTGACTGCAAAGGATTTGCCACCAAGTATTAAGAAGGGAAAGTTTGATTTATGATTATTATTCTGTCCCATTACTTTTGGTCCCTTAACAAGTGGGAGGCACATCTGCAAACTGCTCTAAGTCCTACACCGTTCACCTGAGTTGGATGTTCATACCCGCAAATTAAAGCTGACAGTCTGTAGTTAAAGCACATTGTGTTTTTTTCATTCCAACTCCATTGTGGTGGTGTATAGAGCCAAAGATGTTAGAATTGTGTCGATAACCCAATATTTCTGGACCTGACTGTATCTATGCCAGACCTGTGAACACACACGGTACAGCCATATAACACCTAATATTCCCTCAGACATCCTGAACACCTTGACAACCCCAAAGTGTCTCCCTGCTTTTGGGGGGGCCTCAGGGAAAATGCTTTAAGAGTGCCTGTATAATGCCTATTACGGTACATACAGTTGTGTTCAAAATTATTCAACCCCCACTGAAATTGAGTGTTTTGGCCAGTTTGACATTGATTTTGATCATTCAGTCATCTTGCTTAAAATTAAATCAAAGAGGCACGTGTAGGTCAGACAAATATAACATAACATTTATAATGAGATAACCACAAATGTCTTTTCTGTGCTCACATCATTATCAGTTTTATTCAACCCCCAAGTGACATTCAATCTTAGTACTTAGTACAACATCCTTTTACAGTTATAACAGCTTTTAAACGTGAAGCATATGTAGCGCTGTGTTAAAATCTTGCTGCTGGCAGTACCTATTTTTGGCCACAAGATGGAGACAATCGCGATTAGAGACACTGGACATTGGGACTACATTTCCCGGCGTGCTTTGCAAAGAGACAGGAAGTGGGTGGGACACAGGACGCTTACATCCCGAACCTCGTGGAGAACGCGCCAGAGCGCGCGAGGGAACGAGAGAGAGCAGACGCAGTGCAAGACATCGCTAGAGGGCCTAGGCCAGAGCGCGAGTGAGACCTGTCAGTTCCTTTATCGGGTCATTCAGCCTAAGGAGAAGGAGACCTCCAAGTTCCAGGGATTGCTGCAGATCAAAGAAACCGAAGACCTCGAGTGAGGAGTTGCCGCGCGTTGATCGGATACGGAGAGCAGGCGGTGAGCTGGACAAGTCGTGGACAAGCTACGGAAAGTCAGACAACGGATCCGGCCGCAAGTATCCCCAGTCAATATCGAGCGGAGAGACGTCCTGGGTCAGCGGAGCCTAAAGCAACCGGTGGATGGGTGAGAGGCCTCCAAGGCTGTATGTAAATAAGGAACACGCTGCTGTTTTCTCTTTAAAGTCCACAGGGCCCCAACTTGACTAGTCGAAGACATTCCTTAAGTAAATTCACTGGCCAGTTGAACAGTACCCGGGTACCACACACACATACACACCTTTTACATTCCGGGACTTAACCTGTGCAGGACTCATTCTGTTACGAATCGGAACGGGAGTTAAAGATACTTTCCGAATATATTTTTATCTTTTCCGCTGCGCGTTTATCGAAATACGAAGAGATTGTGTTTTGGGTTTCGCTAAGTGTCCCTTTTTCCGAATTTTCGGGCAATTGCATTTCTTTTCTGTTCGGTGGCAAATGTAATATTTTTCCGAAATACGAAGCCTCGTGTTTCGTTTCTTTCCCGCTACGCGTTTTTACCGCGATACGATAATACTCTAATAATACCTGTGAATACCGTGTCTCAACGTCTGCTTACTATTTTAGTAAACTATTTAAATTATAAAAACTCACAACGGTGTTGGAGTATATTTATTCCCTAGTGCGGGGAGACTGACCCGTGGTTCATTTTCAGCGGCTCCTCCGGGAGTGAGCGCTACACATACCTTGACACAAGTGTCTTGCAGCGATCTACGGGTATCTTCGCCCATTCGTCATGGGCAAAAGCCTCCAGTTCAGTCACATTCTTAGGCTTGCGCACTGCAACTGCTTTCTTTAAGTCCCACCAGAGGTTCTCAATCGGATTTAAGTCAGGTGACTGCGATGGCCACTCCAAAATTTTCCAGCCTTTAATCTGCAACCATGTTCTAGTGGACTTGGAGGTATGCTTGGGATCATTGTCCTGTTGAAAGGTCCAATGTCTCCCAAGCCTCAGGTTTGTGACGGACTGCATCACATTGTCATCCAATATCTCCTGGTACTGAAGAGAATTCATGGTACCTTGCACACGCTGAAGCTTCCCTGTACCTGCAGAAGCAAAACAGCCCCAAAGTATGATTGACCCCCCGCCATGCTTCACAGTAGGCAAGGTGTTCTTTTCTTCATAGGCCTTGTTCTTCCTCCTCCAAACATAGCGTTGATCCATGGGCCCAAACAGTTCTAATTTTGTTTCATCAGTCCACAGAACACTATCCCAAAACTTCTGTGGTTTGTCCACATGACTTTTGGCATACTGCAGTTGACTCTTCTTATTCTTTGGAGACAGCAAGGGGGTGCGCCTGGGAGTTCTGGCATGGAGGCCTTCATTACGCAATGTGCGCCGTATTGTCTGAGCTGAAACTTCAGTACCCACATCTGACAAATCTTTTCTCAGTTCCTCAGCAGTCACACGGGGACTTTTCTCCACTCTACGCTTCAGGTAGCGCAGAGCAGTCGAAGTCGGCATCTTCTTTCTGCCACGACCAGGTAGCGTTTCAACAGTGCCCTTTGCCTTGAATTTGCGAATGATGCTTCCTATGATCTCTTGGTACGTTTAACATCTTTGCAATCTTCTTATAACCATTGCCCTTCCTGTGAAGAGTAATCACCTCTTCTCTTGTCTTCCTGGACCATTCTCTTGACTTCACCATGTTTGTAACCACACCAGTAAATGTCTAGAAGGAGCTGAGTATCACAGTCATTTTAACCCTTTCGCTGCTGAGGTGTTTCACGCCTCTGTGCTGAGGTCATTTTTACCTGTTTTGCTCATCATGTTTAAACGTGTTTTGAAGGCTTATTTTAGTATATCACAATAAATCAATGGGAGTAGAGCGCTTATGACCAAGAGGGTGAGGGTCGCTGTACAAGACCCAGAATTGAGGTAATCTCCCCAATACCTCAGATGGACATAAAATAAACAAAAAATAGGGTAGCGCTCCTCTAAAAATACAATAGTAAACAAACACATCAAAAAAGGATTGTATAAAAAATAAGGTATTCACTCCTTACAGCAAAATAGTATGTCTCTTTCTTAGTAATTTCTTAGTACTTCCTTCAATGGAAAAGCGTATATGGTCTTGTGAATACCTCAAGAGAAAGTAAATCGATTACATAGCGTATTATGTTGAATTTAATCATTAAAAAATGACAAAAAATCGCCAAGTGCACACTCACGATTTTTGAGAGCTGCCAGCTCTCATATGCTCGTTTTTCAAGTGTTTTTTAGGGCCAACTTGATTGCCCGTGGATCCAAAAGAAATAATTCTCCAGTACTCTCGTTCACCGAACTCGTAGATAAACAGAAGGAGACTTTCTTACTCTTTTTGCCTTTAAACTAAAGGCATTTATTTCCAATAAGCAGGAATAAAAACAAATGAAGAACAATAAAATCAATAAAAACAAGAGCTAAACGCGTTTCGCACCTCCCGGTGCTTCATCAGTAGCAAAAAGTGGAAGAAAAGAAAAAGTTGCCATCTCGGTATTCGTGCCGTCCTTTTATACTCAATACCTATCGCAGGTGCGTCCCGACATGATGATCTTTAGCGCGATCCGATGACGTCCACCGTCGCCGTCGAAAAAAAGTGGAGGTCTCCCAGCACAATGCGTCTCAACGTGGTGATCCCCTGGCGCGGTTTGATGACATCTACCGTCGCCGTTCCCATGGATTCCCGTGCAAACAAACCGGCTAGTAGCCGCAAAGTTCCAAAATAACCAAAAAAGAAAGAACAGTCCGGACACCATCCCGATCCATCCGAGTCTCCAATTGGCACATATTATTCAATAGTCATTTCCCCAGTGATGCAGATATATATGTCAACGTGTAAAGTGGTTTTTTTTCACATTTTAATATGCGAGCAGTTGCGGTTATATTTTGTATGGGGTGCGCTTGTTAAAAAAATTAGAGATGGGGTCTCGTTACATTTTTTTTTTGGGTGAAATTACACGATTTTTAACAAACGCACCGCATACAAAAATCGTTAGTGCAGCATCATTGTTCACATTATAATTGAAATGGGAACAATATTGCTGCATTAACAAACCAAAAAAAAAAAAAACTTGTTTATTTTTTTTTTATAACTTTTTTAAAATATTTTTTATTTTTTATTTTTAATTTTTGTTTGTTTTAAAAAACTTTTTTCACAGTGGTGTTTGGTATCATTGGAACGGACATGCTCTGGCCGATCCAACAGTACCAAACATTAACCCCTAGCTTCCACGGATCGGGAGATAGGGGATTCATTGGAATCCCCTATCTCCACCGTTGGTGGCAGCTAGGGGTTAACTCCAGGACTGGCGTCATCGTGCTATGCACGATGACGCCAGTCCTCAGGGGGAGTTCCCGGAGGCTTGGCCGACATCCAAGATGTCGGCCAGCTCCGGGAAAGGATCACGAACCGGCGCTTTTCAGCACCGATTCGTGATCCGGCTCCCCAGGGGTTAATGAGAGCCACCGTTTGGAAGGGCAGGCTGTGCCCTTCCAAGCGGTGCCTGTCTTAACCCCCTGCTCCCCGGCGATCGGGAGGGAGAGAGGTCCGAAGGACCTCCCCCCTCCCTTTCAGGCGCCTCCTCCGCACATGCGGGGGGGGCGCCTGAATTAGATGTCATCGCGTAGCCGCGATGACATCTAATGTCCCCGCCGGGCTCCCGAGTGCTGGGCTGACATCCAATATGTCAGCCCGCACCGGGGGGGGGCAGCAATCTGCCGGAATCCGGCGGATTGCTGCCTCCTGTGCTCGGACGAGCTGAGCGCGTCCGTAGCACAGGAGAACCACTTGGCTGGACGCGCTGAGCGCGTCCATAGCAGCCAAGTGGTTAAAGCTGCCTAATTGGTGCTTATTATGCTTTATTGCTGCTCCGTGACATCCACAGGTGTTTTCAATATGAATGAACCTCTGTTCTTCAGAGTGGTAGTCTTTAAGGGGTTGAATAATTGTGTCAATGAAGAATTCACAAACGAAACATTTACTACTGTATTACAAAACCAATTGATGTCATTTTAGTTGCATATGGTTCCTTAAAAAGTCCTTGTAGGATTTCATTCTGAATACAATTACAAATGTACACTAAATTCCCTAAAACCCTTTACAGCATTGGGGGTTGAATAATTTTGAACACAACTGTAAATGGTCAAATCAGGGATTTTTTTTTCATAATGTGCAGCCCTCATTAGGTGCTAGGCAAGGTAGCAGGCCACCCTGCCCCATAAGTGCTGATGAGACACACCCCTTTTGGTTTCAAATTCAGCATCGTAACTCTGCAGGGTTTGTTGAACCCCTTAGGGACCAAAGACATACAGGGTACATCCTGAGAAAAAAATCCTGTTAAGGACCAAGGGCATACCCAGGGGCGGACAAACCCATCGGTCACTCGGGCGCCAACCAAGGGCTGGAAGGGATGGGGGCCCGGATTGGCCTTGCTGCCCCTGCAGGATGTGTTTGGGAGCATCATGGGTATTCTCTCCCCAGCGAGCAGGACGCTCCGCCCATTCTGTGTCTGCTGTGTCTGTTCTGTGTCTTGATGCAGACTGCAGAGGGGGAGTGGAGAGAAAGACAGACAGGGTTGTTACTCAACCCTGTACCCTGCTATGGATCAATCAGACACTACACACACACTATGCCTCATTCCGCACTGTCAGGGCCAGATTAACATGGGCTGATTTTTCAACCCGTTAGCGTTTGGATTCATATATGGTACGGCCGCGCTAGGGCCACCAGGGCTAACGTTAACGCTCAAACAGGTGAGCACTAACGTTAGCGCAAAGAATGTAATAGTGTCCTTAATGTCTAATCCCTATATGCTGACAAACCATACTACACTGCCGGTCCTTGGAGTCCAACTATAAAACATACCAGAGGTATACACAAACAGGAATAAACAATAAACACCAGGGTTAATACCAGAGATACACACGAGCCAGATATCAGGGGTTAATATACCAGAATGCTTGTGAGCCAGGTACCAAGGGTTAACACCAGGGTGCTCTGAGCCAGATGCAAGGGGTTAATACCAAAGGTGACCGTTAACCAAAAGCTAGAGATTGTATTGCCAGAGGGGATCATCGGCCAAGTGCCAGGGGTTGTATCGCCAGATGGGATCATCAGCCAAGTGCCAGGAGTCGTTATGCCAGAGAAGATAGTCAGACAGGATTGCCAGAGGTCAGATGCCAGATTGGGATGTCAGCCAAGAGCCAAAAGGTTAAGAGCCAGGAGCGTTGTTAGTCTAGCCAGAGTCATGCACGAGTGCGCAGAAAACAAATAACTCACACTCATGCAAGAAAGCACTGAGGAGTAAGAACCACGTCAGGACGATGGACCAGGGCTCCGGTGTCTGAATTTGAACTTGGCTGGTGCCGCTTCATCATGCTACACCCCACCCGTGTCAGTGACTCATGGTCACGATCAGCTGCTATTTCATTCAGGGGCCAACCAGCGAGCAGTGATGAAGACACTGCCGGCCGTCAGGCTCCCAGATCTGTGCAGGATGTGACAATATGTTTTGGACTACATGTTTCATGATGCTCAGTCACTCAATTGCTCCACAGTGCATCATGGAACGTGTAGTCCTAAAGCATTTCAATGTGCCATCTTGCACATAAATAATCTATACAGAATGTCAACAAGGATTTTCATGCTTTTGATTGGGTTTAATAACCATAGTGTTGAGGATTTTTAATTTGCTGCTTGATAGTTGTTGGCTTTTTGACTGCTGCTTTACAATCTCCGGTCTTTTAATGTGTCGTTCATACTTCTGCTACTGTTCTACCTCTGCTGGTGTTTAACCTCTGTTGGGGGGGCGGGGGTCATTCTGGGGGTTTCTCATATTGCTGCTGTTAACTTGCTTTAATCTCAACATGACAATTTCGGATTTAGAACTTCTTTATATAAGACCAATGACCATGTTAGCACATGTGTGTCTGTGACCCTTTATCGGTTGACCACAATGCAGAATACATTCAAGTATGTATTGAACATTGTATATATCCTGCCCTCTCTTCACAGGTACACCATCACCACCTCTGCACCCTGTGACACCTGTGCACCCCCAGGAGGAGGAAGGAAAAAAAAGCTGCTACATTCGGCAAAAAAATACTTGTTTTAAAGTAATTAGGAATCCAAAAATTTCACAACAAAAACCTTAAAAATGCCTAAAAAAATTAATTAACCCCTTAGGGACCGCTGACGTACTATGTACGTCCTGCCCACGGGTCTCCCTTAGATCCGCGGACGTACATAGTACGTCAGTGGCTCCTAACCTCCCTCCCGCCCGATACTCACCTTCCTTGCCGGCTCCCACGACGTCAATGGCAAGCTTCAAGCTTGCCTCTCCGTTTTCTGGGGGCCGCCCAATCCGATGACATCATCACGCTGAGTGATGACATCGGCAGGCGCCAGTTGTGAAAATTCAGGAAGGGGAGGGGGGGCTCCTTTGGAGCCCTCTATCTCCCCAACCATGTAAGCTACAGTGATGCTTTTTGCACCACTGGAAAGGGGATGTATAGCATCAACATTTTTGCTGCCGGATCGCGTTTCAGCGCTAATCGGCGCCAAAACGCGATTTGAACCTGGAGGGGGCTGACATCTTGGATGTCAGCCGAGCCTCCAGGTCTCCCCCACCCACTGACAACCTCACCATATGTGTGAGGATGTCAGTGGGCCAGTTAACCCTCTAGCTGCCATGTTGAGATAAGGGGATCCAAAGGATCCCCCTATCTCCCGATCCGTGGCAGCTAGATGGTCATATTTGACATCATTGGAAAGGCCTGATTATGGCCTTTCCAATGATATCAATCACCAGGTTTAGTTTAAAAAATAAATAAAAAATAATAATAATAAAAAAAATTAAATAAAAAAAGTTTTTTAAAAAACTAATTTTTGTCTGTGGGGGGTTTAGTTAAATATGACCTAGCCTGTCATCTAAAAATAATTAGCACAAAATGGTCAGAATGAGTGCAGCGCACATAGGTGAACTGGCTCAGCAGTGAAGGGGTCAAAAAGCAAAAACATGTAAAAATGAGGTATTTCTATTCTCAGGACAAAATTTTGAAACTATTTAGCCGGGGTCTTTTTTGTTGGTTGTAGATTTTGGGGATTAAATTACGAAAAAGTGTGTTTTTACCATTTTTTTATCATATTTCATATTTTTTTAGAGTACATTATTCGATATGATGGAAATAATGGTATTTTTAGAAAGTCCATTTAATGGCGGAAAAAACGGTGTATAATATGTGTGGGTTGAATACACAAGTAAGAGGAAAATTTGACCAAAACACTAACAGCGCAGAAACGTAAAAACAGCAGCGGTCACTATGGCTAGGGTCAGACTAACGCATTTTTCACGTTGTCCGTGAAAATGTGCGTTCGAAGAATGGACGTATTTTTTCACGGAATACGCAATAGCGGTCATACTATGCGCAGTTTCATCCGTGATTTTGTACGGATCATCAATAAAACACTTCTTGCATCTGGACGTTATGTTGGCCGGACATTAGCAGGGTCTGACGTCTCCAATTCACGCACACACGCCGCTAGCGGACGCAGCGCACTCTGTACGTCAGTACTAGTGGTTTAACGTTCTCGAAAAAATGCGTTCATTTTCCACTTGCGTTGCGCAGCCGGACTTTTGTGCGACCGTACTTCGTATATTGGCCGTCATTGCCCATCATTTGCTGCTAGTGCGGCCGTGATTAAGTGCGCCAGAACGCGCGTTCGCACTGCCTCAGTCTGACCCTAGCCTATAGGACAGGTTTGTGTAAAACTGCCTGGTCACTAAGGGGTTAATAAAGAGACTTTTTACGGCAAGGGAAAACAATAAATGGTTTAATAAATATTTAATAAAAACTGGAAATATTTTTTACATTGAAACCTAGGATATAATTTTGTACGACTGCTATTTTTATTGTAGTACCGGCTGTATTTTATTTTGGTACCATCTGGGATTTTATTACTGGCTGCTACTTTCATTGTAGTACTGGCTGTATTTAAATTTTTTGGTACTGGCTGCTATTTTCATTGGAGTACCAGCTGTATTTTATTTTGGTACTGGCTGGAATTTTTATAGAAGTACCAGTTGTATTTTATTTTGGTACCTGATGGTATTTTATTACTGACTGCTATTTTCATTGTAGTACCAGCTGTATTTTATTTTGTATGACTGGTATTTATAACCCAAAAATGCCTAAAAAATCCTAAAATATAAAGAGACTTTTTCCTGCAAGTGAAAAGGATAAACGGATGAATAAATATTTACTAAAATCAGGGACTTTTTTTTACAATGAAAGCTATTGGATTCACCTGTTTAAAGCTGTTGAACGAACCATAATCTAAGTAATTAAACAAATTAAAACACTGAAACAAATTGAAAAACTGAACGAATCGATACGAAACAAATTTTTCTGTTGTGCACATGTCTAGCAAAGACCTCTAAGGGCAGATTTTCTGAGAAGTTAAATTTAAAAAGTGTCGGATTTGTGTCAGGCTCTTCCCCACCAGGGCTCTAAATACCAAGGCCGCTGATCCATTCTGGAATACCGGGTTATGTAGTAAAGGTTGGAAGATCAAGGTAATCAAAGACAAACCCAATAGCTTACGAGCCTTGTGCCAGTTCACTCGGAGAGGAGAGGGTTGGATTTCATAATGAGAGGTATTGAAGAAGGGGGATGTGGTAGAAGGCTAACAAAGAAAACAGGTGAGCCATGGCCTGCTCCAAGGTTCCATCAGTATATCTGGAGGTGTTGTAAGACATTATAGGGCACTATTTCCTAGTGAACGCTATCTAGCGTTGGGGTGAGTAAACGTTAACACCAGGATAAGCGATTTTAACGTATGCCACCCATATTACCTTCCTGATGCTTAACCCCCTGAAAAAAACTTTATCTGGAATGTTGTGAGATGAAGTCTCTTTGACAAAACGCTTTCAGTGCTCAAGACTCAAGTGACTTTCTTTATTGCTTTATTTATTGTTTATTTTTATATTTATTTACTGATGTTTTTACTATTTAAACCCCAGCTGTATATATGGACTGCTATTAGTGGTGCACCGAAATTGAAATTTCCGGCCGATACCAAAACCGAAAATACGGGATCGGTTCGGTCGAAAACCAACACCGAGAGGCGTGTCCTGCCCTGAGACCAAGATGGCTGCTTAAACTTTGAGCTCCCGAGTCCCCTCCGACGACTATCTGCCTCGCATCGCAATCCCTGGACATGGTTCGTGGCAAGACCCGCCTGTCTACTCCTAAGCCCGTTGCACACCAGACACTCTGTGCCTCTGGCCCGCTGGACGCCTTCATCACCCCCAACCGGACCGCAAATCTATCCCCGCCACGTGCCAAGATGGCGGACGGGCCTCCGATTCCCCTTCCTACAACGGATTCCTCCGATGCCATCTGCCGTTTGGAACGGCTCATCTCTGCACTCCCAACTAAAGCTGATCTCGCTGACCTAGTGGCGGACCTGAGAGAGGGTTTCGCGGGCGACATCCGGGAGGTCAGGACTGAGGTCGGGGCAATCGCATCCAGGGTGAGTCGCCTGGAAGAGGAGGTAAGCCACCCCCCGGCGCATCTGGCTCCCCCGGCGGCGTTCGGAGAGCTCCAACGCCGGGTTGATGACCTCGACAACAGGGGCCGCCGCCACAACATCCGCATCCGCGGCCTCCTGGAGGTAGACGGCCCGGAGGACCTGCGCACCATCCTCACTGAGGCATTCTCAATGGTGTTAGGCCAGACAACGGCCACTCCGATACTGATGGACCGGGTGCATAGAGCTTTGCGCCCGAAACCACCCCTGACTGCGCCCCCTCGAGATGTGGTCTGCTGCATGACGGATTTTATGGTGAAAGAAAGAATAATGGCTGCAGCCCGTACGTCCCGCACATGGCCATTTCAGGGAGGCACGCTGGAATTTTTTCAGGACTTATCCCCCTTTACGTTGGCGGCTAGACGTTGTTTGCAGCCAGTTACTCAGGCGCTCCGTCAGGCTGATATACCCTATCGGTGGTCCTTCCCTTTTGCACTAACGGCCCAGAGGAATGGAGTGCGGCATACCATATGTCACCCCTCTGATGTCCCCTCCTTTGCGGCGGACATGGATCTCCCAGCGCTCAGTGTCCGGAACTGGGAGACTGAAGATCACCGAGCTGCCCCGATGGCCCCTATGAGAGCACGCAGACAAAGGTCCCGTGGTCGACTACGACGATCCCGAGACAGAGCCCCCGTACACCTGGATCCCCAGGTGGAGGACTGAGCACTTACACTACTCTCCTACAGACATCTGCCGTGAGTTTTTCTGTTCCCACACGCCGCGCTGAGAGCCTTCCCCCCCTTTTTTTTTTTCCCAGGTTTTTCAAGCCCAATGTGCTTAAGGAGGTATACGAGAAGTTTTGGCGCGAAGGCGGCATGAAGTGACTGAGAGAACCCCATTGACGCTTAGGAGGGGCACGCATCTCGGCTCTCAACGTTGCACCTCGCATTAGTTCTACAGTATATGCCTGCTGGTAAACTACCCGGTGACTTTACGACTACCAGCCCATACGGTACAGCATCATGACTTTTGAGGTCGGGACTATATCAACACAGGTACCCCGCCGCATAAGCGATCAGGCCACAACGCTATCCTTCGGCCCTTCTGAGGGAATGCGGGTCGCTTTCGCCGTCCTGTGGCTGTGTTGCGCGATAGGTTTGGAAGGTTTTACTAGGCATCTGAAGCGCGTTGAATCTTATCACACTGTTGGCAGATTCACCTACTTCAGGTGTCTGCGCTGGGCGCAGATGTTGAGCACCCTCTCCGGCCATGAACATTCGCACAGGGGGCATGAGGTGCTTCCGGCCCGCACGCTGCTCTGGAGTGGCTGCCCTGGACTGTAGGGCCGGGTGTCCCGTGGCATCCACTGTGCCCAAGCCTATTTAGAACACATCTGAGCATGAAGGGACTCTCTGCACTAAGGACGTCTGTTTTGCTACCCATGTACTACTACCCTCTGCCCCACAACGCTGCGTACACAGATGAACGCGCCCCCGGCTCGATACTAGGTGGGGAAATTGTATGCAGAGGCGTGCTCCTTTACACCCTCCCCCCCCTTTTTTTTTTTTCTCTCCTTCCCTAAAGTTATAAGCGTACATATGTTGAGTTCCTACATGTGTTGATATGGTGACCGAGAAGGGGATGGGGGGGAGGGGTTCTGCATTGGTTTTCATGCTCCCTGAAGCGGAGTTCAGGGGTATGTGGAGGGTGAGGTTGGAATCTTGTTATGTTTGGGTTTGACCTTGTTGACTGAACTCGCCTTTTTCTTAGGTTGTTTATTACATGCATACAGGCATTGTCTTTTACTTATGTTACTGTGTTAGCTAGGGGGAGGAAGCGGGAGGAGGGGAGGGTTCTGTTTGGGGTTCCTGGGCTACTTGAGGTAGAGTTCAGCGATACGGTGGAGACAGGGGTGGGGGAGTTGGGATTATAATATGTTATGCTCTGTTATTGGCCAGGATGTTGCTGATGAGCTATGTTTCGAGAGTCGGAGGGGACTCTCTTGTTGAGCTTGTTTTTTATGTATTTACTTTTCACTTTTTTTTCTTAAACGATTAAGACTACTTATTACTCGCTGTCAGTCATACCCTTGTTCTCTGGGTAGGTGAACGATAGGAGCTAGGCTCCTTCGCCCTCCAGGACCTGACGCCAACTTTCTCCAGGGGAGCTAACCGGACACCAATTATATTGGGTCCATCTAGGCCTTCTCCTGAGGCGTTGTATTCCTTATTTCTTTCTTATCTTACCTCTTTTTCTATAGATAGTTTTTTCTATCCTTCTTTCCCCCTTGTCTCTCGTCCCAGACCTTGTCCTGTTAGCTGTTTGTCTGTTTAACTGTCCGTACTGTACGTTTTTAGGGGGGCCCCTCTGCCCTGTCCGGACATGGCTTCGCCTGCTGGCTTTTCGCCACGGTCCTTACGGTTTCTTACATACAACACCAAGGGACTGAACATTCCCGAGAAACGCCGAAGACTTTTTAAGGAAGCCCGGGCAATTCGGGCCTCGGTGCTTTTCTTGCAAGAGACACATTTCAAACGGGGTTCAGCACCACGACTGACTCATGCAGACTACCCTACGGGTCACTTTAGTGACTTTCATGGAGGTAAGAGCAGAGGAGTTGCAATATTATTTTCTAAGAAGATCCCTGTGACACTTGAAGAGGTAGTCACGGACTGTGAAGGTCGATACCTGTTCGTCAAGTGTTTAATTGCAGACACCCGTTACACACTTGCTTCAATCTATCTGCCAAACGTGAAACAACATCGCACGCTGGCAGATGCTCTGCGTCGTCTTCAGGGGTTCGCGGCGGGCACGCTGGTTGTGGCAGGTGATTTTAATGTCGCTCTTGATCCGAGAGTAGATTCGTCCACGGGCCGTTCCTCTGTCCCTGCTTCCATATTGCGACATATGAAACGCTCACTGGATAGCCTACAGCTGGTGGATGTATGGAGGACCTTCCACGCAGGAGAGAGGGACTACACGTACTATTCAACGGTCCACGCCTCATATTCGCGACTGGATTATATATATGTCCAGCAGAAAGAGGTGCTTTTGACGGAGGACTCTGAGATTTTGGCTCAGACGTGGTCGGATCATTCTCCTCTACTGGCAGTCCTGTCCTCTCCACTGTACCGCCCCTCGGAGCGACAATGGCGCATGAATACGTCTCTACTCACTGACCCTACATTTGTGGCTGAGGTAGACGGCGCTTTAACAGCATACTTCGCTGAGAATGAGACCCCAGAAGTACCCACGGCTACTATATGGGAAGCCCACAAGGCGGTGATCAGAGGGATTTGTATTAGTAAAGCTACGGCTCTTAAAAGAAATCGTGCGAACACTATACAACGACTCTTATCTGCCATACGTGAGCTCGAGCTCTCCCATAGCACCACTGCATCGCCCTCCGCATACGCGACCCTGACAGCTAAACGCAGAGAACTGAATGACATACTAGACGCTGATCTTCGTTTCGCGGCCTCCAAGGCGAAGTGCCATTTTGCTCTTCAGGAGAACAAACCTGGACGGCTGCTCGCACGTATACTACGGAAGCGACGAACTGCGACGTATATTGCCAAACTTAAACTTCCAGATGGATCTTTGACTACTCGGCCGGACTATATGCTGCAGGAATTTCGACGTTTCTACCAAGAATTGTATAATATGGATTCGGAACCGGGTTCGGAACCCACCCAAGCGGAAATTGATGATTACCTTACTGACAAAGTGGTCCGTTCCATCTCACCATCGAGATCCTCTTCCCTGAATGATCCCATAACTGGACCGGAGATTCAGGCTATACTGAAGGGCCTACAACATGGCAAAAGCCCGGGACCAGATGGTCTACCGGCGGAATATTATAAGACCTTTTCTACTGCCCTTGTCCCTCGCCTGCAATCTTTGTTTGCTGCCGTCAGGGAGGGAGAATTTTTTCACAACCATACACTTGCGGCCACGATCTCGGTCATATGTAAACCGGGGAAGGACGGAGTTGAAGTCAGAAATTATAGACCCATTTCGTTGCTGAATGCAGATGTCAAGATATTAGCTAAAATATTGTCGGCCCGCCTCGTGCCTCTCCTTCCTACCCTGGTGCATCCGGACCAGGTGGGGTTTGTGCCCGGGAGGGAGGCTCGAGATGCGACGACCAGGGTGTTGGGGGCGATGGGGTGCGCTCACGCCTCGCGGACGGGTCTTCTACTGCTATCTACAGATGCGGAGAAGGCTTTTGATAGGGTACGGTGGAGCTTTATGCTCTCTGTCCTACGCCGAGTCGGGATACGAGGATGCTTTCTGCGATGGCTCATGGCACTTTATCATTTCCCAACGGCCCGTGTTCGAGCGAACGGAGCACTTTCGGGGAGCATCGCCATCCGCAATGGTACGCGCCAAGGATGCCCCCTATCACCTCTACTATTTGCCTTGAGCCTTGAACCACTGTTGGAGGCGATACGGAGTAATGACAGCATCTCAGGGATATCGGGACAGTCTTCTTGCCACAAAGTTTCTGCCTATGCCGACGACCTACTTTTTATGGTCACTGGACCTACGGTTTCTCTCCCTGAGATTATGCATACCCTGGAGGCCTATGGTGGGGTGGCCGGATATAAGGTTAACCAGGAGAAATCCGAATTTCTTAATGTGTCCTTGGACTCTCCCACTGTCGGCCTTGTGCGGAGAGACTACCCGTTCCGTTATTGTGCCCACCGCATGCTCTACCTGGGGGTGTGGTTGGCCCCTACGGAGAGACGAATATACGAGGCCAACTTTCTGAATATACTCACCACATTTAAGACGGACCTCTCCGACTGGACCACTCGCATGATTTCCTGGCTGGGCAGGATCGCAGCTCTGAAAATGAATCTCCTGCCACGACTTCTTTATCTTTTCGGTGCCCTGCCGATATTTATCCCTCTATCCTTTTTTTCGGCTCTGCGGACGTTCCTCCTGCAATTTATCTGGCCGAGGGGTTGCCCACGTGTCAGCTTTGCTGTCTTATGTAGACAGAAGCAGAGGGGGGGTCTTGCCCTCTCGGATCCCAGGAAATATTATTATGCCTGTCATCTATCCCGCGTAATAGATTGGTCCACGCCCAACTCTAATAAGCGTTGGTTGGACATTGAGGAATCCCTGGCGCGGGGCCCATTGTGGGCCATCCCATGGCTCCCTCCCATTCGGAATGCCACAAGGACAGACCCTGATCCGGTGTCGGCGACTCTTCGTCTCTGGCACAAAAATAAACTGCCATTTGGCCTTACGACAGCCATCTCGCCCCTCTTGCCCCTGGATCATAATCCGAATCTAACAGGCGGCATCATGCCGTCCTTACGGAGGAGGCTGACTGATGGGAATAGACTGAGGGTGATGCATGTTCCCGCAGATGGTAATCTGGACTCTCTGCCACTTAGTGAGCAGAGGGGCCCCCCCAGCTTTCTGGAACGCTTCAATTTTTATCAACTTACAACATACTTGCGCTCTCTAGACAATGGCTACAGTCTGAGTAGGTCGCCTCTCCCGTTTGAGGCGTATTGCTTAGATGGTCGTTCCCTGAGACATGGGATAGCGATACTCTACAACATGTTACAGTCGACGGACACCTCTATCCCTTCCTACGTCCTACGTTGGGATAGGGAATTAGCCCTCGAGATCTCTGACGACAATTGGAACCAAACCTTTACTCTTACGCATAGAGGCTGCGGGGCAACGCGAGTCCAGGAAAATGCATATAAGATTTTGACATTTTGGTATAGAACGCCGCAGTTCTTAAGTACATTGTTTCCTACAGCCTCCCCGGTCTGTTGGAGATGCGAAGCGGCTAACGGAACTTATATGCACATCTGGTGGTCCTGCCCCGATCTGCAGCGATTCTGGAGTCAGATTCAAGACGCGATCAGACAGGTAACGGAGGTGGCCTTACCTCTCACGCCAGACTGTTTTCTGCTTCTACATATCCCCTTGCCTCTCAAGTCGCTTCGACGCTCAGTCTTGCTGTTGATGCTCCTTTCTGCTCGAACCTTGATACCGCCCTTTGGAGGACCACTAGGACACCTTCCATACGAGAATGGGTTGGAAGGGTGGAGGCCCTTCGATCTGTGGACAGACTGGAAGCGGAGGCGCGGGGAATACTGCCAGACTTTGGTAGGAAATGGTTCTACTGGGAGGAATACACTGCATCGCTGAGAATGGGAGCAACTGGGGTGTAGATAGACTAGGGTTGACACCCGGAATCAGGAATAATGACAAGGTTGACGGGGAGGCCCCCTACCGGACCGATGAGAGATGAGAACGAGGCGGGTGGTGGCGGTGGGGCCCGGTGTCTGGATGGGGTGGGACGGCCTCCTTTCTTTTTCTTTTACTTGATGTGTAAGTCTGGTTAAATGTGTGTAGACCTCAATGTTCCTCCCCCCCCCTCTTTTCCTTTTCAGATTCCCTTTCTTTTACCTTCTCTTCACCTTTCCTACTAAAACTCACTCTATTCTCTCTCTTTTTTTTTTTCTTCTCTACCTTTTACCTCACCTATCTCTCTATCTCACAGCCCTATAGTCCTGGTGCTGAAAGCCCTGACAATCTCTTTGGTACAGAAGGTTGCACGCCTGGGAGGGTTTTAAAAAACAGTGTTCACTGCCGTATTAAATACTCTTGAACTGTCGAGTTGATTACTTATACGCCACCATAAACTCGGGCCCTCCCTCTACATTTGTTCGATTGTGTATCGGGATCTAGAGGACTATGTTTTCTATATAATACTGTGCTTCTATTTTGTATATTTGTCTTTGTTTCATGTATATTTGTATTTCTGTTATTACTCCTACAATAAACTTTGAATTATAAAAAAAGAAAACCAACACCGAAAATCAGTCATGAGAACCTGGGCCCGGGAGCTGGGCTTAGCCGGGGACTTGCCTGAGCCTGGCCAAGCAGCCTTGGAGTGGATAATCCCCTAGCATTTGTGAGCACCACCGCAATGAAACTCACAGTAATGCGCAGTGTGTATGAGCTCCACAGCAATGAAACTCACAGTAATGCGCAGTGTGTATGAGCTCCACAGCAATGAAACTCACAGTAATGCACAGTGTATATGAGCTCTACAGCAATAAAACTCCACTATCCACCAAGTACTGTTTGAATAATATATCTCAAATGAGAGGGTGTTTGACCTTTTAACTACTCTTACTCATAAATCAGTACTCCCATATAACACTGAATGCTCATGCACAGCGCACATTACTGTGAGGTTTATTGCTGTTGAGCTCTCTCATATGCTCACACACAAATTTTGGCGAACTGCCAGCAAGTACAGTGCCTGTTCGAAGGCATACATGGATATATATTAACCCCAGCAGCTCTTGATATATTACCCCCAGCTCACATATGGATATATTGCCCCAGCTCACAATTATATATTGCACCCAGCAGCTCACCCATGGATATATATTGCTCCCAGCAGCTCAAACATGGATATAAATTGTCCCCAGCAGCTCAAACATGGATATATATTTCCCCAGTAGCTCAAACATGGATATGTATTGCCCCAGTAGCTCAAACATGGATTTATATTGCCCCCAGTAGCTCACAAATTGATATATATTGACCCCAGTAGCTCACACATGGATATATATTGCCCCAGCTCACATATAGATATACAGTCATGGCCGAAATTGTTGGCACCCCAGACATTTTTCCAGAAAATCAAGTATTTCTCACAGAAAAGTAATGCAGTAACACATGTTTTGCTATACACATGTTTATTCCCTTTGTGTGTATTGAAACAAAACAAAAAAGGGAGGAAAAAAGCAAATTGGACATAATGTCACACAAAACTCCAAAAATGGTCTGGACAAAATTATTGGCACCCTTTCAAAATTGTGGATAAATAAGATTGTTTCAAGCATGTGATGCTCCTGTAAACTCACCTGGGGAAAGTAACAGGTGTGGGCAATATAAAAATCACACCTGAAAGCAGATAAAAAGGAGAGAAGTTCACTTAGTCTTTGCATTGTGTGTCTGTGTGTGCCACACTAAGCATGGACAACAGAAAGAGGTGAAGAGAACTGTCTGAGGACTTGAGAACCAAAATTGTGGAAAAATATCAACAATCTCAAGGTTACAAGTCCATCTCCAGAGATCTAGATTTTCCTTTGTCCACAGTGCGCAACATTATCAAGAAGTTTGCAACCCATGGCACTGTAGCTAATCTCTCTGTGGGTGGACGGAAGAGAAAAATTGATGAAAGGTTGCAATGCAGGATAGTCCGGATGGTGGATAAGCACCCCCAAACAAGTTCCAAAGAAATTCAAGCTGTCCTGCAGGCTCAGGGAGCATCAGTGTCAGCGCGAACTATCCGTCGACATGTAAATGAAATGAAATGCTATGGCAGGAGACCCAGGAGGACCCCACTGCTGACACAGAGACCTAAAAAAGCAAGACGACAGTTTGCCAAAATGTACTTGAGTAAGCCAAAATCCTTCTGGGAAAACGTCTTGTGGACAGATGAGACCGAGATAGAGCTTTTTGGCAAAGCACATCATTCTACTGTTTACCGAAAATGGAATGAGGCCTACAAAGAAAAGAACACAGTACCTACAGTGAAATATGGTGGAGGTTCAATGATGTTATGGGGTTGTTTTTCTGCCTCTGACACTGGGTGCCTTGAATGTGTGCAAGGCATCATGAAATCTGAGGATTACCAAAGGATTTTGGGTCGCACTGTAGAGCCCAGTGTCAGAAAGCTGGGTTTGCATCCGAGATCTTGGGTCTTCCAGCAGGACAATGACCACAAACATACGTCAAAAAGCACCCAGAAATGGATGACAACAAAGCGCTGGAGAGTTCTGAAGTGGCCAGCAATGAGTCTAGATCTAAATCCCATTGAACACCTGTGGAGAGATCTTAAAATTGCTGTTGGGAAAAGGCGCCCTTCCAATAAGAGAGACCTGGAGCAGTTTGCAAAGAAAGAGTGGTCAGAAATTGCAGGTGAGAGGTGTAAGAAGCTTATTGATGGTTATAGGAACCGACTGATTTCAGTTATTTTTAACAAAGGGTGTGCAACCAAATATTAAGTTAAGGGTGCCAATAATTTTGTCCGGCCCATTTTTGGAGTTGTGTGTGACATTATGTCCAATTTGCTTTTTTCCTCCCTTTTTTTGTTTTGTTCCAATACACACAAAGGGAATAAACATGTGTATAGCAAAACATGTCTTACTGCAATACTTTTCTGTGAGAAATACTTGATTTTCTAGAAAAATGTCTTGGGTGCCAACAATTTCGGCCATGACTGTATATTGCCCCAGCTCAAATATGGATATATATTGCCCCAGCTCACATGGATATATATTGCCCCAGCTCACATATGGATATATATTGCCCCTGTTCACACATGGATGTATAGTGCCCAGCTCAAACATGGATGTATATTGCCCCTGCTCACACATGGATGTATAGTGCCCCTGCTCACACATGGATGTATAGTGCCCCTGCTCACACATGGATGTATAGTGCCCCTGCTCACACATGGATGTATATTGCCCCAGTTCACACATGGATGTATAGTGCCCCAGCTCACACATGGATATATTGCAATTTGCCCCAGCAGCTCACCCAGCAGGATTCGAGAGGCAGGCAGGGTGCGGCCGCACAAAAGAAAAGGCGCCAGAGAGCTGTTAGGGCGGGCTGCCGCTGATGACTCACTCGGCAGGGACATCAGCGTCAGCCCGTCTGATGGCCGGTGCGCCGCTCCCTCTGGCGTGTGGCTTCAGAGGGGGTGGAATCAGCCACCATCTGATGCCATTAGGGTGTCACCGTCGACTTTGATTTTTGAACCGGCCGCAGCCGCCGCACTGCAGGTTACTAACTTTGGTCCAAAGTTAGTAACCTGCAGTGCGGCCCTGGCAGCCGGTTCAAAAATCAAAGTCTTACTTTGGTGATGGAGTCACCCTAAGGGCGGGTGTCACCTGGTGCGGACTGCACCCCCCGCCCCCACCTAGCAACGCTAGTGCAGGATGTTACTTTGCTGCAGATGGATTTAGCTAGATTGGGGGACTGGGCACTTAAATGGCAGATGAAATTTAATCTAGATAAATGCAAAATTATGCAATTTGGAGTGAAGAACACACAAGCAACTTATACCCTAGTGGTACGGAGTTAGGGAAATCTAAGCAGGAGAAGGATTTTGGAATAATCATAGACTTCAAACTAAGTAACAATGCGCAATGTCAAACAGCAGCCGCCAAGGCCAGCAAGGAATTGGCATGCATTAAAAGGGGGGTTCACTCTCGGGATGTAAACATAATTTTGCCTCTGTATAAATCAATGGTAAGACCGCACCTTGAATATGCCGTGCAATTTTTGGCACCTGTCTTAAGAAAGGATATTATAGTGCTAGAAAAAGTGCAGAGACGGGCAAATAAATTAATAAGGGGAATGGAAGGTTTAAGTTATGAGGAAAGACTAACAAGCTTAGACCTATTTATCTTAGAGAAACGGGGCCTTAGAGGGGATCTGATAACCTTATATAAATATGTACGGGGCCATTATAAACCATTGTCTGGAAACCTATTCATTAACAGGACTATACACAGGACACAAGGTCACCCCATTTAGACTGGACAAAAGGAAATTCAGCCTAAACCATAGGAAGGGTTATTTTAAGGTGAGAACAATAAAGCTGTGGAATTCTCTGCCTTCAAAGAGAGAAAAAAGTATGCAACAGTGAAGGACCACAGCAACAATTTAAAACAATCCTTATTTATTGAGCGTACGTCATAACAAATTAAAATCGCATATAAAAGTCACCCGGTTCCAGAGGTACACATCGGGTCCAAGCCCAAGTCCCACGGTGCCAAGGTCTGCCACTCGACGCATTTCGTCCTTCCAACTCTTGTGGTCCTTCACTATTGCATACTTTTTTCTCCCTTTCTAAATATGATAAATTGGTGATACACGTGAATTACCGTTTGTGAGTGCAAAATTAGCATTGCCATAGCACTCGGTGTAAAGGGGTTTTACCCTATGTTTGTTTGTCAAATTCTCTGCCTGTTGCGGTGGTTGGGCCAGAGACTGTACAAACTTTTAAAAAACGACTGAATGACTTCCTGCAGACACAGAATATTAAGGGTTATAATATTTAATATGTGGGTAAAAGCTTCTTGATCCCATGAGAAATCTGACTGCCATTCTGGGGTCAAGAAGGATTTTTTTTCCCAGTGTGTTGCATATTGGCGAGCATTTTAGACTGGGTTTTTTGCCTTCTTTTGGATCAACAGCAGTAGGTGATGTGTGAGAGGCTGAACCCGATGGAGACATGTCTTTTTTCAGCCTATGTAACTATGTATGTAACTATGTACAGGTGCATCTTAATAAATTAGAATGTCGTGGAAAAGTTCATTTATTTCATTAATTCAACTCAAATTGTGAAACTTGTGTATTAAATAAATTCAATGCAAACAGACTGAAGTACTTTAAGTCTTTGGTTCTTTTAATTGTGAGGATTTGGCTCACATTTAACAAAAACACACCAATTCACTATCTCAACAATTTAGAATACTTCATAAGACCAATCAAAAAAACATTCAGGGTTATTCAGAGAGAGGTGAAAATTCTAGGTCAAAATAGCCCAACCAGAAAAATTCTCCCAAATTTATCTCAATTACTCTCACTTTGCAGTCCTCTCCTCCTGTTTCCAACCCCAACCCTTCTAGATTGTGAGTTCCTACGGGAATAGGGCCCTTATCTCCTCCTGTACTGTTTGTCAAATGTTGTTCGATGTATTGTTGTATACTGTGCCTATTGTACAGCGCTGCGGAATATGCTGGCGCTTTATAAAGAATAATAATCTCACTTTCCAAATTGGCTATTTGGCCTAGATTGTTCATTCTACTTGCAATTCTCCTGGTTTTCACTGCTCTCTGAATAACCCTGATTTATAGTGAATTGTTTGCCTTCTGGAAAGTATGTTCATTTAATGTAAATGTACTCAATACTTTGTAGGGGCTCCTTTTGCTTTAATTACTGCCTCAATTCGGTGTGGCATGGAGGTGATCAGTCTGTGGCACTGCTGAGATGCTATGGAAGCCCAGGTTTCTTTGACAGTGGCCTTCAGCCCATCTGCATTTTTTGGTCTCTTGTTTCTCATGTTTCCTCTTGACAACACCCCATAGATTCTCTATGGGGTTCAGGTCTGGTGAGATTGCTGGCCAGTCAAGCACACAAACATCATGGTCATTTAAACAACTTCTGGTGCTTTTGGCAGAGTGGTCAGGTGCCAAATCCTGCTGGAAAATGAAGTCAGCATCTTTAAAAAGCTGGTCAGCAGAAGGAAGCATGAAGTGCTCTAAAATTTCTTGGTAAACGGGTAAAGTGACTTTGGTTTTCAAAAAACTCAGTGGACCAACACCAGCAGATGACATTGCACCCAAAATCATCACAGACTGTGAAACTTAACACTGGACTTCAAGCAACTTGAGCTATAAGTTTCTCCACCCTTTCTCCAGACTCTAGGAACTTGGCTTTCAAATGAAATACAAAATTGCTCTTATCTGAAAAGAGGACTTTGGATCACTGGGCAACAATCCAGTTCTTCTTCTCCTTAGCCCAGTTAAGACGCTTCTGATGTTGTCTGTGGTTCAGGAGTGGCTTAACAAGAGGAATACGACAACTGTAGCCAAATTCTTTGACACGTCTGTGTGTGTCGTGGCTCTTGATGCCTTGACCCCAGCCTCTGTCCATTCCTTCTGAAGTTCACCCGAATTCTTCAAATCGATTTTGCTTGGCAAGTCTCAAGGCTGCGGTTCTCTCTGTTGGTTGTGCATCTTTTTCTACCACACTTTTTCCTTCCACTCAACTTTCTGTTTACATGCTTGCATACAGCACTCTGTGAACAACCAGCTTCTTCGGCAATGAATGTTTGTGGCTTACCCTCCTTGTGAAGGGTGTCAATGATTGTCTTCTGGACAACTGTCAGATCAGCAGTCTTCCACATGATTGTGTAGCCTAGTGAACCAAACTGAGAGACCATTTTGAAGGCTCAGGAAACCTTTGCAGGTGTTTTGAGTTGATTAGCTGATTGGACATGTCAACATTTTCTAATTTGTTGCGATAGTGAATTGGTGTGTTTTTGTTAAATGTGAGCCAAATCATCACAATTTAAAGATCCAAAGACTTAAACTACTTTAGTCTGTGTGCATTGAATTTATTTATTACACAAGTTTCACAATTTGAGTTGAATTAATGAAATTAATGAACTTTTTCACGATATTCAAATTTATTGAGATGCACCTGTATATTATGTTGTATACCTAGTCAGGTTATTTTCCTGCTGCCCCTTTCTGTGTTTTCTTTATCAATCCCAAAGTGGAAATGTTTTTGTTGAGGATATAATAATAAACCCATCAGTCTGCACTTTAATGGCCTTTTAAGTAAACCAAAACTTCAGATTTATTTTGTTTAGCATGGAGAAATGACGATACAAAACAGGACTCAGGCTGCTAAAAGGTTAATAAAGGGAGATAAATCCCCCCCAAAAAATTATCTGACCAGGGGTCAAGTCCTGGGGGAAGAAAGTGAGGGAACTCACCCAAGAATTCCACAACCCCCCATTACATGAAGAAGAAAAAAAAAGGAGGTATATCTATACCCGCCCCCCCCCCGAGAATCATATGTAACCAGACATAGACCCCTCAGAATTATATATAACCAGCACAGACCCCAGAATTGCATATAACAAGCAGACCCCAGAATTGTATATACCAGACAGACCCCAGAATTTTATATACCAGACAGACGCCAGAAATATATATACCCAGGCAGACCCCAGAAATATATATACCCAGACAGACTCCAGAATTTTATATAATCAGCAGAGCCCAGAAATTTATATACCAGCAAACCTCATCATTTATATACCAGCAGAGCCCATCATTTATATACCAGCAGAGCCCATACTTTATATACCAGCAGAACCCATCATTTATTTACCAGCAGAGCCCAGAATGTATATAACCAGCAGAGCCCAAAATGTATATACCAGCAGAGCCCATAATTTGTATACCAGCAGAGCCCAGAATGTATATACCAGCAGAGCCCATAATTTGTATCCCAGCAGAGCCCATAATTGTATATACCAGCAGAGCCCAAAATGTATATACCAGCAGAGCCCATAATTTGTATACCAGCAGAGCCCAGAATGTATATACCAGCAGAGCCCATAATTTGTATCCCAGCAGAGCCCATAATTGTATATACCAGCAGAACCCATCATTTATTTACCAGCAGAGCCCATAATTTATATACCAGCAGAGCCCATACTTTATATACCAGCAGAACCCATCATTTATTTACCAGCAGAGCCCAGAATGTATATACCAGCAGAGCCCATAATTTGTATACCAGCAGAGCCCATAATTGTATATAACCAGCAGAGCCCAAAATGTATATACCAGCAGAGCCCATAATTTATATACAAGCAGAGCCCAGAATGTATATACCAGCAGAGCCTATGAGTTATATACCAGCAGAGCCCAGAATGTATATACCAGCAGACCCCAGAAATTTATATACCAGCAGACCCCAGAAACTGATATACCCAAACAGACCCCCGAATTTTATATAACCAGTAGACCTCATCATTTATACCAGCAAAGTCCATCATTTATATACCAGCAGACCCCATCATTTATATACCAGCAGAGCCCATAATTTGTATACAAGCAGAGCCCATAATTTTATATACCAGCAGAGCCCATAATTGTATATACCAGCAGAGCCCATAATTGTATATACCAGCAGAGCCCATAGAAACATAGAAACATAGAAAAATGTCGGCAGATAAGAACCTTTCGGCCCATCTAGTCTGCCCAATTACATGGATACTTAGCCTTATGCCTATCCCATGCTTGCTTAAATTCAATTACTGTTTTGGCCTCTACCACTTCTACTGGAAGACTGTTCCATGTATCCACCACCCGCTCAGTAAAATAATTTTATATACCAGCAGAGCCCATAATTTGTATACCAGCAGAGCCCATAATTTGTCTACCAGCAGAGCCCATAACTTGTCTACCAGCAGAGCCCATAATTTTATATACCAACAGAGCCCAGAATGTATAACAGCAGAGCCCATAATTGTATATACCAGCAGAGCTCATAATTTTATGTACCAGCAGAGCCCATAATTTTATATACCAGCAGAGCCCAGAATGTATATACCAGCAGAGTCCATACTTTATATACCAGCAGAACCCATCATTTATTTACCAGAAGAGCCCATAATTTATATACAAGCAGAACCCAGAATGTATAGAACAGCAGAGCCCATAATTTGTATACCAGCAGAGCCCATAATTGGATATATCAGCAGAGCCCAGAATGTATATACCACCAGAGCCCAGAATGTATATACCAGCAGCGCCTATGATTTATATACCAGCAGAGCCTATGATTTATATACCAGCAGAGCCCAGAATGTATATACCAGCAGACCCCAGAAACTGATATACCCAGACAGACCCCAGAATTTTATATAACCAGTAGACCCCATCATTTATACCAGCAGAGCCCATTTATATACCAACAGAGCCCATAATTTGTCTACCAGCAGAGCCCAGAATGTATATACCAGCAGAGCCCATAATTTGTCTACCAGCAGAGCCCATAATTTTATATATCAGCAGAGCCCATAATTTTATATACCAGCAGAGCCCAGAATGTATATAACAGCAGAGCCCATAATTTATATACCAGCAGAGCCCATAATTTTATATACCAGCAGAGCCCAGAATGTATATAACAGCAGAGCCCATAATTGTATATACCAGCAGAGCCCATAATTGTATATACCAGCAGAGCCCAGAATGTATATAACAGCAGAGCCCATAATTTATATACCAGCAGAGCCCATAATTGTATATACCAGCAAAGCCCATAATTTTATATACCAGCAGAGCCCATAATTTTATATTAATCAGCAGAACCCATAATTTGTATACCAGCAGAGCCCATAATTTTATATACCAGCAGAGCCCATAATTTTATATTAATCAGCAGAACCATAATTTGTATACCAGCAGAACCCGGAATTTTATATACCAGCAGAGCCCATAATTGGATATATCAGCAGAGCCCATAATTTTTATACAAGCAGAGCCCAGAATGTGTATACCAGCAGAGCCCATAATTTGTATACCAGCAGAGCCAGAATTTGTATACCAGCAGAGCCCATAATTGTATATACCAGCAGAGCCCATAATTTTATATAAATCAGCAGAACCCATAATTTGTATACCAGCAGAGCCCATTTATATACCAACAGAGCCCATAATTTTATATAAATCAGCAGAACCCATAATTTGTATACCAGCAGAGCCTATGATTTATATACCAGCAGAGCCCATAATTGTATATACCAGCAGAGCCTATGATTTATATACCAGCAGAGCCTATGATTTATATACCAGCAGAGACCAGAATTTGTATACCAGCAGAGCCCAGAATGTATATAACAGCAGAGCCCATAATTGGATATATCAGCAGAGCCCAGAATGTGTATACCAGCAGAGCCTATGATTTATATACCAGCAGAGCCCAGAATGTATATAGCAGGAGAGCCCATAATTTTATATATCAGCAGAGCCCAGAATGTAGATACCAGCAGACCCCAGAAAATATTTATACCAGCAGAGCCCAGATTGCATATACCAGCAGAGCCTATGATTTATATACCAGCAGAGCCAGAATTTGTATACCAGCAGAGCCCATAATTTTTATACAAGCAGAGCCCAGAATGTGTATACCAGCAGAGCCCATAATTGTATATACCAGCAGAGCCCAGAATGTATATACCAGCAGAGCCCAGAATGTGTATACCAGCAGAGCCCAGAATGTGTATACCAGCAGAGCCCAGAATGTATATACCAGCAGCGCCTATGATTTATATACCAGCAGAGCCAGAATTTGTATACCAGCAGAGCCCATAATTTGTCTACCAGCAGAGCCCATAATTGGATATATCAGCAGAGCCCATAATTTTATATTAATCAGCAGAACCATAATTTGTATACCAGCAGAACCCGGAATTTTATATACCAGCAGAGCCCATTTATATACCAACAGAGCCCATAATTTGTCTACCAGCAGAGCCCATAATTGGATATATCAGCAGAGCCCAGAATGTGTATACCAGCAGAGCCAGAATTTGTATACCAGCAGAGCCCAGAATGTATATACCAGCAAAGCCCATCATTTATATATCAACAGACCCCATCATATATATACCAGCAGAGCCCAGAATGTATATACCAGCAGAGCCCATAATTTTTATACAAGCAGAGCCCAGAATGTATATACCAGGAGAGCCCATAATTTTATATAAATCAGCAGAACCCATAATTTGTATACCAGCAGAGCCCAGAATGTATATACCAGCAGAGACCAGAATTTGTATACCAGCAGAACCCGGAATTTTATATACCAGCAGAGCCCAGAATGTATATACCAGCAGAGCCCAGAATGTGTATACCAGCAGAGCCCAGAATGTATATAGCAGGAGAGCCCATAATTTTATATTAATCAGCAGAACCCATAATTTGTATACCAGCAGAGCCCAGAATGTATATACCAGCAGAGCCCAGATTGCATATACCAGCAGAGCTCATATAAATTATGGGATCTGCTGGTATACAAATTATGAGCTCTGCTGGTATATACATTCTGGGCTCTGCTGGTATACAAATTATGGGCTCTGCTAGTATATAAATTATGGGATCTTCTGGTATACAAATTATACTAGCAGAGCCCATAATTTGTATACCAGCAGAGCCCAGAATGTATATACCAGCAGAGCCCATAACATGTATACCAGCAGAGCCCATAATTTATATATCAGTAGAGCCCATAATTTATATACCAGCAGAGCCCATAATTTGTATACCAGCAGAGCCCATAATGTATATACCAGCAGAGCCTTGAGTGCATATACAGTTGTGTTCAAAATTATTCAACCCCCACTGAAATTGCGTGTTTTGGCCAGTTTGACATTGATTTTGATCATTCAGTCATCTTGCTTACAATTAAATCAAAGAGGCACGTGTAGGTCAGACAAATATAACATAACATTTATAATGAAATAACCACAAATGTCTTTTCTGTGCTCACATCATTATCAGTTTTATTCAACCCCCAAGTGACATTCAATCTTAGTACTTAGTACAACATCCTTTTACAGTTCTAACAGCTTTTAAACGTGAAGCATAGCTTGACACAAGTGTCTTGCAGCGATCTACAGGTATCTTCGCCCATTCGTCATGGGCAAAAGCCTCCAGTTCAGTCACATTCTTAGGCTTGCGCACTGCAACTGCTTTCTTTAAGTCCCACCAGAGGTTCTCAATCGGATTTAAGTCAGGTGACTGCGATGGCCACTCCAAAATGTTCCAACCTTTAATCTGCAACCATGCTCTAGTGGACTTGGAGGTATGCTTGGGATCATTGTCCTGTTGAAAGGTCCAACGTCTCCCAAGCCTCAGGTTTGTGACGGACTGCATCACATTGTCATCCAATATCTCCTGGTACTGAAGAGAATTCATGGTACCTTGCACACGCTGAAGCTTCCCTGTACCTGCAGAAGCAAAACAGCCCCAAAGCATGATTGACCCCCGCCATGCTTCACAGTAGGCAAGGTGTTTCTTTTCTTCATAGGCCTTGTTCTTCCTCCTCCAAACATAGCGTTGATCCATGGGCCCAAACAGTTCTAATTTTATTTCATCAGTCCACAGAGCACTATCCCAAAACTTCTGTGGTTTGTCCACATGACGTTTGGCATACTGCAGTCGACTCTTCTTATTCTTTGGAGACAGCAAGGGGCACCCCCTGCTGCCTGGGAGTTCTGGCATGGAGGCCTTCATTACGCAGTGTGCGCCGTATTGTCTGAGCTGAAACTTCAGTACCCACATCTGACAAATCTTTTCGCAGTTCCTCAGCAGTCACATGGGGACTTTTCTCCACTCTACGCTTCAGGTAGCACACAGCAGTCGAAGTCAGCATCTTCTTTCTGCCACGACCAGGTAGCATTTCAACAGTGCCCTTTGCCTTGAATTTGCGAATGATGCTTCCTATGGTCTCTCTTGGTATGTTTAACATCTTTGCAATCTTCTTATAGCCATTGCCCTTCCTGTGAAGAGTAATCACCTCTTCTCTTGTCTTCCTGGACCATTCTCTTGACTTCACCATGTTTGTAACCACACCAGTAAATGTCTAGAAGGAGCTGAGTATCACAGTCATTTTAAAGCTGCCTAATTGGTGCTTATTATGCTATATTGCTGCTCCGTGACATCCACAGGTGTTTTCAATACCTGATCGAAAACACTTAAATGAACCTCTGTTCTTCAGAGTGGTAGTCTTTAAGGGGTTGAATAATTGTGTCAATGAAGAATTCACAAAAGAAACATTTACTACTGTATTACAAAACCAATTGATGTCATTTTAGTTGCATATGGTTCTTTAAAAAGTCCTTGTAGGATTTCATTCTGAATACAATTACAAATGTACACTAAATTCCCTAAAACCCTTTACAGCATTGGGGGTTGAATAATTTTGAACACAACTGTATATATATATATATATATATATAATTACACCCCCCTGCCTCCGTCTCTGTATAGACAGTGACAGAGCCGGCTCTGTATACAGATATACAATCTGTATCCCCATCCCTGCTTAGATTGTAAGCTCTGGAGCCGGGTCCCCTCTCTTCTTAGATTGTAAACTCTTGGACAGGGTCCCCTCTCTTCTTACATTGTAAGCTCTGGTGCAGGGTCCCCTCTTCTTCTAGTTTGTAAACTGTATCAGGGCCCTCATCCCCACCAGATTACGTTTAATCATGGTGTTCCTCCTCCCCAGGCAGACAAACTAGACCTCAGACCAGGGGGCATCAAGCTTAATAAAGATTTGACAATCATCACTTTTTTGTTCCTGTGTCCAGCATTCCAGTGGCCACAGCAGCAGCCCCTGCATCTCAGCCCATTCAGCCTCTCTGCATCTCAGTCCAGGCAGCCTCTCCCAGCGTCTAAAGTGAGGGGGAGCACGTGGTGAATTGGAGGCAGAGTGAGGAGGTGACATCACAAGATCTACACAGACCACCCCCACACAGACCGGAACTCCTGGTGCAGCCTGCTGTGAGTAACAAACACTCAAGCAGGCTGCACACACAGCTGTCTGGGCAGAACAGACAGGCAGCCCTGGTTCCAGGGGGGGCAAGTGCCCCCCTTGCCCCATCCTGTGGACGCCCATGACCAGCAGAGCCCATAATTTATTTACCAGCAGAGCCTAGAATTTTATATACCAGCAGAGCCCAGGATTATACTTTCCCAGACAGACAGATGTCCTCCCGTGTGGTCCTCCGAGCTTCTGCACGCTGCCGCCGGCTTCTTCTGATGTGAAGGATGTGACATAAACGAGATCTCGCGATATCGCGGCAGTAGGCCGCGTCACAGCTTTCACAAGGCTGAAAACGGCGGCTGCGTGAAGGAGCAGGCAGGAAGCGCTCGAGGAACACGGGCCAGTCGAGGGGGCTGCTAGCGGAATGTGGTTAATGCATTCCACTAGCAGCCCCAGCGATAAACTAAATCGGCCCATAGCAGAAACGTGCATCCCCGCAACGTTCCCGCTGCGGGAGAAGTGCGGGAACGCCGTTCCCGTGCATTCCCGCAGAACTCGAGTCCTAGATGTGACGTTTCAGGCGCAACAGGCCTTAAATCCACCTCCTCTTTTAAACATTCCACCTCCTCTTTTAAACCAATCAATACATCTGTAGCGCTGGTTTTAATTCCCTGTCGTTGTAGTACTTGTTTTTGGCCACCGGAGGGAGACAAGCGCAATGTAAGACACTGGACATTGGGACTACATTTTCCAGCATGCTTTGCGAGCGGGAACAGGAAGTGGGTGGGAGAGAGACAGTGACATCCGCAGCCTCGTGGAAAGAGCCGGCAGAGCGCACAGAGGAGTGAGAGGAGCAAGACACAAGTGTAGCAGAGAGTGATCACGACCAGGCCAGAGCGCAGGTGCGGCCTAGCAGAGCTGGAGATCGAGTTTTTCCCTTCTTATTAAACGAAGACCCAGTGATCCACCGCTAGTAACCCACGCTGATACAGAGTAAGCTGAAGGACCCCGAGTTAGGACAACCGCAGACGATCTAACAGGGAGTGCAGGCGATGAGCTGGACATCTTGTGGCCGATACAGACAAGCAAGACAGCGGATCTGGTGACACAGAGAATCCCAGTCAAAATCGAGTGGAGAGATGTCCTGGGTCGAGCGGAGCACAGAGTATCTGGCGGATGGGTGAGAGGCCTTCCAGGCCACTGTAAAATACTAAAGCACGCTGCAGTTTGTTCAAAACCTACAGGGCCCCAATGTGACTAGTCGAAGATACCTTCTAAATAATTCACTGGCCAGTTGAATATTGTACCCGGGTACCAATACACACATACACATACATTCCTTGGGACATCACCTGTACGGGACTCACACTCCAACCACTAAGGGGTTAAAAATACTTTTTTCCTTTTCCGTTGCGCGTTTCTCGCATTACGAAGTACTGTATTCCTTTTCCGCTGCGCGTTTCTCGCATTACGAAGTACTGTAAATATATATACGTATACCGTGTTACTCATTATATGCCAGTTTATTCAGTAAACTATATAATTTATAAAATCCACGACGGTGCTAGAGTATATTTATTCCCTAGTGCGGGGAGACTGACCCGAGGTTCAAATTCAGCGGCTCCTCCGGGAGTGAGCGCTACACATCCTTATCCTGATTAGGGGGTGTGACCAACAACATTCCAAATCTATATAAATGTCCATGCCAAATACTATGCAAAAACAGGGGTTTAAGACTAAACGTAATTACAAAAATACTATAAATCTAGTATCATGATACATGGTGTAAATATTCACTAAATATAATAAGCTCATACTATACCGCATGAGGATCAAACACGGGTCATATGGAGCCCTCATATAACCGAGGGACACATGTAATAGTCCTGTGGGAAGAAAAATTACATTTGAAGAAAAAAAAAAATTGCATGCAAAGAATTACCCATCCAAGGCATTAGAGGCACGAATCCCAAACTAGTAACAGGGATGTAAATCAAATTCTCTAATCAGTCCCTTAGGACATACAGTATGTAATTTATGTATCCAGCGTTTCTATTTTTGTTTCAACAGTTTATTTCTGTCTCCTCCCCGACGTAGAATGGGGACATGATCAATAACCTGGAACCTGAGTTGTGCTATGCTATGGGCACAATCTAAAAAATTTTTGGTACCAGTAGATCAATGCGATTCGTCCTGATAGTTGATTTATGTTTGGAAACCCGCTCCTCAACTTTCATGGTGGTTTCCCCAACATACAATAAGCCACATGGGCATTTCAAAACATAAATCACATAGGGCGAATCGCATGTGTAATAATCTCGAATCCAAATCTTCTGTCCCGTGTGTGGATGTAGTAAAAAATCTCCCTTGATAACCGTGTTACAGGAAGAACAACATAGGCACGGGAATGTGCCTTTCTTTTGTGGGCCCAAGAATCTCTGATTCTTCTCTTTAAGGGGGCCTATATCTGCCTTTACCAAGTGATCCCTCAGATTTCTATTCCGTTTATAGGCAAAAATGGGGGAGCTTTGAAAAAAAGGAATCTCACCATATGCTCTATGTAAAATGCCCCAATGCTTCCTTAGATTATTATTATTAATACGCCCAGTCGCCTGACTAAATTTCGTAATAAATGGAATTTGTGTACCATGTCAATGTTTGGGTGTCCTGTCCGAAATAATCTTCGTTCTAGCCAATTGTTCTGCCCTTTGAAACTCCTGATGGATCCTGTGACACGTAGAGATATTTACCATTCCCTGTAATCTAAATTGTTAATAAATTGTGTTCTCCGACACATTCCTAACAACTCTCATGAGTTGGCTACGTTGTAAAGAAGACCTCAAAGTGTACCCTGGATGAAAACTGCGATAATGCAACAAACTATTTCTATTGGTGGGTTTAGTAAATAAATCACTGGATAAATGATCCCCAGTGATCTTGAGGGTAAGGTTAAGGAAATCAATCCTCTGGTGACTATGTGCCATTGTAAATTTAATATTGGGATTAACCACATTAATTTCTCTAAAAAAGATCTCCAAATCTTCTAAACTACCTGTCTAAATGCCAAAAATATCATCTATGTAGCGCCACCATACATAGACGAATTTGGAAAAAAGGTGGTGACTATATATATGATGTCTCTCGAAGGCATCCATATAGAGATTTGCATATGCCAGCGCCATATTAGACCCCATTGTGGTCCCCCTACATTGTTTATATACTGTATCACCAAAAAAGAACAAATTATTGTGCAAGACAAAATCTATAAGTTTCATCAAAAAGACCATCTGGTCTTAATACCTCTTCATTGGGGATAGATGTATATAGACTAGCTACATCCCAGATGAATAAACTCACAGGTCTATCCAGTATTAAATTCCCCAAACGATTGAGAACATCCTTGCTATCCCAAATGAATGATCTTGCCTTAATAACCAGAGGCTGGAGGACCATATCCAGAAAGACCGAAATGGGCTGCAACGCTGAATCCGTGTTAGCCACTATCGGTCTGCCTGGAGGGTTCTCCAGGCTCTTATGGACCTTGGGTGAAACATATAAAACAGGCAATAACGCATGCTCTTTCAGAAGATATTTTAGGAGGTCCTCATCTATAATGTTATTCTCCAATGCCTCCTTCAAGAGTTTCTGAATATCTTTCTCTCTTCTAAAGACAGCATCAAAATCACTAACATTATATGTATCTGGATCTTGCAATTGTCTTACAATTTCCTTTATATAAATCAACTCTATTCATAACCACAACAGCACCGCCTTTATCAGAGACTTCACAATGATATTCTTATTCTCTTGTAAACACTCCAATGCCTTGCATTCTTTATCTATATAAACGCAAAAGTCCTGACTGACTGACTGACTCATCAACGCCCAGCTGAAACCGTTTAACCTAGGAACGTGAAATTTTGAAGGTGCACTGTTTTTATGATGTAGGCACCCACTAAGGAAGGATTTGTGGAAACTCTGCCCCATAGGTGGTGAAAAAGGGGGTTGAATATTTTAAACAGGATACCAATAGCTCAAAAACAGAAGATGCTACAGATGTGAAAATCGGTACTTAGATTCGTCTTGAAAAATAAAAAAACACGTATCTTACCGTTTTTTAAATATTGAACTGGGGGGGCGAAAAAAGGGGGTTGAATATTTTAAATATTTTAAACAAGATACCTATATCTTAACCCTTTCGCTGCTGAGGCATTTCCCGCCTCTGTGCTGAGGTCATTTTTACCGATTTTGCTCATCATGTTTAAACGTGTTTTGAAGGCTTATTTTAGTATATGACCCAGACATATTATATATCGTTCTTTCCGTCAGACTCGGCAGATTCATAATATGTCATTATTATATGTATACGTCATGACCTGTCTGTATATTATAACAAAAAATGCAATAAAATATGAATTTTCAATAATTTACAACGTGTAAAGTGTTTTTTTTTCACATTTTAACATGCGAGCAATTGCGGTTATATTTTGTACGGGGTGCGCTTGTTAAAAAAATTAGAGATGGGGTCTCGTTACATTTCTGTTGGGGGAAAATTACGCGATTTTTAACAAACGCACCGCATACAAAAATCGTTAGTGCAGCATCATTGTTCACATTATAATTGAAATGGGAACAATATTGCTGCATTAACGAACCAAAACTAAAAAAAAAATAAAAAAATTTTTATAATTTTTTTAAAATATTTCTTTATTTTTATTTTTATTTTTAATTTTTTTTTAAAAAAAAATTTCATAGTCAAGTTTTGTATTATTGGAACGGCCATGCTCTGGCCGATCCAACAATATCAAACATTAACCCCTAACTGCCACGGATCGGGAGATAGGGGGTTCATTGGAACCCCCTATCTCCACCATTGGTGGCAGTTAGGGGTTAACTCCAGGACCGGCGTCATCGTGCTATGCACGATGAGGCCAGTCCTCAGGGGGCATTCCCGGAACATTAACCCCCGCAACACCGGCGATTGGGAGGGAGAGAGGTCCGAAGGACCTCCCCCCTCCCTTTCAGGCGCCTCCTCCGCACATGCGGGGGGCGCCTGAATTAGGTGTCATCGCGCCGCCGTGATGACACCTAATTAGCCCGGTGGCGGTTCCGGGTGCTGGGCTGACATCGAGGATGTCAGCCCGCACCAGGGGGGCCAGCGATCGGCCGGAACCCGGCCGAACGCTGGCCCCAAAGGGAGGACGCGCTCAGCGCGTCCACCGCAAGGAACGTTACCTGCGGGTGGATGCGCTGAGCGCATTCTCCGCAGCGAAAGGGTGAAAAACAGAAGATGTTACAGATGTGAAAATTGGTATTTAGATTTGTCTTGAAAAACAAAAAAACACCTATTTTACCATTTTTCAAAAATCCAGTGGGATGGGGAAAAAGGGGAGGAGGGGGAAAAGGGGGGTTGAATACTTTTATCAGTAGATTTCCAAAAAAACAAAGATGTTACAGGTGTGAAATCTGGCACTTACAATCTTCTTGAAAAATTAAAAAAAAACACACGTTTTACCATTTTCCAAGAATCCCACGTGGTGGGTGAAAAAAGGGTGGTGAATACTTTTCAACAGGATACCTATATCTCAAAAACAGAAGATGTTACAGACGTGAAAATTGGTATTTAGATTCATCTTGAAAATAAAACACCTATTTTACCATTTTCCAAAAATCCAGTGGGGGGGGGAAAAAGGGGGAGGAATACCTTTATCACTATACCTATATTTCAAAAACCAATGATATTACAGGTGTGAAATTCGATATTTACAATCTTCGTGCAAAAAAACCCCCCATGTTTTACCATTTTCCGAAAATCCAGTTAAGGGGGGTGGGGGAAAGGGATGTGAATACTTTTATCAGTATACCTATATTTCAAAAACCAAAGATGTTACAGGTGTGAAATTTGGCACTTACATTCTTCTTGAAAAATAAAAAAAACACGTGTTTTACAATTTTCCAAAAATCTCAAATGGGGGAAAGGGGGGGGGGTTCTACCAAAAAACCCTCAAGTTTCTTTTAAAAAATTATTTTAACAAATCCTAAAATCCACGCGAGCGAAGCCGCGGGCAAAAGCTAGTCTATATATATATATATAAATGCGAACGTCCTGACTGACTGACTCATCAACGCCCAGCTGAAACCGTTTAACCTAAGAACGTGAAATTTTGAAGGTGCACTGTTTTTATGATGTAGGCACCCACTAAGGAAGGATTTTTGGAAACTCCACCCCTAAGGGGGTGAAAAAGGGGGTTGAATATTTAAAATATTTTAAACAGGATACCTATATCTTAAAACCAGAAGATGGTACAGACGTGAAAATCGGTATTTAGATTAATCTTGACAAATAAAAAAAACACGTATTTTATCATTTTCTGAAAATTCCTTGGGGGGGCAAAAAGGGGGTTGAATACATTTATCATAAACGCGAAAGTCCTGACTGACTCATCAACGCCCAGCTGAAACCGTTTAACCTAGGAATGTGAAATTTTGAAGGTGCACTGTTTTTATGATTTAGGCACCCACTAAGGAAGGATTTTTGGAAAATCCACCAATAAGGGGGTGAAAAAGGGGGTTGAATATTTAAAATATTTTAAACAGGATACCTATATCTTAAAACCAGAAGATGGTACAGACGTGAAAATCGGTATTTAGATTAATCTTGACAAATAAAAAAAACACGTATTTTATCATTTTCTGAAAATTCCTTGGGGGGGCAAAAAGGGGGTTGAATACATTTATCATAAACGCGAAAGTCCTGACTGACTCATCAACGCCCAGCTGAAACCGTTTAACCTAGGAATGTGAAATTTTGAAGGTGCACTGTTTTTATGATTTAGGCACCCACTAAAGGAAGGATTTTTGGAAAATCCACCAATAAGGGGGTGAAAAAGGGGGTTGAATATTTTAAACAGGATACCTATAGCTCAAAAACAGAAGATGCTACAGATGTGAAAATCGGTATTTAGATTCATCTTGAAAAATAACAAAACACGTATTTTACTGGTTTTTCAAAAATCCAAGTGGGGGGGCGAAAAAAAGGGGGTTGAATATTTTAAATATTTTAAACAGGATACCTGTATCTCCAAAACAGACGATGTTACATATGTGAAAATTGGTATTTAGATTCGTCTTGAGAAACAAAAAAACACCTATTTTACCATTTTCCAAAAATTCAGTGGGAGGGGCAAAAAGGGGGGGTTGAATACTTTTATCAGTATACCTATATTTCAAAAACCGAAGATGTTACAGGTGTGAAATTTGGTATTTACAATCTTCGTGAAAAAAACCAAACATGTGTTTTGCCATTTTCCACAAATCCAAATAGGGGGGGTCAAGGGAAAGGGGTCTGAATACTTTTATCAGTATATCTATAGTTCAAAAACCAAGATGTTACAGGTGTGAAGTTTGGTAATTACAATCTTTTAAATAAAGAAACACGTGTTTTACCATTTTCCAAAAATCCAAGTGGGGGGGTAAAAAAAAGGGGGGTGAATACTTTTAAACTGGATACCTACATCTCAAAAACAGAAGATGTTACAGACTTGAAAATAGAAACAACACGTATTTTACCATTTTCCAAAAATCCAGTGGGGGGGGCAAAGAGGGGGATGAATACCTTTATCACTATAACTATATTTAAAAAAACAATGATGTTACAGGTGTGTAATTCGATATTTACAATCTTCATGCAAAAAAAACAAAAAAACATATGTTTTACCATTTTCCGAAAATCCAGTTAAGGGGGGTGGGGGAAAGGGATGTGAATACTTTTATCAGTATACCTATATTTCAAAAACCAAAGATGTTACAGGTGTCAAATTTGGCACTTACATTCTTCTTGAAAAATAAAAGGACATGTGTTTTACAATTTTCCAAAAATCCCAAGTGGGAGGGGGGGAAGGAGGGGGTTCTACAAAAAAACCTCAAGTTTCTTTTAAAAAACAATCTTAACAAATCCTAAAATCCACGCGAGCGAAGCCACGGGCAAAAGCTAGGTGGTCATATTTGATAAATTACCACTCATAGATCCTTCCAAAACAGCATCAATGTCCTGATAGACAAATTGCGCAAATGTCTCAATGGGGGACGAGGATGGTAGTGTAAATGTACTTTTATTCCACAATTCATATTGCCTTGCGCAAAAAAAGTGTTTACCCTCTCCATCGGAGTCTCCTTTTTGTCATGAAAAAATACCTTAAGTTTAATATTATGAAGGAATCTTTCTATATCCACCCTTTTTTTTTAATATCTTGCATTTTATTACTTTGTATTTCTGTAACTACTGTAACAATTTAATGTTGTCGAACCCAGGACATACTTGAAAACGAGAGACATCTCAATGTATCCTTTCTAGTAAAATCCATTATAAATAAATAAATAAAATGAAAAAGAAATCAGTGTTTGTAGTCAAAGTTCTTGAGCCAAATCCAATAACGCAAAGTTTTCTCAATGTTCTTGATAAAGTACAGCACCGAGACTTACATTGGAAGCATCACTGTGCAACACAAAGGGTAAGTCAAAATCAGGGTATGCCAGGATTGGTGGGTTGGTTAGCATATCAACAAATCTAGGCACAACAGCATGATATCTGAGTGTCCATTGGATTAGTGTTTTGGGTGGCATTTGTGCTTTATTCGCCCTTTTTGTCTTCTGTCAACCTCGATTACTTTTGATGGTTTTTGTAGCAGACTCTTCCTAGGGCTTATGAAAAAGATCATAAAGTGGCTTAGCAAGTCCAGAGAAGTCTTGAATGAAGGACCAGTAGTAGCTCAGGAACCCTAACAAAGATCTGACTTCTCCCACTGTTTTTATTCTTTCTTTTTCAGTTGTAGTACAGCTTAAAGATTATTTGGGTCAATGTTGATGCCTTTTCCCGAAACCGTCTGACCAAGGTATCGAATCTGCTGTTTGAAGAGTTCACATTTCTTTGGTCGGAGTTTGATGCCATATTCACGCATTCGGCAAAGCACTTACTTAAGGTCTTCAACATGCTCATGATAAGTTCGAAGTAGCAAAGTACATCATCAGCTATGGAGAACAAGACTTGTCTCTGATGTCCTCAAGGACTCTTTCCATACACCTCTGAAAGGCTGCTGGGGCATTAGTTAGTCCAAACAGAATACACTTCCACTCATAGAGTCCCCAGGGAATGCTAAAAGCAGTCATATATCTTGATTCTTTATCCACGAAACTTCGATGATATGCACTACCCTGGTCCAAGATAGAGAACCGTGTAAATCCTCCCAGGCAATCCAGCAAATCTTGTGTTCTAAGTAGTGGGTGCCTATATGGAATCGTTTTTTTTATTTAACTCCCGAACGTCAACACACAGCTGTAAGCTACCATCCTTCTTTTGGACACAGAAATCTGATAAGTAGGTAGAGGAAGATTTCTTTATCCAACCCTAGTCAAGGAGGTTTTGGTCATACTGTTTAACTTCCTTGTATCGGGGTTTTGGATGGACTTGTAACATTTCTGAATAGGAGAGTCATCTTTCAACTTTATCTTCTATTTCAGATTTGGTATGCATCCTATATCTCCATCATCTTGAGCAAAGACATCTGATTCCTGATGTAGCATTTGTCTGACTAACTCCTGCTCATGTTTTGCGAGATGGTCTACATTGACAGTTGGTTGCCACTTAACAGTTTTGTTAATGGACAACTGACCCCCACTATCCACGTGACATCAGATACTATAGTAATGGTACCCAACAATGTTCGTGGAGAAAGATAAAATATCATGTTGAGTGTGATTCAGAACAGGAATCTTCACAACTTTAGAGACACCACTTGGCATGTCTACAACTGTAGGAAACAGTTCAAAACCATATTGGACTGGACATTCCAGAAGACATTCAGACACGATCAGGCATTGCTCGAATTCTACATTTGACTTTGCAAAACTCCCCAGTAATCATAAAGCCTTTCTTCACCACTTTGACCACACAACTGTCAGATATTTCCTTTTTTCTTTATATTGAAAATTTTTATTATAGTCAAGCACGAATACAGGAAAACATAAAAAGAGGAAAGGCCAGCAGAACATATCATAGAAACGTCCATAGGAGGCTATCAGGGTAAAAAGAGCAACAGGCAATATATAAAACGCAAAGACACAATATTATCAAAAGGTTAAGATGGGCCCAAAAGGGAAGGGGGGGGGAAGAGCGAGAGAACAAAAAAAAAAAAACAGTAAAAGATGGCTAAAAAAAAAGATGGCCAAAGTTGTGAACGTCCTGGCTCACTCCTGAGACCTATAAGTGCCCCAGAAGGCCATGGACGACACATGTCACGAGGCCAAAATGGCAGACAGAGCCATGGTAACCGCCATACTGGCTCACCCTGGGAGAACCCAAAAGCGCCATAAAAAAAAGGGGGAAGGGTAGGCAACCAACTGCAGGGTAACAGGTGTCATACGTCTTCCAGCTGCAGGCAAAAACGAATGCCTGCGAAAACCACAAAAAAACAAAGGGACCCTAGAAAAGTGTTCCTAAGGCTCAAGAGTAGTAGTGATATTTTTAACGAAGGGGCCAAATGTCTTCAGCCCGGATCCAAACACGATGGACCTGCACCCTCGTCTGCTCGGGGGGGGGGGGGTGAAGGCAACGCATCGGTATTTAGCAGAGCCCGAGCTTCATCTGGAGTGGACACAGAGCACATTCTTCCAGCATGCGCCATCACTAAGGAGCCAGAAGGACCCCAACGGTAACGAACTCCCCTGTTTCTCATGAGGGCTGTCACTTCACGAAAATGGCGGCGTGCCATCAGGGCAAGAAATGATAAGTCCTGGTAGACAGTAATCTGCATATCTTTATAGGTCACCGCCGGGACAGATCCCGCTTTCTGTAGCACCTCGGCATGAATGGAGATATTCGCAGCAGTATCAATGACATCCCTAGGGGCCGCAGCAGGCGCCACAGCTGACCTGCACACCCTAAAAGGCGGAGGTAACCAGTGCAGGAGAACCTGTAGGCAAACCCAGCAGCATGTTGACTAGGCCCAGAACACATGTCATCAAGTCATCTTCACCCACAGTCTCAGGGATACCTCTGAGCAGTGGCGTAGCGTGGGTTGTCAGCGCCCGGGGCCAGCCAAGAATTGTGCACCCCCCCAACCTGTGGACACGTTATCGATATTGCCCCAGCTCACACATGGATTTGCCCCAGCTCTCACATGGATTTGCCCCAGCTCTCACATGGATTTGCCCCAGCTCATGGATATGCCCCAGCTCATGGATATGCCCCAGCTCACACATGGATTTGCCCCAGCTCATGGATACTGCCCCAGCTCACACATGGATTTGCCCCAGCTCACACATGGATTTGCCCCAGCTCACACATGGATTTTCCCCAGCTCATGGATTTGCCCCAGCTCACACATTTGCCCCAGCACACGGATTTGCCCCAGCACCTCATGGATATGCCCCAGCACATGGATATGCCCCAGCTCATGGATTTGCCCCAGCTCATGGATTTGCCCCAGCACCTCATGGATTTGCCCCAGCACATGGATTTGCCCCAGCTCATGGATTTGCCCCAGCACATGGATTTGCCCCAGCACATGGATTTGCCCCAGCTCATGGATACTGCCCCAGCTCATGGATTTGCCCCAGCTCATGGATTTGCCCCAGCACATGGATTTGCCCCAGCTCATGGATTTGCCCCAGCACATGGATTTGCCCCATCACATGGATTTGCCCCAGCTCATGGATTTGCCCCAGCACATGGATTTGCCCCAGCACATGGATTTGCCCCCCAGCACATGGATTTGCCCCAGCTCATGGATATGCCCCAGCTCTCACCTGGATATTGCCCCAGCTCCCGGGCAGTGGGAGTGCCTGCCCGCACCGGTCCTGAACAGTGAGTCGAGTCCGTCCTGTTGATTGAAGGGGAGGCGGCTGCGTGCGTGCGCAGGTCACGCGGTCCAGCCAGTCAGGTGGTACAGAGACTCAGTACCACCTGATTAGACGGACCACGTGACCTGCGCCTGCACGCAGCCGCCTCCCCTTCAATCAACAGGACGGACTCGACTCACTGTCCAGGACCGGACAGCCGGCAGGCACTCCCGCTGCCCGGGAGCTGGGTCCCCTCAACCCGCGGGCCCTTGGGCGGCGCCCGAGGGCCCGGCGGGTCAGTCGGGCCACAAGTTATATGGGCGCATAATTTCAAAAGAAATTATGCGCCCCTAACAAAACTGCACCCAGGGCCACGGCCCCCCCTGCCCCCCCACGCTACGCCACTGCCTCTGAGCCATTAAATTACGGCGGCGATGTCTGTTTTCTAAGTCCTTAACAGTGGCCGACAAAGCTGTCACCTGGGACTGAAGATCTTCCAGCCGGGTCCTAGTTCCTGCCCCCTCTTCCTCCACTGCCGTCAAATGGGTCCCCATAGACACAGAGCCATATGAAATAGCTGCAATTTTGGTCCTAACCTGCGAAAGGTCAGACTGCCATAGAGCTCGTAAATCCTCATAGAGCTGCCGTATTTATTTATAAAGGATTTTACCAGGAAGAATACATTGAGATTTCTCTCGTTTTCAAGTATGTCCTGGCCGTATGTCGTCTTTAGTAGACAGCTGCAGGTGCGGGGGAACAAGCGCCTCCGGGCTCTGACAGGACAGATCAGCAGGTGACTCAGCTGACTCCGGAGGCTCCGCAGGAGGCAGACGCCGCTGACAGGCCAGTGGACCACCCAGAGAGATCCTAATGTCAGGGAGAGAGGGATCCTCCGACCCCTCCAGCTTCTTGCTCTTCTTCCCCATGGTAATGGGAGACGCCGGCAGGGAAGTAGGTCGCAACCAAGATGGTCACGTCCCACTATCACATGCGGTCCGGTGCAGGATCCGGGCAAAAGTACCACCGGGGGGGGTCAAGGGAGGTACACTTCTATCAGGGAGCACAGCAGTAGTGTTCTGGCGACAAACCGAGCTGCAGATCGGGGTTTGTGTGAGCAAAATCAGCAAAAATAATACTCGCAGCAGGAGCTCCTCCACCACGCGTCTGCTCAGCTCAGCGTCCAGACACGCCCCCCCCAAATATTTCTTCTAAGTCTGTTACTTGAATGACAATATTTACAATGCTATTAGCTATACTCGTACTTTCATTGTTTCACTCAGAAGAGTCAGGTTCTGTGTACTGTTTGACTGGTCACTGTTTTCTCTGATCAATTCTTCGATGACGTTAAACCCAAGTAGTGGATTACAGCCGACGCTCATCTGCATTTTGGCACATGAATGGCAAAGTTTCCCTGTTCATAACTTGAGTTCAAGAATTACTTCAATCTGTCCAATAAATGGAATGATCAAACCATTATGGCAGTGAGGTTGTAGCTGGCTGTAAGAAAATAGATCTTTTATAGGCTTTATGGAAACATCTGGAAGAAATTTTTCTAGCCATACCTCTCCTTAGGAGAGTTCCTACCATGCTGACTTAAGCTCCTGTGTCCAACAGCATTTCAACAAGAACACCATTTATCCAGCATGACAGCATACATTTTCTACCAATCAGTTGTGTTCTTGATGTTCTGACGACTTACTTTTTGTCACAGTTGAAATGGTGGGTAGGCACAACGTTTACTTGTGCATGGGACTGATGATTTGGAGTTGTCACTGGTTGTCCTGCAACAAGGACCGTTTGCCGTTTCCCACCTTTGTTCTCTTATCCAAACAGCCAACAGCTCGGTGTCCCTTCTGGATACAGTGAAAGGAATAGCAGCAGTCCTGATTCCCTAGTTGAGTGCAGCTGTCAAATCTGAGCTTGCTAATGGCTTTATCTGGACTTTGAACATTTGTTAATGGCATAGTAGCAGTAGTTTGGTTTTCAACTGTAACAGCAGGTCTCGTAATTTTTTCAAAGTTTTCGTGAGAGCAGGAACCTGAGCTGTCAGCTCTGTTAAAGCAGTGTGAAAAAAAAGCAGTGGGATTTGCTCTAACTTCTCCCTCGACTCTCTTTTGTAATGTCTCATAATTTTCCTCTCTATTCACTTGTGCCTGGGATGAACTAATAGACAGAAGTTCAAGCCATCCCGCAGCACGTGCAGACTGGTGGGCAGGGCGAAGAAGGCCCAGTGAAGCTAGTGTGGAGTATTATGCCAGCCCACAGCTTCAAGGTCCACCCACCTAGGGAATGGCATAGTAGGCCCCATGGCGGGAGAGGTTTAAAGTTACCAGGTTTGATTATTTTAACACTGTGCATAGGATTTCAGATTCAGAGAAATTTTCTTTCAGACCCTCATCAATTTGTCTACATACACTGCTATAACTTTTGTCTGAACCACAATCTGAAATGACACCACCATACATTTTGAATTCTCTGCATGGCAATAAAACAGCAACATTGGTTAGTATAACCATCCCAGATGCCTGTTCTGTCATTCTGTCACTTGCCTCTCTTTATCACTGTTCGCAATGTCCATGACTGGAATACTCTTCCTTTTGGTTTTCAGTTCATTAATCTTGTCTTTGATGGTTAGTAGACAAGACATACCTTGATCCTCTAAACTTTTCAGCTGATCACTTCTCATGCAGTCCACAATAAATTCAACAAGTTCAGGTTTGTTGGTACCAGTCACTGCTGGAACTTCACTGTCCCTTTCATCTTCCAGTGAAAGAGCATGAAGCTGTTCTTCACTAAGCAAATGGAGTTGCTTCTGAATATTTCAAGAAAGTGCATGAAAAAGAGATGCCATCTCTGCTGGAACTTGAAGACTTGCACTCACAAGGAAGAGGACTCTCACAGCTCTCCTTGTAATTCCGTTAACAGGTTCAGGCTTCCCTCTTATAGGTGGCACCAAGGATCCCAGATGAGCCCCTAAATGCTACTGGTCTCAAAATGTAGAAGAATGAGAGGCCGCAACTGTAAAATAAGGAGACCATGAGCAGTTACCATTTTGCCATGTTCTGCCTCTTTTTATTCTTTATTTCCACTTTTAGAGTGTATAACACTTGATAACATTTATAACATTAACAAAATTTTTCTCAGGTTTACAATAAATTGATTTAAATATGCTTATGCATACTTTCAGGAGTTCAAATTGCATATTCAATTCAATATATTCAATATATACAGTATACATATATATAAAATTGCAACAATGACGGCGGCACTCCAAGTCTGTTAATTCGTTGTTTTAATAATCCAGAAAGTCAACGTTTCAATACCAGCTCGGGATTTATATCAGGACATGTATCAAGTACAAATACCACAATACATATAAATACTGTGTTACAAATTGTCATGTCGTCAGCCCCTGCTGCACTGCCTGGGGGTTTGGGCAAGGTCCTGTGTCAAGAGCTGGCCGTCTGCCAGCACTGGGGAATGGCCGAGTGGCGTCCGAGGGGGCGGGGCCTAGCATGGTCACGAGGAGCCACCGGGTTTAAAACAGGGCATGAGGAGTTGCCTCGTCGCCCTGTCGTGGAGTCTGATTCCCGCATCGCTAACCATTCGTTTACATTGTCTCTCTGTTGTCAACCCCTTTTTTGGATTCGATCCCTGCTCCTGTTATTTGCCCCGGCTTGATTTTGACTATTCTCCTGCTGCTTGATTACGATCGCCTGTGTGGTGCTTTGGTGGTTTAACACCATGCTTGCCGCTGGGGTGTTTACACGTTACTGGGGAAGTGTCTCTTCTCAGCAGTGGGTCTTGTCTGTGGTCTCATTAGGTTCCTATACCCAACCCAGGGCTCATGTTCTCCAGCCACACATATTGATAAGATCTGCGTTCGCAAGGTACTGCTAATTTGCAGCTCATGGCCAGTGTGCGCTCACCAGCAACAATACTTGTTACAGTACTTCCGACAGACCCCGAGGTGTATGTGTTGTCTCTGACTATCTTAAGGTACCGCTGACCTGCTCTCGATTATCAACAAACGTTAAAGCAGCTTATTTCCTGACTGCCCTGCAGTCCGCGCAATTCACCAACTGTCTGACTAATCTGTGTATTTCTGCTTGTGCGCTAAGTAGTCTCGAAACCTTTAGTGCTGAGCAGCAACTCAGTGTTTTGTTTATCCTCGTTGCCGCAAGTGTATAATTCTGTGTCTGCCAAGCGGTGTTTAAACGTCAAAAAGGTTTATCAGTCCTTAACCCCTTCACTGCTGAGGCATTTCACCGCTGTGTGCTGAGCTCATTTTTACAGTTTTTGCTCATCATGTTTAAATACGATTTGAAGTCACGTTTTATTATACAACCCAGACAAATTATATATCTTTTTTTTCAGCAGTCTCAGCAGATTCAAAATATATCATTATTATGTCTAGAAGTTATGTATTTAAAAAAAAACAACTAAAAAAGTGTGGAAAAATGAAAAATTTTGTTAAAATTCTAACAAACAATACTGCATATTTTTTTATATTTACACTTTATGACGAGAATCTTTGTGGTTATAGGTTGGTACATTAAGCACCTTTAAAAAAATGGTGTAATGGAGAATATTTCATGGTGTGTTTGTACAAAAATATGCAGTTTTCTAAAAATCAAAAAATCTGCTTTTTTTCTAACTTCATGACTCATTGCATGTAATGCATAAAATTAGTATATCTAAACAAAATGAAATGGAAAAGTCATATATTTTCTAAAACTAGACAAAATTCCGCAAAAAAAGAGGCATTTATGACACATTTTTTTATTTATTTTGCTATTCATAACGTTATTCAAAAAACATGATATTAAAAAAAAAAAAAATTTACAATTGGTCAAGAATTAAATTGCATACTTTCATATTATTTTTGGAGTATTTTTTATTTTTTTTTGTGAACCATATAAATATATCCCTCCTATTAAATAATAGTTCCAATTTGATTGTGCAGATAGAGTTTAGGCGGTATTGGAGGCGCTAATCTGCACCTTGCGCATACTACGTTTAGAGATGCATTTTTGGCCATTATTTGAAAAAAGGCATACCTGCAATTAAATGGCTCTAGCCCAAAAGGGAATTAAAATAGACCACATAAAGTATATATCAGGTGAAACTAGACACCCAGATGAATCAAACGAGGGGTTACTTCAAATTCGATCATAAAAATTGAGAGTGCAACAACTTGTGAAATTTGTCATTCTGGTGTGAAAAAAACCAAAAACATTTCCACAAGTTGTTGCGTTCTCAATTTTTATGATAGAATTTGAAGTAACCCCTCGTTTGATTCATCTGGGTGTCTAGTTTCACCTGATATATACTTTATGTGGTCTATTTTAATTCCCTTTTGGGCTAGAGCCATTTAATTGCAGGTATGCCTTTTTTCAAATAATGGCCAAAAATGCATCTCTAAACGTAGTATGCGCAAGGTGCAAATTAGCGCCTTGTGGTCCACGAACACTGGGTCTCATTTTTATCAGAAGGGTTGGGGCTTTGCATTGAGCTAGAGAATGGCATAGTTTGCAAAGATTTTAGCGTGTCTGAAGGGATGGGAATAAAAAAAAATTGTTATTTCAGCAGAATTACAAATTCCACAAGTTGTTGCGCGCTCAATTTTTATGATAGAATTTGAAGTAACACCTCGTTTGATTCATCTGGGTGTCTAGTTTCACCTGATACATACTTTATGTGGTTTATTTTAATTCCCTTTTGGGCTAGAGCCATTTAATTGCAGGTATGCCTACTTTAAAAAAAAAAAAAAAAAACACCAAATCACTCACCAAATTTTCCCCCTGAATTTGTGCTTCGCCAACAATTATGTAGTGTATCAAGAATGGTGTAGTAACTAAAAAGGGTTGCACAAACACACAACATGCCCGCCACACATTTTCCATTCACTCAAAACAGTTGGATTGGCACATGGGGCATCCATGTGAGCAGTAACGCCACGTCAAGGCCCCAACCAGGTTACTGACCATTCACACACCTTTCACATCTGTTTCACACTGAATCACACACCTTTCATGCAAGAAGTTAGTAAAAGAGGCGTGGGTGACATTAAGGGGGGGGCAAAGAAGGGAAAAGTGCAGAAACACGGACGGGGAGAAGAGAAAGTTACAAAAGGGAAACACAATGAGGATTAGAGGGGGCGGAATAGGAACACCCCCCCCCCATTCACACACCTTTCACAGCTGTTTCACTCACCTTTCATGAAAGAAGAGAGGTAAGGGGAGTGGGTGAAGATAAGGGGGCAAAGAAAAGGAAAGAGACATGGAAATTGATGCAAGCACCATTCATATTTGTCCTCAGATGCTTCTGTCTACATCTGATATACGGAGGACATCAGATTGTTGGGGATGGGGCATCCTATTTTATACTATGTGGGGTTCATTACATTATAACTAAGGATATTTTGTGTGACTGTGCTGGGGTGGGGAACACTTATGTGGGGTTCATTACATTATAACTGGGGGGTGGGTAGTGAAGCGAGGTGGGTAGTTTTTGATAAATTTAGGGGATCAAGACTGATATAGCAGTTTTATTCCCAGATTTACCAAGCATGCAGCTAGTACTCTAGCTCTGTATGGTAAATCTTAAAACATGTGGGCATACAAAGCCCAGGGTTGGATGGACAGTTGGGGCAGTAATATCGGGTTTCTTTGCGACGCCCTTGGCGTGAGCAAACCCGACACCGTTTACATGGGGAAGCCTTTTTCTCCGTTGGAGGAAGGAAGTCGGCAAAGTGACGACCGCATAACCTTGCCATTTCATCTCCTTCATGACCAACGGGTACATCCTCTGGCGGGCAGAGCAGGCTCTGGATAACAGATTCCTGAAATTTCAGTAATGTTATCCGTGGGGCATGGGTAGCCTTATACAGAATAAATGCATTAAGCATTGACATCTGTATAAGGTAGGCGACCAGTTTCTTATACCATGCGTAGCTCTTGCGAGCAAACGCATAGGGTACAAGCAGTTGGTCAGACCTGTCTACCCCTCCCATGTAACGATTGTAATCTTGAACACACAGCGGTTTCAAGATCTGGGCATCACTCCCCCTAACGCGAATTGCGGATGTGCGCTCGTCATGTATTGATGACAGCATATGCACGTCCTTTTTATCTGTGAATTTCACAGCTAGCAATTCAGCGCATCTCAGGGCTGATGTCTCTCCCCTCTTTTGCTTTCTAAACAAATGTTTAGGAAAGCCTTTCCTGTTAACACGAATTGTGCCACAGGCTCCAGTGCCATTGCTGTACAAAAATTTGTACAGCGGCACGCCAGTGTAAAAGTTATCTGTGTAAACATGATAGCCTTTACCAAATAGAGGGTGCAATAGATCCCACACTATTTTCTCACTGGCGGAAAAAGAGGGGGGCAGTCCGGGGGAGCCAGTTGGGAGTCCTTTCCAGTGTATACACGAAAGCGGTATGTGTATCCACTGGAGCTCTCACACAATTTATAAAGCTTTATGCCATAGCGAGATCTCTTTGAAGGGATGTACTGCTTGAAAGCAATACGTCCCTTGAAAAGAAGCAAGGACTCATCAACTGACAGGTTTTGGCCCGGAGTGTAACACTCCTCAAATCTTGCCATAAAATGGTCAAGGACAGGCCGCAACTTATACAGTCGATCGTGATCTGGGTGGTCACGGGGCAAAGCATTTGCATTATCGTTATAATGCAAATACCGCAGGAGCAATAAATATCTGTCCCTGCTCATAGTAGCAGGGAAGATAGGGGTGGCCTGGATACTATCTTTCGACCAGTATGAGGATATGCTGGGTTTTTGCACAATCCCCATCTGCAGAGTGAGGCCCCAGAACTTCCTCATCTCTGGTAAACTGGTCGGGGTCCATTGGCGAGCCCTGGCATGGGGCCCCAATTCTGCCCTTAGACCCTGAATATATTGTTCAGCATACAGATTGGTCTGCTGAACAATAGATTCCAAGAACCCATCGTCCATAAACAGCTGAAAATAGTCAATGGGATCAAAATTAGCGGTGTCCACCAGGATGCCAGGATTGCCAGAAAATTGCGGCACTTCTGGCTGGACCATATTAGGGGAGGTCCAATCAGATCCTGGTTCAGGCCTCGCTACAGCCTGTATGCCAGATGATCCTGCAGTGGGTCGCTGGGCCGGTGCAGGATCAGGCAGTGCAACTGCAGAAGTTGCACTGCCACTTGAGCGATGTGGGAACGCCGTGCGGCGACGCTGTGGCGCACTACACTGTTCCTCTTCATCACTGGAGCTGTCACTAAGTGACAATGGTCCAGCGATGAAATCGCTGCCAGATTCTTCAAAAGAGTCACCATCAGCGCTGGAATCAGAGTCTGACCTCATAAGGAGATCAGCTGCTTCCTCAGCACTGAATCGCTTGGCCATAATTTATTTTTGAAAAATAAACTTATTCTCAAAAAGAATATTATGCCGTCAGTGTGTAAATTTGTGTGTGTGATTATATATAGATTTTATACATATATACATATGTGCGTGTATGTATATATACGTGTAAGTGTGTGTATATATGTACGTGTAAGTGTGTTCTTTTATAATTCACCTTGATAAAATGTAGACAGAATATCTGCGACACTATCACCAGGCGATCTGCAGGCAGACTGAGGATACAATTGTAATTCCTTATGATTATTTAAAAATTCGTCCCTCGTGATTGGCTAGAAGCCCGTCGCTAGGATACGGGTTCAATGAAGGGTTACATTTGTATCCTTAGTTGCCATGTTGGGGTTGGCAACATGTCATTATTACACGTAGGTGATCATTGTAGAAACAATGATTACCTATCTGTAATAAAAAAATATTAATAAAATATTATAGGGGGTTCTTATTTATTAAAGGGGGGGTTGGGGGTCTCGAGGCAGTTTTGATTTCTAAAACTGCCACTAGAGACCCCCACTGTGTGGTGTTTGGTGCATTTTTTTTTGTGGGGGGTTTACACCTTCATGAGGGGCACCGTTGGAACGGACAGACTATGACCATTTCAGCGATGCCTCTGTGGTGTCTGTACCCCTTATGGATGAGGAGGTAGAGGGGTTCAAAGGAACCCCCCCTCCCCTTCATCCAGCGAAGTGTCATTTATTACATGTAGGTGATCATTGCTACTGCAGTGATCACCTATCTGTAATAGAAAATCTATTTATAAAATATTATTTGGGGAGTTAATATTTATTAAAGGGGGGGGTTGGGGGTCTCTAGGCAGTTTTGATTTCTAAAACTGCCACTAGAGACCCCCACTGTGTGGTGTTTGGTGCATTTTTTTTGTGGGGGATTACACCTTCATGAGGGGCACCGTTGGAACGGACAGACTATGACCATTTCAGCGATGCCTCTCTGGTGTCTGTACCCCTTATGGATGAGGAGGTAGAGGGGTTCAAAGGAACCCCCCCTCCCCTTCATCCAGCGAAGTGTTATTTATTACATGTAGGTGATCATTGCTACTGCAGTGATCACCTATCTGTAATAGAAAATCTATTAATAAAATATTATTTGGGGAGTTAATATTTATTAAAGGGGGGGTTGGGGGTCTCTAGGCAGTTTAGATTTCTAAAACTGCCACTAGAGACCCCCAATGTGTGGTGTTTGGTGCATTTTTATAAAAAAAATTGTGTGGGGGGGGGGCTACACCTTCATGAGGGGCAGCGCTGGAACGGTCAGACTATGACCGTTCCAGGGATGCCTCTCCGGTGCCTGTGAACCTCATGACTGAGGAGGTAGAGAGGTCAGAACGACCTCCCCCCCTCCCCACCGGCGGGCGCCTACTTAATGACGTCATCGCGACCGTCGCGATGACGTCAGTGCGCCGGGAGGAGCCCCACGGAGAGGCCTAGCGTCTGGTAAGTCAGACCACCGCGGGACTTCTCCCGGAGCACTCGGGATTTCCCGCAGGGCAGCCGAACGTCTGTGACGTGTGGGGGACGTCCGCAGCATGCTGCGTGCACATCCGAGGACGTCTCCCACACGTCGGCAGCAGCGAAAGGGTTAAGGATCTCAACTCCGCTACTCTCTAGTGGGCACTACTCCCCCGTTACACAAACACACTTACCCCTCCCTTCAGCTCGGCGTTCTCATTCCCCCATCACCCGGGCGTTTTATCTCGTCACTACGGATCAGAGTGTGGGGTGTTGCCATAGCAACTTAAGACACCGGTCCTAACGCCCAGTGACTAAAATCAATGTTTTACTTTCTTAGCAACAAGTTTATGGAGCTCAATCTAGTGTTAACCTATCAAATGGAAATGTAGATTTAAATAAGAAATGGTTACAGTGGCCATATCTGCCTAGTCTAATACTCCATTTAAACTGCAAGACACATGAGAAGCCAAACATCCTATAATAATGCTGTTAAATTAAATGTCCCATATGAAAAAGAAAGAGATAGATGTAATTAGCATCGACAATGTCGAGGCTTCTATATTCCAACATTCCCAATAAACAGGCATGTAATAAGGTTTGTCATCATAAATGAAATCAGAAGGCGCTAGAACATAGAGTAAAGAAGTTTCTCGTTCAGTCCATCTGGAAACATTGTTCGTAGTCGATGAATCCGAAATGCTTCCTTTTGTAATAGCATCTGGCCTCGGTCACCCCCCCCCCGCCAGGGTTTAGGGATATAATCAATTGCAATAAACTTCATCGATGTCAATGGATGATTTTGTTCCAAAAAGTGTCGAGCCTGGATGCCAGCCGAGCAGGCAGCTCGGCCGGCCTCCAGACTCAGGCGAGCCCCCGGCTCGGCCGGGCCTCCAAAAGGGAAATTTTCAGCTGATTTTCTTCGGCTGAATTTCCATTTCGGCCAAAACCGAAAACACCAGTTTCGGACGATATTTTTCGGTGACTGAAATTTCGGTGCATCCAATATTTTCTCAGAAAAATGCAGTAACACATTCCCATTTATAGCTCTTTTTTTTAACAAGAGCGCCCATAGAACATGTATACACAAAGGTTTGGATGATAAAATGTGAAAAAAAAATCATTTTACATGCTGTAAATGATTGAAATCTGAATGGAAATTTTAAATTTCTATTACAATTTTTGTAATAGCATTTTGACAGAACATGACGTATACACATAGACATGATATTTTTTGAATCTGCCGAATCTGTTGAAAACAACGATATATAATATGCCTGGAACCTTTAATAATACATGACTTAAAATCGTGTTTATACATGATGAGCATAAAATGGTCAAAATGAGCTCAGCACACATGGGTGAAATGGCTCAGCAGTGAAGGAGTTAAGCTCCCTGTCTTATCTTATTCATCTGCCATTTCTTATCTCAGGTAGCAGAGGTAGGACAATAGACCTCCTGTAACCTTTTCTAAACATTTCCTTCTCTACCCCATTAACTGTAGAGGGTAAACCACAGCAGTAAAGCACAGTTTTCGCACAGATGTTGGTAAATGTTGCATCATGGGAGAAATCTACAAAATTGAAAAAGGAGATAAAAAAAAAACTAATTTCATTTTTCCCTTTTACTTGCAATTACTTAAAAAAAGCAGGATATAGTTTAGAGGTCTTTTATTCGTAATGCACAAGTAATTTACAGCTTATGTAAGTGTTAGTGTCTCTTTAATAGCTGATCAGCAAAGCCTGCTTCAGCCTTCTCTATTTATAGGGAATGCACCAATTTGTGTTTCTGCCTCAGGAGACTAGCAGGCTGGTAACCATAGATACAAGCTAGAGCAGACTGTAGGTGGAGTTTGTAGACAAAGGCTGGTGGAAGGAAAGATTAAACCTGGAGTGTTGTATTCACTCTGTAGATTAGTAGTAGTGTTAAAGTATTCTCAGAGGATGAGGGTGCAATTTCTCATGTGATCGGAAGTATGTAGTGTATGCCAATCGCATGAGGTCATCAATCGCAAAAAGTTAAAGTGATTAAAATAGCATTTATATCTCTACAGAATGCATAGGTCTTTGTAATGCACAAGTAATCTAGTTACAGCTTATATAAGTGGTAGTGTCCCTTTAAGTAATACTGTAGGGGTTATTCAGGGAGAGCCGATCTGGCCCCGAAATGTAACCGGACACTAAAATTCAGCGTACAGTGCCATTTTGTGGCCATTCGGCTATTCAGAGAGCAGGCAGTTCACCAAATTTTGGCGATTTGCCTGCACGGACAGTGCCTGTTCGAAGGTAGTGAAATCCTCCATAGAGAAGCAATGGTTAATCCATTCAGAAAATACGGAACAGCAGTGAAAAGGTGCCGAAGTGCCCTGGTTTTCGGTGTTTTCATTCGTCAGGTTTATTCAGGCGTACACGTAGGCTTCTATGTTAAAAATATTCCGGTTTTTATTCAATATCTAATAAACAGTTTATTATTTTATTCTGCAGTAAAAAGTATCTTTACTCACAGATTTTTTAGAATCTTTTAGGCATTTTTTGGGATTTTTTTCAGCAAAATGTTTTCCATTTCTTAAAAACATTTTTTTCATTTTTCTTTAACAGACCCTTTTATCATTCATAGGACCTTATATGTAAATGGCAGACATTTTCGTTCAGCAGTTTTCTTGCAAACAGCGTTTCAATTTTGAAAGAGGGTATGCGCCAGGTTTTCCATTCATTCCGGGGACCTTGGGGTGAATGCTGAATTCACTGCAGGGTGGGGAACTTTAATTCCCCAAAGTGCAAGGAAGTGCGGGGAACGAGACGACATTTCGGTGCTCTCTGAATAACCCCTTGTGTCTACAATAAAACAGTCTTCTATTTCTACTCAAAAGATGTGTGTGTGTCTGGATCTTGTTTGTGGGCATTCTGCTCCACTGGGTTACCTCTCAATTATGCTAGGGCTACCAGTCTGGTAGTCTGAAAGTTGAAAGCTGGTCCCTTCAGTGGTTGTGGGTTCTGGTTCAGATCCTGGAGATTTGGACACAACCAGAGTGTTCTGGAGCTGGTTACAGATTACTCAAACCAAGTACTACATTATTGGGCTTTGGTCATGTAAAGCTTGTCAGGAGAAAGAAAACAAAACAAACCCATTCTCAGCACATTACGGCTAGGGACAGATGAGCGCATTTTCTGCGGCCACCGTCAAAATGTACGTCGATGCGTGCGCACGCATTTTTTCACGGAATACGCTTGAGTGGTCGGACGATGCTCAATTCTGGACGTATTCCATGACGGTGGGGTGAAAAAAGAGTAAAAATCAGATGAATCTAATCACTTGAGAAATGAAAAAATAAGGGCAAGGGTTATAAAAAGGCGTTTCGGGGATGGTGGCGTTTTTCAAAGATGGATCCTGCACACGTCTTTGTGTTTGGTGTGATGGGGTACCTGTACCTAAAGAGGAAGAGAAAGCGGCGAACCTGGGTTCATGAAATCAACGCTGCCAGACCCACGCATGGACACTTTGTGACGCTGTACAGGCCACTGCGAGAGAGGGACCCCGTGAAGTTCTTCAACTACATGCGGATGTCCATCGCCTCCTTTGATGAACTGTTGTCGCGGGTACGGGAGCCACTGACCAAGAGGGACACCAACATGCGGCCCGCCATACCACCGGAGGAGATGATAGTCATCACTTTGAGGTACGTACTGTCACACACCTGTATACATGACATCGCTGCCAGTCACCTGACATGAGTGCATCATGTCTGTAGTCACATGCCCACTGTTACATGCACACACACACACACACGGGCATCACATCACACGTACATAATCATAAATGACTCCGACAACAATGTTGAAAAATAATACTATAATATGAAAAGAAACTGTAATATATTATGGACATATATTACAACTCGTAAACTGAAGGTCAGTATATATACAAAATCAAAACAATAACACATAACAAACAAATAATAAAACATATTTAGGTCATGTATCAAAGTTGCTGATACCGCAGAGCATCTGGGTCATGAGGGCCGGTGGTGTGGCTACAGCTGGACCCCGACTCCGTGTGTGGCCTGGCTCCAGGGGGCATGGCTGGGTGGGTGGACAGCACCTCACTGGAGACGGAAGATCCACTGGCGGATTGTGGCACAGCATGGTAGGCGGCTGCGTGATGGGGACGTGAAAGGATGTCCTCCAATATTGCCAGAGATCTGTGGCGGTACTCCATTTTCTCGGCCTCGCTCATCTTGTTCAGGAGGAGCGTACATGCATTGGAGAAAGACATGTCCACGGAGTCCGCAAGCATGCAGCGTTGGTGTGCATGGGTGGTCTGTGCCTCCATGAAGGTGACCATGGCCTGCTCGAGGTCTGCAGCTTGTGCCCTTCTCTTCTGGCCAGGTCTGGTGCTGACTGTTGTCGCGGTACCTGCCACCTGTGGTGTCGCCAAATCCTCCTCCATCTGCGACTCAGCACCACCCTGGTTCTCCTCCTCCTGGCAGCTGGCAGAATCTCCTGGCACCATTTGTTGTGCCTGGGTGCCGGAGGTCGATGGCTGGTCCATGCTGCTGACACTCCTGCGCGGCTCCTGGGTCCTGCGGAGGAACGATAGCTGCTCTGCATATATGTAGCCACGGACCTTTTTCGCACCAGCTCCAGAGCGCGCAGCCATGGCCTGCTTCTTCTGGACGCGCATGTAGTTGTCGCGTACTGTGCGCCATTTGTTCATCGCCTCTTGTGCTGCAAAACATGATGAGAGTGACATTAGCTTGTGTTCATGGTATGTGATCATATTCAAACATTTTGTTTTGTCTTCTAGGTATCTCGCTAGTGGGTGCAGTTTGAAGGATCTGCATTATAGCTTCCGCGTTGGCAGATCAACAGCTGGTGAGATCGTCCGCAAGGTGTGCCAAACAATATGGGAGACCATGAAGGGCGAATGTTTGCCAAGACCGACACATACGGCATGTCTGGAAATTGCAGCAGGATTCTGGGAGAGAGCCAACTTTCCAAACTGCCTGGGAGCCGTGGATGGCAAACATGTCCGCATAGTGAAGCCACCGCACAGCGGCTCACTGTATCAGAATTATAAACATTACTTTTCTATTGGCCTACTGGCGGTGTCAGATGCCAACTATAGTTTCGTGTATGTGGATGTCGGTTCATACGGCAAGGACTCTGACTCCACACTGTTCAGGAACTCCACACTGTGGAATGAAATTGAGAGTGGGACCCTGAACATCCCCAGAGCCGCACCATTGCCTGGCAGTGACGTGACAGTCCCCTATGCCTTCATGGGTGACGAAGCATTCGGACTATCCACACACCTCCTAAGGCCCTACTCAGGGACACACCTGACTGTGAAGAAGCGGGTGTTTAATTATAGGCTGTCGCGGGCGAGACGGTATGTGGAGTGTACCTTTGGCATACTGACCAACAAGTGGAGGATTTTACATAGACCGCTGGATGTACAGGTTGATTTCTGTGTGGACATAGTGAAATGCTGTTGCATGCTACATAATTATGTGCGGGCCAGGGATGGTTTTAATTTTGACGATACCCTCACAGTTGTCGGTCTTGAGGATGATGTGAACTATGACATCATAGCTGTGAATAGATACAGCAACAGGTATCGCGATGCTCTATCTAATTATTTCATCAGTGATGCAGGTGAGGTGCCCTGGCAGCTGGGGAGCATTTGAGTTTCACATCAATGATTTCATTTGTTTGTTTATTATTATTATTGTGATTTACATTTATGGGATTATGAATTAAATAATATTATACTCACTCTGTATGTGCTGCTCCTTCTCGGACCACGTATCGTACTCCGGGTACACCTGACGGGACACCTCGACCCATGCGCTCGCCTTCTTCCCCTTGTCCTTATAACGCTCGCAGGCCGTATCCCAGATCCCTGGATGCTCCCCCACAGCGCTGATGAGCCTCTCGACGTCCATCTCTGGTCCAGACATCATTCACAGTCGCAGGTACTCACCAACGCAATTCTAGGGAAATCTGGCTGTTCGAACGTTATGTAGGCCGCACACTAGCAGCGTCTGACGTCTCCTAATCACGCACACACGCTGCCATGCGGCCGCCGCGCACTCTGTACGTCAGTAGCAGCGGTTTCACGTTCTGAGAAAAATGCGTTCATTTGCTGGTTGCGTGGTGTCGGCGCACTTTCGTACGCACGTACTGCGTATATTGGCCGTCATTGGCCGTTATGTGCTGCTACTGCCGCCGTGATTTAGTGCGTCTGCACGCGCGTTCCGACTGCCCCACTCTGACCCTAGCCTAAAGGGGAGTCAAAAGACGACAGTAGTTAATTAGAATACGTAATCCATTGAGACCCTTTTTTGAAAAAGCTATTTTTGCCATGAGGGGAAAAAAGTTAACACGTGGGCACGCTGTGTAACGTCATCGGGACAATCTACTAAATTGTGCTCACTTGTTAACTGTTAGCTGTTAGCTGTTCTGTGCGCACGCAACACGGACAGAGAGTCTCCTCCCTGAGCCTTCTTACCTTGGGGCTGGGACTGAGTTCTGCCGCCCTGTCTTCACTCCTGTCTGGGTCAGGGAGTGACCTGGCACCATGTTTCCAGTGTCTCTGAGGAGCTGCCCTGTAAGGGCGACACTGAACAATATGTATGCTTAAATGCTGAACTAGAGCTCCCTGGGCACCCTGCTAACTCTGTATAACAGTGACACCTCCTGTGCATCCTACTATAAAAAACATGGCACATCCTGGGCAGTGCACACTGCTAACTCTGTATAACACAGCATTGCTGCCATTTTATATGTAGTAGGGTGTCCAGGAAGTGTCCACCAAGTAGAATGAAAAGTGTCAGATTGAATGTTATAAAGCCACCACTGGACTCTGGAACAGTGGAAACGTGGTTTTTGATGTGATGATTCACGTTTCTGTTTAGCAGTCTTAAGAGGGAGTCTAGATTTGGCGGATGCCAGGAGAACATTATCTGCGTGACTCCATTGTGCCAATTGTAAAGTTTGGTGGAAGGGGCATAGGTTTGTTTTTCAGGGGTTGGATTCCTTATTTCCAGTGAAGGGAAATCTTAATGCTTCAGCAGAAGACATTTTAGACAATTCAATACTTCAAACTTTGTGGGTAGAGTTTGGGGAAGGCATTTTTCAATTACAGTATGACTGTGCCCATATCCACAAAGCAAGCTCCATAAAGACATTGTTCAATGAATTTGGTGGGGAAGAACTTGACTGGCCTGCACAGATTGCTGACCTCATAACCATCAAACACTTCTGGGAGGAACTGGAATGGAGTACAGATAGCGAGCCAGGACGACTTGAGCAAAAATTCCCTCAACAGCTCTAAAAAATCTTGTGGAAAGCATTTCCAGAAGAATGGAAGCTGCTAAGGGGGGGACCAACTCTATCAGGATTATTCAGAGATAGATGAAAACCAGGAGAATTGGCAGGAGAAGAGAACAATCTAAACCAAATAGCCGGTTTGGAAAGGGAGATAAATGAGAGAATTTTTCTGGTTTGACTATTTTGACCTAGAATTTTCACTTCTCCAGTCATTCTCCTGGTTTTCACCTCTCTCTGAATAACCCTGTATGTTCTCAAACCTTGAGAAAGACTGCCCAGTCATCTGAAACATTGCACAATTCTTTTTGAATAAAAGGTGCCTTATTGAGTTGACTTGTGCCCAGTTCCATCAATTATTTGCTGTAACAATAGAGGGGATGGATAACCCGGGACTCACTGATCACTCCATATGTAACACTGCTTGGTAAGGTAAATTTTAGTTTTGGGAGTTATGTGCAGATGGTCTATTTGTTATTGTCAACTCTTTAAAGTGGCGCAGACTGGGCAATAAGGCATTGCCTGAGGGCCCTGGCCTCAGAGGGGGTCCCATGAGAGGCTTGGTCAGGCCTGCTCTTTGAGTAGGGCCCAATGCCACCACAGATAAAACTCATGGGGAAATCATATCAGCACCCAAATCTATTGGTGGCCATTGTTAAACAGTGAAGTGAGATGCAGAGGAGCAGTGCTCTCAGGCTTGTGGGGGAGTCCTGGACCACGACGAACCTTTCAATTAATTTAAATGACTTTAATTGCTGGCTGCTATTAGGTGGGGCACTGCGCTTTCGTTTTGAAAATAGTATTGAAATATAAATCTGTAATAACAAAGTACATATAGGCTTGTATGTGCGTGTGACTTGCATGTTGTCAGACACAGTGGGGGGGCTCCATGATTTCCATACTGAACGGTAATTGTAGCATTCAGATATGTAAGCGTTAACTCTAGGATAAGTGACTTTAATCATTGGAGAGTGCGCTATCTTACTGTACTTTGTGCTCCCCATGTTAAGTATAGGATTAGCAATCAGTAATTAGCGATAGGATAAGTAAGGTATTACAAAGTCCTAGCGGTAATTACCACACCGATGCATGTAGCGCTGGTTTAATTCTGCTGCTGTAATTACTCGTTTCTGGCCACCAGGGGAGACGAGCGCAATGTAAACCAATACTGGACACTTTTGGACTACGTTTTCCAGCATGCTTTGAAGGTGGCAGAGACCGGAAGTGGGTGGGGAGAACGGGGAGACATCCGCAACCTCGTGCAGAGGAGAGCAGTGCGCGCCAAGGGGTGAACAGAGCAAGACGCACGTGAGACAAGGAGCGATTGTGATCAGGCCGGAGCGCAGGTGCTGCCTTGCGGACGCTGGAGATCGGTTTCAGTGACTTGCCAGAGACCTAGTAATCCACCGCTGAGAGGTTTACACAGATACAGAGCTGCAGATTGGACCCCGAGTTAGGAGACCGCGATGATCTAATGGGAGTGCAGGCGGTGAACTGAGCATCCTTGTGGCAGAGACGGACAAGCAAGACAAGCAGATCCGGTGGCACAGAGTCCCAGCCAAATCGAGCGGAGGGACGTCCTGGGTCGAGCAGGGTGCAGAGTATCTGGCGGATGGGTGAGAGGCCTCCCAGGCCATAGTACAGTAACAAAGCACGCTGCAGTTTGTCTAAATCTACAGGGCCCCAACATGACTAGTCGAAGACACATTGAATTCATTCACTGGCCAGTTGAATCTAGTACCCGGGTACCAACACACGCATTCACGTACACCTTCTTGGGACACAACCTGTACGGGACTTACACTCCAGCAACGAAGGGGTTAAAATTTCCTTTTTTTTACCGCTGCGCGTTTCTCGCATTACGTATTCCTGTAAATATATATGTATACCGTGCTGCTTTATATATGCCAGTTTATTTGAGACCAGTAAACTATATACAGTGGCAAGAAAAAGTATGTGAACCCTTTGGGATTACGTGTTTTGCATGAATTGGTCACTAAATGTGCTCTGATCTTCATCTAAGTCACAACAATTTGAAAAACACAGTCTGCTTAAAATAATAAAACACAAACATTATATGTTTTCATGTGTTAATTGAACAGAACATGTAAACATTCACAGTGCAGGGTGGAAAAAGTATGTGAATCCCTAGCCTAATAACTTCTCCAAGAGCTATTTGGAGCCAGGAGTGAGTCAACCTTGAGTCCAATCAGTGTGATATTATTGGATGTGTTGCTGAAAGCTGTCCTGCCCTTTAAAGACACACACCAGTTTTGGATTTACTGGTTTCAAGAAGCACTGCCTGATGTGAACCATGCCTCGCAGAAAAGAGCTCTCAGAAGACCTACGATCAAGAATTTTTGACTTGCATGAAGCTGGAAAGGGTTACAAAAGTATCTCCAAAAGCCTTGATGTTCATGTGTCCATGGTAAGACAGACTGTCTACAAATGGAGAAAGTTCAGCACTGTTGCTACTCTCCCTAGGTGTGGTCATCCTGTAAAGATGACTGCAAGAGCACAGCGCAGAATGCTTAATGAGGTAAAGAAGAATCCTAGAGTGTCAGCTAAAGACTTACAGAAATCTCTGGCAAATGATAACATTTTTGTTGACGCATCTACAATAAGGAAAACATTAAATAAGAATGGAGTACATGGGAGGACACCATGGAGGAAGCCATTGCTGTCCAAAAAGAATATTGCAGCACGTTTGAAGTTTGCAAAGAGCACCTGGATGTTCACAGCACTACTGGCAAAATATTCTGTGGACAGATGAAACCAAAATTGAGTTGTTTGGAAAAAACACACAACACTATGTGTGGAGAAAAAAAGGCACAGCACACCAACATCAAAAGCTCATCCCCACTGTAAAACATGGCGGAGGGAGCATCACGGTTTGGGGCTGCTTTGCTGCCTCAGGGCCTGGATTGTTGTCATTGATGATAAACTCTGGAATTCATTTTTCCAAGACATTTTGCAGGAAAACGTAAGACCAACTGAAGCTCCGCAGAGGATGGGTGATGCAACAGGACAATGACCTAAAGCATACAAGTAATTCAACAAAAGAATGGCTTCAACAAAACAAAATACGCCTTCTGGAGTGGCCCAGTCAGAGTCCTGACCTCAACCCGATTGAAATGCTGTGGCATGACCTTAAGAGAGCGATTCACACCAGACATCCCAAGAATATTGCTACACTGAAACAGTTTTGTGAAGAAGAGTGGTCCAAAATTACTCCAGATCGTTGTGCAGGTCTGATCTGCAACTACAGGAAACGTTTGCTTGAGGTTATTGCTGCCAAAGGAGGGTCCATCAGTTATTAAGTCCAAAGGTTCACATACTTTTTCCACCCTGCACTGTGAATGTTTACATGTTCTGTTCAATAAAAACATGAAAACAAATAATGTTTGTGCTGTATTATTTTAAGCAGACTGTGTTTTTCAAATTGTTGTGACTTAGATGAAGATCAGAGCACATTTTATGACCAATTCATGCAAAACTCCACATAATCCCAAAGGGTTCACATACTTTTTTTTGCCACTGTAATTTATAAAATCCACAACAGTGCTGGTGTATATTTATTCCCTAGTGCGGGGAGACTGACCCGAGGTTTAAATTCAGCGGCTCCTCCGGGAGTGAGCGCTACACGCACAAACCTAGAATTTAGCTACTCCTAAAAGCTGGTGTTAAACGATTCTGCTTTTACAGAATCAATTAGCACCTTTTCGAGAACCCCCAAATAAGTCAGATACTCACCTCTCAACCCGCGAGAACGATGGCCCGATCTGCCGTTTCTCCTGGCCGCGTTCAAAGTGAGACTAGGGACAAATAGTCCCCAGTTTCACTCCATGGCGCCGTGCGATCTGAAGCATAAAGGAGTGTGATAGAGAGGACCTTTGGTATTCTTAAACTGAGCTTCTGCTGCCTGGACAGGTCTGGCGGTGCCCTGCAGTACCAGCCCCTGAAAATCACCTTGATTATCCTGGCATATGCGATGCTGTACAACATTGCTCAAGGTGATGGGACACTGTTGGATTTGGAGCCTGACCTTGATGTGGCCCCTGACACAAGGTCCCAATAGTTGCACCCAATGATGCTGAGGGCACAGATATCAAGCAATGCATTGTCCAACTATATTTTGCAGGTATGGTGCACAAACACATATCTCCTTTGCTATTGTCTGTGTAAATCAGGACCATAGAGCACAGTGGAGCAAGGGCTCCAAGCGGCAAACCCCGGTAGGGCGGCAGTTTTTTGCTGCTGCTGAACTTTTTTCTCAGGACCAGAGCTCAGCAAGTCAGGCAGATGGATTAGAGCGGTGCTGTTTCTCTGCTCTGCCCTGCCAGCTCTAGTGTTTGTTACACACAGCAGGCTACACAGATGTTCCGGTCAGTGTGGGGGTGATCTCTGTTGAACTTGTGATGTCACCTCCCCCACTTCACCTCCTAGCCACCATCCATGTGCACCCATTCACCCTGCATGCTGGGAGAGGCAGGGCGAATAGATGCAGCTGCTATGGGCCACTGGCTGGGATCTGGACACAAGAGAAAAGGTAATGATGGTCAATTAAATTAAACTAACTGTGAACAATGTTGGGCTAGACGTCCTGTCAATCGGCTGAGGGAATACGGGAAGTTCCGGAGCTGCGTTCCAATGGTGGAACGCAGAAGAGACTCGAGATCGGCGTGGACTTTTATCATGTATCGGGGGGGTATAAATGAGGGAAGACACAGAACACACATACATCTCTGCGGAAGTGGGATAATACCCATTAAATGCGTCAGATTTATTTTATGGTTTTAACTGGATGCTAATAAATTTTATTTTATTCACCATCGAGTCTGGAGAACCACTCTACTTATTTGGTGTTTAACCTTGCTCCTGCAGCTGTTTGCATTACGCATAAAGAGGATCTATTTGCTGAGCTGTCGGTTGGGAAATACAGACCAAATGGGAGATAGATGCCACGGAGTGACCAGTAAAGCAGATGAGTGAACAAACTGCATATATTATGTGACCTACTATATCATCAATCCTGTGAGTGCGATTTGAGAAGGGGCTTGTTATGCATCCCTAACCTATAGTGTGGCGCTATGATTTTCCATTTTTGTATTTTTTACAGAGGTAGATCAATCTTTACTTGCTTCAAGGTTGTCAACGTTGCAGGTAGAAAAATGATTATGCTATGCATGTCAATGTTTACATAAATAAAATAACATGCAACAGTTGGGAATAGGCAGTATTAGCACTGAAACAAGGAATGGTCAGTCATGACACTTGTGACAATATAATGGATTCTATGCATTCCCTTCATCTCACTGAATGCACTTTTATCTTGCAGTTGGGGACACACAATATGATTGATTCGTCATCTCAAGGACTATTGAAACAAGCTTACGTTACTTTTTACAAGTTACTGTACATGTGACACATATAATATATGTGCACAATTGTATAATGTTTCATGCAATGTTCATTCTTCACATGGGCCTAGAAAGACATCCGTTTAATTGTATTACTTGTTTTATATGAGGATTCTAATTAGTTACGAGTCATATACAGCGCTCTGTTATGGGGGTATAGAACTCTTAGCCTGAAGGATTGTGGGAGATCATGGGTGGAACAGTTTCACTGCTTCTGCCTTTCCATCATTGTCTCTGAGGACTCTGGAGTGAAACTACTAAATTGTAAATCTCTATATTCTTTCCTGTTTTAACAGGTAGGCATAAAAGAATACCACACCAAAACACTTCAGGCTTTAAATAGGATATCCCTTAGATCAGGGGTGAGCATTTGTTTTGACTCAGGGGCCAATTTGTGGGAGCGGAGGTTAGCGGAGGGCCGCACCTTTTAAAATGATGAAATAGTGGTAGCTTTATTCAATTTATTGTGCTAATTTCATATCATGAAAACAACGAACGAGAGATAAACTCCCAAAAGCTCATAGGAGTGCTGAATAAAACGTAACTTTTATTAGTTGCAATATGGACACACATACATTGACCGACTAATAAAATACATAAAACTGATCGTTTTGGATTACAAAGCAGGGGACTGCAAATAGATGCGTTCAAGGAGAAATAATGCCAGAGTTCACATATGGATCAATCCTCAACAAATTCATTTAGACTGGCCACCTTGTATTGCAAAATAAAGACAGATAGTCAGCAGTACCACAGCAATAGAAAAACTACAGAAAATATACAATGCTTCAATCTCAATACCAGCCATATCAGCACATGACTGATGCCCACCAAATCATATTTCAACCAAACAGAGGCACTTTAAATCCAACGGTCCCTACATATAGATAGATTCTATCATATCCCTGCAGAGTTTACACATCACGTAACATGAATAAAAACACAGACTCGACACGTGTTTCGCCGGTACTAGACTGGCTTCATCGGGAGTCAGACGAATTGTGAATAGTTAGTATCGGTACCGTATATGCTAAGGCTGGCTATAAATCATAAGAATGCAGGTCACATGACCGTGAACACCAATCCTTGCCTCAAAACGGACAGACGGTCTGTCTGACTCCCGATGAAGTCTGTCTTTATTTTGCAATACAAGGTGGCCAGTCTAAATGAATTTGTTGAGGATTGTTCCATATGTGAACGCTGGCATTATTTCTCCTTGAACGCATCTATTTGCAGTCCCCTGCTTTGTAATCCAAAACGATCAGTACACACTTTTTTTCACTTCCACCCATCTGTGATATACACCTTAGCGTTGCTATTTGGCGTCTTGTCCACTATACAGATTCAGCCTTACCTGCAGGTTCACATCGCATCCGTGTTTATGTTTTTTATTAGTCGGTCAATGTATGTGTGTCCATATTGCAACTAATAAAAGTTACGTTTTATTCAGCACTCCTATGAGCTTTTGGGAGTTTATCTCTCGTTCGTTGTTTTCAGTGTATACCAGGTTTAGTCCTACTTAGGGGTGCCCAGCCCAGAGTTGATTGCCGCTTTGGGGTGGGGTGATTGTTGTCTCCACCGTTTTACGGTGGGGTTCCCTTTTTTATTTCATATCATATATAGCTGCAAGCACATTTAATTTTAAACCAGTTTAATGAGACAAACGTATCCTATCACACTTTTCTAAAAAAAAAAATAGAAATCAGGAGTGAGATTGCTTGTTGAGATTCTCATCACAGCCTGCAAGTTATATATTGGTATACATAGGTATATATTGCCCCCAGCTCACATGGATATATATATTGCCCCCAGCTCATATGGATATATATTGCCCCAGCTCATATGGGTATATATTGCCCCCAGCTCACATGGGTATATATTGCCCCAGCTCATATGGGTACATATTGCCCAGGGCCCCAGCTCATATGGGTATATATTGCCCCAGCTCACATGGATATATATTGCCCCCAGCTCACATGGATATATTTGCCCCCAGCTCACATGGATATTATTGCCCCCAGGCAGTTCACATGGGTATATATTGTCCCAAGCTCATATGGATATATATTGCCCCCAGCTCATATGGGTATATATTGTCCCCAGCTCACATGGATATATATTTCCCCCAGCTCACATGGATGTATAATGCCCCCAGCTCATATTGGTATATATTGCCCAGGGCCCCAGCTCACATGGATATATTTGCCCCCCCACTCACATGGATATTAGTGCCCCAGGCAGCTCACATGGGTATATATTGCCCCAGCTCACATGGGTATAGATTGCCCAGGGCCCCAGCTCACATAGGTATATATTGTCCCGAGCTCATATGGGTATATATTGCACAGGGCCCCAGCTGACATGGATATATTTGCCCCAGCTCACATGGATATTATTGCCCCAGGTAGTTCACATGGGTATATATTGTCCCCAGCTCATATAGGTATATACAGTTGTGTTCAAAATTATTCAACCCCCACTGAAATTGAGTGTTTTGGCCAGTTTGACATTGATTTTGATCATTCAGTCATCTTGCTTACAATTAAATCAAAGAGGCACGTGTAGGTCAGACAAATATAACATAACATTTATAATGAAATAACCACAAATGTCTTTTCTGTGCTCACATCATTATCAGTTTTATTCAACCCCCAAGTGACATTCAATCTTAGTACAACATCCTTTTACAGTTATAACAGCTTTTAAACGTGAAGCATAGCTCGACACAAGTGTCTTGCAGCGATCTACGGGTATCTTCGCCCATTCGTCATGGGCAAAAGCCTCCAGTTCAGTCACATTCTTAGGCTTGCGCACTGCAACTTCTTTCTTTAAGTCCCGCCAGAGGTTCTCAATCGGATTTAAGTCAGGTGACTGCGATGGCCACTCCAAAATGTTCCAGCCTTTAATCTGCAACCATGCTCTAGTGGACTTGGAGGTATGCTTGGGATCATTGTCCTGTTGAAAGGTCCAACGTCTCCCAAGCCTCAGGTTTGTGACGGACTGCATCACATTGTCATCCAATATCTCCTGGTACTGAAGAGAATTCATGGTACCTTGCACACGCTGAAGCTTCCCTGTACCTGCAGAAGCAAAACAGCCCCAAAGCATGATTGACCCCCCCGCCATGCTTCACAGTAGGCAAGGTGTTCTTTTCTTCATAGGCCTTCTTCTTCCTCCTCCAAACATAGCATTGATCCATGGGTCCAACCAGTTCTAATTTTGTTTCATCAGTCCACAGAACACTATCCCAAAACTTCTGTGGTTTGTCCACATGACTTTTGGCATACTGCAGTCGACTCTTCTTATTCTTTGGAGACAGCAAGGGGGTGCGCCTGGGAGTTCTGGCATGGAGGCCTTCATTACGCAGTGTGCGCCGTATTGTCTGAGCTGAAACTTCAGTACCCACATCTGACAAATCTTTTCTCAGTTCCTCAGCAGTCACACGGGGACTTTTCTCCACTCTACGCTTCAGGTAGCGCACAGCAGTCGAAGTCAGCATCTTCTTTCTGCCACAACCAGGTAGCGTTTCAACAGGGCCCTTTGCCTTGAATTTGCGAATGATGCTTCCTATGGTCTCTCTTGGTATGTTTAACATCTTTGCAATCTTCTTATAGCCATTGCCCTTCTTGTGAAGAGTAATCACCTCTTCTCTTGTCTTCCTGGACCATTCTCTTGACTTCACCATGTTTGTAACCACACCAGTAAATGTCTAGAAGGAGCTGAGTATCACAGTCATTTTAAAGCTGCCTAATTGGTGCTTATTATGCTTTATTGCTGCTCCGTGACATCCACAGGTGTTTTCAATACCTGATTGAAGAACAGAGGTTCATTCAAGTGTTTTCAGAGTGGTAGTCTTTAAGGGGTTGAATATAATTGTGTCAATGAAGAATTCACAAAAGAAACATTTACTACTTTATTACAAAACCAATTGATGTCATTTTAGTTGCATATGGTTCTTTAAAAAGTCCTTGTAGGATTTCATTCTGAATACAATTACAAATGTACACTAAATTTCCTAAAACCCTTTAAAGCATTGGGGGTTGAATAATTTTGAACACAACTGTATTGTCCCAAGCTCATATGGATATATATTGTCCCAAGCTCATATGGATATATATTGCCCCAGCTCATAGGGGTATATATTGCCCCCAGCACACATGGGTATATATTGCCCCAGCTCACATGGATATATATTTCCCCCAGTTCACATGGATATATATTCCCCCAGCTCACATGGATATATATTTCCCCCAGCTCACATGGATATATATTTCCCCCAGCACACATAGGTATATATTGCCCCCAGCTCATATTGGTATATATTGCCCAGGGCCCCAGCTCACATGGATATATTTGCCCCCCCCCCGCTCACATGGATATTATAGCCCCCAGGCAGCTCACATGGGTATATATTGCCCCAGCTTATATGGGTATATATTTCCAGGGCCCCAGCTCACATTAGGTATATATTGCCCCCAGCTCACATGGGTATATATTGCCCCAGCTCACATGGGTATATATTGCCCAGGGCCCCAGCTCATATGGATATATATTGCCCCCAGCTCATATGGGTATATATTGCCCCAGCTCACATGGGTATATATTTCCCCAGCTCACATGGGTATATATTGCCCAGGGCCCCAGCTCACATGGGTATATATTGCCCAGCGCCCCAGCTCACATGGATATATTTGCCCCATCTCACATGGATATTATTGCCCCCAGGCAGCTCACATGGGTATATATTGCCCCCAGCTCATATGGGTATATATTGCCCAGGGCCCCAGCTCATATGGGTATATATTGCCCCCAGCTCACATGGGTATATATTGCCCCAGCTCACATGGGTATATATTGCCCAGGGCCCCAGCTCAGATGGATATATTTTCCCCTAGCTCACATGGATATTATTGCCCCAGGCAGCTCACAAGGGTATATATTGCCCCAGCTCATATGGGTATATATTGCCCCAGCTCATATGGGTATATATTGCCCCCAGCTCACATGGGTATATATTGCCCCAGCTCATATGGGTACATATTGCCCAGGGCCCCAGCTCACATAGGTATATATTGCCCTCAGCTCATATGGGTACATATTGCCCAGGGCCCCAGCTCACATAGGTATATATTGCCCTCAGCTCATATGGGTACATATTGCCCAGGGCCCCAACTCATATGGGTATATATTGCCCCCAGCTCACATGGAAATATATTGCCCCCAGCTCACATGGATATTATTGCCCCCAGGTAGTTCACATGGGTATATATTGTCCCAAGCTCATATGGATATATATTGCCCCCAGCTCATATGGGTATAGATTGTCCCCAGCTCACATGGATATATATTGTCCCCAGCTCACATGGATATATATTTCCCCAGCTCACATGGATATATATTTCCCCCAGCTCACAGGGATATATATTGGCCCCAGCTCATATTGGTATATATTGCCCAGGGCCCCAGCTCACATGGATATATTTGCCCCCCCACTCACATGGATATTATTGCCCCAGGCAGCTCACATGGGTATATATTGCCCCCAGCTCACATGGGTATATATTTCCAGGGCCCCAGCTCACATGGGTATATATTGCCCCCAGCTCACATGGGTATATATTGCCCCAGCTCACATAGGTATATATTGCCCCAGCTCACATGGATATTATTGCCCCAGGCAGTTCACATGGGTATATATTGTCCCCAGCTCATATGGGTATATATTGCCCCCAGCTCACATGGGTATATATTGTCCCAGCTCACATGGATATATACTTCCCCCAGCTCACGTGGATATATATTTCCCCCAGCTCACATGGATATATATTGCCCCCAGCTCACATGGATATATATTGCCCCCAGCTCACATGGATATATTTGCCCCAGCTCACATGGATATATTTGCCCCCAGCTCACATGGATATTATTGCCCCCAGGCAGTTCACATGGGTATATATTGTCCCAAGCTCATATGGATATATATTGCCCCCAGCTCATATGGGTATATATTGTCCCCAGCTCACATGGATATATATTTCCTCCAGCTCACATGGATATATATTTCCCCCAGCTCACATGGATATATAGCCCCCAGCTCACATGGATATATATTTCCCCCAGCTCACATGGATATATATTTCCCCCAGCTCACATGGATATATTTGCCCCCCCCACTCACATGGATATTATTGCCCCCAGGCAGTTCACATGGGTATATATTGTCCCCAGCTCATATAGGTATATATTGTCCCAAGCTCATATGGATATATATTGTCCCAAGCTCATATGGATATATATTGCCCCCAGCTCATATGGGTATATATTGTCCCCAGCTCATATGGGTATGTATTGCCCCAGCTCACATGGATATATATTTCCCCCAGCTCACATGGGTATATATTGCCCCAGCTCATATGGGTACATATTGCCCAGGGCCCCAGCTCACATAGGTATATATTGCCCTCAGCTCATATGGGTACATATTGCCCAGGGCCCCAACTCATATGGGTATATATTGCCCCCAGCTCACATGGATATATATTGCCCCCAGCTCACATGGATATTATTGCCCCCAGGCAGTTCACATGGGTATATATTGTCCCAAGCTCATATGGGTACATATTGCCCCCAGCTCACATGGGTACATATTGCCCCCAGCTCACATGGATATATTTGCCCCCCCACTCACATGGATATTATTGACCCAGGCAGCTCACATGGGTATATATTGTCCCCAGCTCACATGGGTATATATTTCCAGGGCCCCAGTTCACATGGGTATATATTGCCCCAGCTCACATGGGTATATATTGCCCCCAGCTCACATGGGTATATATTGCCCCCAGCTCACATGGGTATATATTGTCCCAAGCTCATATGGATATATATTGTCCCAAGCTCATATGGATATATATTGCCCCCAGCTCATATGGGTATATATTGTCCCCAGCTCATATGGGTATATATTGCCCCAGCTCACATGGATATATATTTCCCCCAGCTCACATGGATATATATTTCCCCCAGCTCACATGGATATATATTGCCCCCAGCTCATATTGGTATATATTGCCCAGGGCCCCAGCTCACATGGATATATTTGCCCCCCCTGCTCACATGGATATTATTGCCCCCAGGCAGCTCACATGGGTATATATTGCCCCAGCTTATATGGGTATATATTTCCAGGGCCCCAGCTCACATAGGTATATATTGCCTCCAACTCACATGGGTATATATTGCCCCAGCTCACATGGGTATATATTTCCCAGGGCCCCAGCTCATATGGATATATATTGCCCCCAGCTCAAATGGGTATATATTGCCCCAGCTCACATGGGTATAAATTGCCCCAGCTCACATGGGTATATATTGCCCAGGGCCCCAGCTCACATGGGTATATATTGCCCCCAGCTCACATGGGTATATATTGCCCAGCGCCCCAGCTCACATGGATATATTTGCCCCATCTCACATGGATATTATTGCCCCCAGGCAGCTCACATGGGTTTATATTGCCCCCAGCTCATATGGGTATATATTGCCCAGGGCCCCAGTTCACATGGGTATATATTGCCCCCAGCTCACATGGGTATATATTGCCCCCAGCTCACATGGGTATATATTGCCCAGGGCCCCAGCTCACATGGATATATTTGCCCCTAGCTCACATGGATATTATTGCCCCCAGGCAGCTCACAAGGGTATATATTGCCCCAGCTCATATGGGTATATATTGCCCAGGGCCCCAGCTCACATGGGTATATTTTCCCCCAGCTCACATGGATATTATTGCCCCCAGGCAGCTCACATGGGTAATATTTGCCCCAGCTCTTAACTCCTCTGCTGTGGCCTCAGGCTCCACGTCCGCCAGCGTTCTTCTACTCCCGAGGCGAGCGGCTGCTGGCATGCAGCTTTTGCCGCTCGCAGGGGATGAGAACCAACTGACCAGCCGCGTGCTCGCGAGATCGTGCGCTGGTCAGGTGGTTCCCATCCCAGGCGAGTGGCCAAGCTGCATACCAGCGGCCCCTCACCTCGGGAGTAGAAGAACGCCCCTGTCTCTTGGCGGGCCGAAACAAAATGTGTGGAGGGCCGCATGTGGCCCGCGACATGTGCAAAACGTCAGATGGGAGAAAATAAGAAAGATGTTAATATTCCTGTATTTCATGTCACGTGAGCTGTAAACATTCCTGAAGTAATTCAGCTAAAGCTGCTAGGCCCCAGCTACTCAAATAATTTTACTAATACAGTAGGGGTTATTCAGAGATAGTTGATCTGGCCCCGATTTGTCACCGACCAGGGAATTTACCCATACGGATACATTTCGTGACTATTCGGCTGTTCAGAGAGCAGGCAGTTTGCCAAATTTTGGCAAACTGCCACCAAGTACGGTGCCTGTTCGAAGGCAGTGAAATACCCCATAGAGAAGCAAAGGTTAATCTATTCAGAGAACACCGAACAGCAGTGAAAAGTTACCGAAGTGCCCTGCTGTTCGGTGGTTTCATTTTTACCCAGTTTTTACCCAATCTATATCTATAAAACCGTTTGTCCGTCGCGTCAACTTCTTGCACATTGCGCATGTGTGAAGAGGAATCTGCCGGCGTGCACGAGGGGACAGAAGAAAAAAAAGCCTATCTGTTGAAGAGAAGGCTGTGTGAAGAGGCAGCTCAGGGCTGGCCCACAGCTGATAGATGCCGTGTGTTCAAGATAACTCCTCCCCCTGACTCGGCACTTCCTGGTCCCGTGTGAGTTGCTCCCTTCCATGCGTGTTAGGACACACACACTCACATCCGCCCACTCCGCAAACCTCACACCCTGCAAACCCCACACACACACCCACACCCTGCAAACCTCACACACACCCTGCAAACCCACACACACTCTGCAAACCCCCCCACACACACACCCTGCAAACCCCCACACACACACCCTGCAAACCCCCACACACACACACACACCCTGCAAACCCCCACACACACACCCTGCAAACCCCCCACACACCCTGCAAACCCCCACACACACCCTGCAAACCTCCCACTCTCACACCTGCAAACTTCGCACACACACCCTGTAAACCTCGCACACACACCCTGCAAACCTCCCCTACACCCTGCAAACCTCCCCTACACCCTGCAAACCTCCCCTACACACGCACACCCTGCAAACCTCCCCTACACACACACCCTGCAAACCTCCCACACACACCCTGCAAACCTCCCACACACACCCTGCAAACCTCTCCTACACCCCCACACCATCTCATGCAACCCCCACATGCACAACATCTCCTGCAACCGCCACTCGCACACCACCTCCTGCAAATCTCCCCTACACACACCTGCAAACTTCCCCTACACAGACCACCTCCTACAAACCCCACCTCCTGCAAACCTCCCCTACACACACCTGCAAACCTCCCCTACACCCCACACCACCTCCTGCAAAGCTCCCCTACACACACACACACACATTTGTAAACCTCCCCTACACATGCACCTCCTGCAAACCCGCCCACACACGCACCTTCTGCAACCCCGCCACACACCTCCTGCAAACCTACACACGCTCCTCCTGCAGCCCCCCCACACAAGCACCTCCTGCAACCCCCACATGTACCTCTTGCAACCCCCCCACACGCACCTCTTGCAAACCCCCCACACGCACCTCTTGCAAACCCCCCCCACACGCCACCTCCTGCAAACCCCCCACACGCACCTCCTGCAAACCCCCCACACGCACCTCCTGCAAACCCCCCCACACACGCACTCCTGCAACCCCCCCAATGTACCTCTTGCAACCCCCCCACACGCACCTCTTGCAAACCCCCCACGCGCACCTTCTGAAAACCCCCCCACGCGCACCTCCTGAAAACCCCCCACACGCACCTTCTGCAAACCCCCCACACGCAACTCCTGCAAACCCCCACACACGCACCTCCTGCAAACCCGCCCACACACGCACCTCCTTCAAACCCGCCCACACACGCACCTCCTTCAAACCCGCCCACCACGCACCTCCTGCAAACCCACCCACACACGCACCTCCTGCAAACCCACCCACACACGCACCTCCGCAAACCTGCCACACACGCACCTGCTGCACCACCACACGCACCTGCTGAAACCTGCCCACATGCATCACCTGCAACCCCCCCACACGCACCTCCTTCAACCCCCCACGCACCTTCTGCAAACCCCCAACACGGACCTCCTACAACCCCCCCTACACGCACACCTCCTGCAAACCCCCCACATCACCCCCTGTAACTCCACACACATATCCCCTGCAACCCCCAAACACACATCACCCCCTGCAACCCCATCATACCCTGCGAACCCCCCTACACACACCTGCAAACCCCTACACATACCCACCCTCCACACCACCTCCTGCAGTCTCCCACACGCACACCACCTTCTGCAACCCCCACACACACACACCACCTCCTGCAACGCCCACACACCTCCTGCAACCCCCCCACACCTCCTGAAACCCTCCCTACACAACCACCTCCTGCAAACCCCCCACACACCAACTCCTGTAAACCTCCCCTACACACACACTTCCTGCAAACCTCCCCTATACACCTGCAATCCTCCTACACACCTGCAAATCTCCCCTACACCCCCACACCACCTCCTGCAAACCTCCCCTACACACACCTGCAAACCTTCCCTACACACACGCACCTCCTGCAGACGACCTCTACACACACGCACCTCCTGCAGACCTCCCCTACACACACGCACCTCCTGCAGACCTCCCCTACACACACAAGCACCTCCTGCAGACCTCCCCTACACACACAAGCACCTCCTGCAGACCTCCCCTACACAAACGCACCACCTCCTGCAGACCTCCCCTACACAAACGCACCACCTGCAGACCTCCCCTACACACACGCACCTCCTGCAGACCTCCCCTACACACACAAGCACCTCCTGCAGAACCTCCCCTACAACAAACGCACACACCTCCTGCAGACCTCCCCTACACAAACGCACCACCTGCAGACCTCCCCTACACACACGCACCTCCTGCAGACCTCCCCTACACCGCCACCGCCCCTACACACCCCCCCACACACACGCACACCTCCTGCAGACCTCCCCTACACACGCACTCCTGCAGACCTCCCTACACACACGCACATCCTGCAGACCTCCCCTACACACGCACATCCTGCTGACGTCCCCTACACACGCACCTCCTGCAGACCTCCCCTACACGCGCACCTCCTGCAACCCCCCTACACACGCACCTCCTGCAACCCCCTTTACACACACCTCCTGCAACCCCCCACACCGCACCCCACCTCTTGCAAGCCTCCCCTAAACACACACCACCTCCTGCAACCCCCTACAAACACTGCCTGCAAACCTCCCCTACACACCTGCAAACCTCCCCTACACACCTGCAAACCTCCCCTACACACCCACACCACCTCCTGCAAACCTCCCCTACACACACCTGCAAAACCCTCAAACGCACCCCCTGCAAATCCCCACACACCTCCTGCAACCCACCCACACACACACCTCCTGCAACCCCCCACACACACACCTCCTGCAACCCCCCACACACACACCTCCTGCAACCCCCCCCCTCACACACACCTCCTGTAACCCCCACACACACACACCTCCTGCAACCCCCCCACACACACGCACCTCCTGCAACCCCCCCACACACACACGCACCTCCTGCAACCCCCCACTCACACCACCTCCTGCACCCCCACACGCACCCCACCTCTTGCAAACCTCCCCTAAACACACACCCCCTCCTTCAACCCCCCACACACCTCCTGCAAACTCCTACAAACACTACCTGCAAACCTACCCTACACACCTGCAAACCCCCAAACGCACCTCCTGCAACCCCCCACACACACACACACACCTCCTGCAACCACCCCCCACACACACACACCACCTGCAACCCCCACACACCCACACACCTCCTGCAACCCCACATGCACTTCCTGCAACCCCCGACACGCACACCTCCTGCAAACCCCCCACATCAAACACACCTCCTGCAACCCCTACATGCGCTTCCTGCAAACCGCTACACGCACGCTTCCTGCAACGCCTACACGCACACCTCCTGCCAACCCCCCCCCACACACACCTCCTGTAACCCCCCACACACACACTCCTGCAAACCCACACACACACCTCCTGCAAACCCACACACACACCTCCTGCAAACCCACACACACCTCCTGCAAACCCCACACACACCTCCTGCAAACCCCACACACCTCCTGTAAACCCCCCCCACACACACACCTCCTGTAAACCCCCCCCCACACACACACACCTCCTGTAAACCCCCCCCCACACACCTCCTGTAAACCCCCCCACACACACCTCCTGCAAAACCCCCCCACACACGCACACACACACCTCCTGTAAACCCCCCCACACACACACACCTCCTGTAAACCCCCCACACACCACACCTCCTGTAAACCTCCCCACACACACACACCTCCTGTAAACCCCCCCACACACACACCTCCTGTAAACCACACACACCTCCTGTAACCCCACCCCACACACACACCTCCTGTAAACCCACCCACACACCTCCTGTAACCCCACCCCACACACACACCTCCTGTAAACCCCCCCCCACACACACACCTCCTGTAAACCCCCCCACACACACACCTCCTGTAAACCCCCCCCCACACCTCCTGTAACACCCCCCCCCCACACACACCTCCTGTAAACCCCCCAACACACACACAGCTCCTGTAAACCCCCACAACACCTCCTGTAACCCCCCCCACACACCTCCTGTAACCCCACCCCACACACACCTCCTGTAACCCCCCACACACACCTCCTGTAACCCCCCCCACACACCTCCTGTAACCCCACCCCACACACACTCCTGTAACCCCCCCACACACACCTCCTGTAAACCCCCCCCAACTCCTGTAAACCCCCCCCCCACCTCCTGTAAACCCCACACACACACACCTCCTGTAAACCCCCCCACACACACCTCCTGTAAACCCCCCCCCCACACACACACAGCTCCTGTAAACCCCCCACACACACCTCCTGTAACCCCCCCACACACCTCCTGTAACCCCACCCCACACACACCTCCTGTAACCCCCCCACACACACCTCCTGTAACCCCCCCCACACACCTCCTGTAACCCCACCCCACACACCTCCTGTAACCCCCCCACACACACCTCCTGTAACCCCCCCCAACACACCTCCTGTAAACCCCCCCACACACCTCCTGTAAACCCCCCCACACACACACACCTCCTGTAAACCCCCCCCCCACACACACCTCCTGTAACCCCACCCCACACACACACCTCCTGTAAACCCACCCCACACACACACCTCCTGTAAACCACCCCACACACACACCTCCTGTAAACCCCCCACACACCACCCTCCTGTAACCCCCCCCCCACACACAGCTCCTGTAACCACCCCACACACACACACCTCCTGTAAACCCCCCCACACACACACACTGTCACGGAATGGCCCAGCACCCTCAGCCAGGGGCGGTGCACAAGGACATTGATTTGGCCATGAACACTTAGGTGCGGTGGCACGCACAGAGTTTTGCAGTACTTTTTATTAGATGTGGTTTTGTGTGGTGTAATACCGTGTTCCCCGTTGATTGTGAAATGTGTTCCCTTTGTCTGCCTTGCCCGCCGCCATTTTCCGATTGCCTCGTGGTTGCAATCAGATTATTCGAATCGGAAAATGGCCGATTCGAACCATCCGGTTCGAATCGTAAAATGGCCGATTCGGACCATCCGGTCCGAATCGGCGACTCCCCGAACTGCAACGGCCAATGGGTCCTGTGAGGGCGGGCAGGGATTCCCATTGTATTATAATTTGTGTAAAGTTGATAAATGCCTGAGCTGTGAATAATAAAGCCAGATTTAGCAGTGCATCCAGCCTCGTCTCATGTCTTGATTTCTCCGCCGTGCTTCACCGTCTGAGTATTCCCCGCAGTCTCAGGGTACGGTGTTCGACTAGATCCGAACCGAACCGAGCGCTCTGTGCCTGCATCGCGCATCAGGACAGAGGCGCAGCGGATGGTGTTCGGTTCCCAGACGATTGGCCCGAGATCCGATCCGAAGGGCGCGGCCGTGTACCGCGCTTCGGTATTGCAAGTGACCGCGGAAGATCCGAAGACTTTGCCGATCCCGCAAGATCCGAAGTTGCATTCACCTACTGTGACGGAACCTGATGTTATCATCCGCCTGCGGGTGTGCTCTAATCTGCAGGTGTGTTCCCCCTTCGTTTTGATTCTTCCCCCGGCCCGACTACCAAGGTTGTGGCACTCGGCGTCTCGAGCGGCCGGGTATGTCTTTGTGATCTGGATGACCCACGCAGTCAAGGGGACCTTGATGTGTACCTAGCCCGACTACTGAGAAGTGTCGCTCAGCGTCTCGAGCAGCTGGCCACGGATCTGTACGCAGACCTTACGGTCGTAGATCGGAACGGCTTGATTCTGTGAGGATTCGGATCTTCCACTAGCGAGTTAGTTGACGATCGATCGTCTGGGTATTCGTATCGCCCAGCGGTCGAAGAAACATCCGCGGCACGGCACCAACCTGTCCGGATCTCACCCTCACTAGACACACAGCTTAATTCGTTCGACGCGCAGGAGTCGGATCGTGCGGCGGTCGAAACGCCCACACGTTACAAGGTACGAATTCTCGATCTCCCGGTAGTTAGCTGGTCACGTTCAGTCGGCTAGGAGTATTCGGATCGCGCAGCAGCGGCGCATGATAGAATTGTATTTCGTCCGGGGTGCTGAACCACGAGGGATGTCAGGCACGCTTGGCAAACAGAGACACGAGACGCAGCTGCATGAACTCAAAACCAAAACAACTTTATTCAGAACACATCTGTATTTATACTTTCAACCTGAGCTCCACATGGAAAACCCCTGCCCGCCCCCACAGGTATCATTGGCTTTAAAGTGCATCGGGGCGTTGCCGATTTGGGACCAGCTGGTCTGATTCAAAAATAAGGCGGCAAAAAAAAGGCGGCAAATTTGAAACGGCATTCATTACACAACAACACTTTTGTTTACAGGTCATTCTTCGGTCAGCTAGAAAGCAGGAACGTTGGTGCAACGGCACAAACACATGTTCATGAAATAACAGTGTCCTGAAAACCAATCTCTGGCTGAGGGTGCTGAGCCATTCCTTCACACCTACGATCCGAAAGTCCTCCGCAATCAGATCCGAATATTTGCCGGAAGAGATCCGATCCCCGTAATCGGCCGGCCGGCCGCAGACGTACTCCACCTCCCATAAGGTCAGTGAACCAGCTGCTCGGGACGCTGAGTACCGTATGGCTCAGTGGTCGGGCTGGTTCTAGGCAGGGGTCCCCTCCACCGCCCGCTAACCCTTCCCCAGGGTCACGCCAGGCCGCACGAGACGCCGAGTGCCGTGTCACTCGGTAGTCGGGCCAGCGGTAAGCGACGAGGCCACGCAGATAGAGCACACCCGCAGGCGGAACAACATCCCATTCCGTCATACACACCTCCTGTAAACCCCCCACACACACCTCCTGCAAACCCCCCCACACACGCACACACCTCCTGTAAACCCCCCCACACACACACACACCTCCTGTAAACCCCCCCCACACACACACACACCTCCTGTAAACCTCCCCACACACACACACACCTCCTGTAAACCCCACCCCACACACCTCCTGTAACCCCACCCCACACACACACCTCCTGTAAACCCCCCCCACACACACCTCCTGTAAACCCCCCCAACACACACCTCCTGTAACCCCCACACACCTCCTGTAAACCCCCCCACACACACCTCCTGTAAACCCCCCCACACACACACACCTCCTGCAACCCCCCACACACACCTCCTGCAACCCCCCACACACACACACACACCTCCTCTAAACCCCCCCACACACACACACCTCCTGTAAACCCCCCACACACACACACACCTCCTCTAAACCCCCCCCACACACCCCACACCTCCTCTAAACCCCCCACACACACACCTCCTGTAAACCCCCCACACACACACCTCCTGTAAACCCCCCCACACACACCTCCTGTAACCCCACCCAAACACACACACCTCCTGTAACCCCCACACACACCTCCTGTAAACCCCCCCCACACACACCTCCTGTAAACCCCCCCACACACACCTCCTGTAAACCCCCCCCACACACCTCCTGTAAACCCCCCACACACACACCTCCTTCAACCCCCCACACACCTCCTGTAAACCCCCCCCCCACACACACACACACACCTCCTGTAAACCCCCCCCCCCACACACACACTCCTGGAAACCCCCCACACACACCTCCTGGAAACCCCCCCCCCACACAACACACACTCCTGTAAATCTCCCCACACACCACTCCTGGAAACCCCCCCACCACACACCTCCTGGAACCCCCCACACACACCCACACCACCTCCTGCAAACCTCCCCTACACACACCTGCAAACCCCTCAAACGCACCTCCTGCAAATCCCCACACACCTCCTGCAACCCACCCACACACACCTCCTGCAACCCCCCCCACACACACACCTCCTGCAACCCCCCCCACACACACACACACGCACCTCCTGCAACCCCCCACTCACACCACCTCCTGCCCCCCCCCCACACGCACCCCACCTCTTGCAAACCTCCCTAAACACACACCACCTCCTTCAACCCCCCACAACCTCCTGAACCCCCCCACACACACACACCTCCTGGAAACCCCCCCCCACAACACATCACCTCACCCCCACCTCCTGGAATCCCCACACAGACACACACCTCCTTGCAACCCCACCCCCACCAGTGGTGTATTTAGGTTTTGTGCTGCCCTAGGCCTGACTAAACTCGTGCACCCCCTAATTTAAATTTGGCACACCTCTTCCTGGTTAATCCCCACCCTTCCTCTTTAAGCTCCGCCTTTTCCTCTCTTTATATTAAAAGTGGATACCAAGTGCCTACTTGTATATTTTGTATACCATTTCAAATGTATCTATTGAGATAAAGAAAATTATGAAATGTTTAAATTCAAGCATTTTTACAAAGAACAGCCACGCATGTCAAGTAAGCGGGATCACAGCCGCTCTAATTGGTTGAACAATAAAATCCACAGAAACGTGCACTGCATATGAGCGTATCACAGAGCTGCACAGCAATAAAACCCACAGAAATGGGTACTGTGTATGAGCATATCACAGAACTGCACAGCAATAAAACTCACAGTAATGTGCAGTGTGTATGAGCGTATCCCAGAGCTCCAGGGCAATAAAACTCACAGTAATATGCAGTGTGTATCACAGAATCCACAGCAATAAAACTCCCAGCAATGCAATGTTTGGTGTGTGTCAGCGTATCAGAATCCACAGCAATAAAACTCCCAGCAATGCAATGTGCGGTGTGTATGAGTGCATCAGAATCCACTGCAGTAAAACTCCCAGCAAACCGAGTGTATATGAGCACACAGCAATTATGCTGTGGAGCCATCTTGTCAGCAGTGGGGTGCCACTGGCAGAGGGTGCACTGTAGCTTTGATTCCCTTCCCGGTGGGTGTTCAGTCCAGAATAGAGTCTGTGTTAACGAAAGGGCGGGCAGCTGCGCGCGTGCGTTTCACGTGATTCAGCCAGTCATGTGGTACTGAGACTCAGAGAAATGGCAGTGAAATGCCCTGATGTTCGGTGGTTTCAATCAGCAGGTTTATTCAGGCGAACCCCATAGGTTTCAATGTTAAAAATATTCCCGTTTTTATGCAATATCTAATAAACCATTTATTATTTTAATCTGCAGTAAAAAGTCTTTACTTATTGATTTTTTTTTTAGTACCTTTTAGTCATTTTTCAGATTTTTTTGGGCAAAATTCCCCCCCTTTTTTTTAATAGCAGTTTTTCTTTTTTCTGTAACAGAACTTTTTATTATCAATCATAGGATCTTATATGTAAATTCCAGACATTTTCGTTCAGTAGTTCTTTTGAAAACAGCAGGCCATGGGTTTGCGGTGGCAGCATTCAGCGGCCGACTCCATGCACTTTGGGGACCCTGCGGTGAATGGTGAATTCACTGCAGGGTGGGGAAATTTTATTCTCCTAAGTGCAGGGAACTACAGAACACCAAAAAGTTGGCGTCATTTCGGTGCTCTGTGAGTAACCCATTTAGTGGCGAGGTTTCTTGCTGCCCCCTGGAAAGTGAAATTGAAAGTGTAAATTAGTGAAATCTCAATGTATCCTTCCTGGTAAAATACTTTGCAAAAGTAAAAAAAAAAAAAAAAAAATTTAGGGGTGGGGCCACCCAGTGCGGGCCACCGCCCCCTGGAAAGTGCCTCCCTAGGCCTGGGCCTAGGCCTAATCGGCCTAGGCCAAATACACCAGTGCCCCCCACACACCTCCTGCAACCCCCTCACACACACCTCCTGCAACCCCCCACACACACCTCCTGCAAAGCCCCACACACACTCCTGCAACCCCCCCACACACCTCCTGCAACCCCCCCCCCCACACACCTCCTGCAACCCCCCACACACACTTCCTGCAACCCCCCACACACACACCTCCTGCAACCCCACCCCCCACACACACACCTCCTGTAAACTCCCCCACACACCCACACACACCTCCTGGAATCCCCCCCACACACACACAGACACACACCTCCTGTAAACCCCACCACACACCTCCTTGCAACCCCCCCACACACTTCCTGCAACCCCCCACACACACCTCCTGCAACCCCCCACACACACCTCCTGCAACCCCCCCACACCTCCTGCAACCCCCCACACACACCTCCTGCAACCCCCACACACACCTCCTGCAACCCCCCACACACACCTCCTACAACCCCCCCCACACGCAACTCCTGCAACCCCCACATGCGCTTCCTTTAAACCCCCTACACGCACACCTCCTGCAACCCCCCACACCTCCTGTAAACCCCCCCACACACACCTCCCGTAACCCCCCACACACGCACCTCCTGCAAACCCCCCCCACACACACCTCCTGCAAACCCCACACACACCTCCTGTAAACCCCCACACACACACCTCCTGCAAACCCCACACACCTCCTGTAAACCCCCCCACACACACCTCCTGCAACCCCACACACACCTCCTGTAAACCCCCCCACACTCCTGTAAACCCCCCACACACACCTCCTGTAAACCCCCCCACACACACCTCCTGTAAACCACCCCCCACACACACACACCTCCTGTAAACCACCCCCCACACACACACCTCCACCTGTAAACCCCCCACACACACCTCTTGTAAACCCCCCACACACCTCCTGTAAACCCCCCACACACACACCTCCACCTGTAAACCCCCCACACACACCTCTTGTAAACCCCCCCACACACCTCCTGTAAACCCCCACACACACCTCCTGTAAACCACCCCCCACACACCTCCTCCTGTAAACCCCCACACACACCTCCTGTAAACCCCCCACACACACCTCCTGTAAACCCCCCGACACACACCTCCTGTAAACCCCCCACACACCTCCTGTAAACTCCACACACACCCTGTAAACTCCCCCACACACACACCTCCTGTAAACCCCCCCCACGCACCTCCTGGAAACCCCCCCCCACACACACAACTCCTGGAAACCCCCCACACACACACACAACTCCTGGAAACCCCCCCCCCCACACACTCCTGGAACCCACCCACCCCACACACCTCCTGGAAACCCCCCCACACACACACCTCCTGGAAACCCCCCGCACACACACACACACCTCCTGGAAACCCCCCACACACACACACCTTCTGGAAACCCCCCAACACACACACACCTCCTGTAAACCCACACACACACACCTCCTGTAAACCGCCCTCCACACACACACCCACACCTCCTGTAACCCCCCTCCACACACCTCCTGTAAACCCCCACACACACACTCCTGTAAACCCCCACACACACACCTCCTGTAAATCCCCCCACACACCTCCTGTAAACCCCCACACACACACACCTCCTGTAAACCCCCCCCCACACACACACACACACCTCCTGTAAACCCCCCTCCCACACACACACACCTCCTGGAAACCCCCCCCCACACACACACACACTCCTGGAACCCCCCCCCACACACACTCCTGGAAACCCCCCCCCACACACACACACACTGTCACGGAATGACCCAAGAGGCTCGGCAGCAAAGCCCAGGACTCTCAGCCGGGGACAGTTTCAATGGCGTTGGGGTTACTGTGGACTCTTAAGTGCCGTTGCACCGTAGGAACACCTTGATTCCTTTATTAGATGTGGTTGTTATTGCGTGATGTAATAAAAGTGTTCCCTGTATGTATAACCGTGTAAAGTATGTAAGACACCCCTTGTTGATTCTGGCCGTCGCCATTGCCCATCCCCTCGTGGGTCTGGAGAGAACAAAGGGATTCCAGGCTCAAAATGGGGGCCGAGCTGGATCCGGTCGAAAGGTGGTCGAAACGAAAAGTGTCCGAATCGTAAAATGGCCGATTCGGAACGTCCGGTAACGAATCGGCACCACCCTGATTCGGGGGCGACCAATCTGAATCGGGACCCATGTCCCCAACTCGAGAAAGGGCCAATGAGACCCATGGGGGGCGGGCAGGGATCCCATTGTCTTGTCTTTGTATGACTGTTGATAAATACATGTGAAGTTTTCAGTAAAGTTCAGTTCAACCTGTACATACAGCTTCGCCTGGTGTCTTCCTTGAGCCTTCCCTGCATGAGATTCCCCGCAGTCTCTTGCACACCCATTGCCCAGGTACCGATCCCGCGACCCCTGTGGCTGAGCCGCGCATCGGCACATCGAACGGCCGTATCCACGAACTCCGCATCCCCAAATCGGAGCAGCGGCGCTTCGTCCGCGCATCGACCCAACGAACCGCCGGATCCACTGTAACTCCGCATCCCCGAATCGGAGCAGCGGCGCTTCGTCCGCGCATCGACCCAACGAACCGCCGCATCCACTGTAACTCCGCATCCCCGAATCGGAGCAGCGGCGCTTCGTCCGCGCATCGACCCATCGAAACGCTGCACAGCCGAAACGTTTCCCTCCAGAGCGGCTAACCCAGCAGACGGTCCCCTCTTCCTCAAGGTCAGTGCATCAGCCGCTCGAGACGCCGAGTGCCGTGACGCTCAGTAGTCGGGCTGGTCTCTTGCAGGGGTCCCTCCCGGTATCCCGCCAACCCATTCCCAGGGTCATTCCGGACCGCTCGAGACGCCGAGTGCCGTGCCACTCGGTAGTCGGGTCAGGCGGCGAGGGCACAAGGAGTGGCAGATAAGAGCACACCCGCAGGCGGATAACACCCATTCCGTCACACACACACACACCTCCTGGAAACCCCCCAACACACCCACACCTCCTGTAACCCCCCCTCCACACACCTCCTGTAAACCCCCCACACACACACCTCCTGTAAACCTCCCCCACACACCTCCTGTAAACCCCCCCACACACCTCCTGTAACCCCCCCACACACACACACACATACCTCTTGTAAACCCCCCACACACGCACACACACCTCCTGTAACCCCCCCCCCCTCACACACACACACCTCCTGTAAACCCCCCACACACACCTCCTGTAAACCCCCCACACACACCTCCTGTAAACCCCCACACACCTCCTGTAACCCCCCACACACACACACACCTCCTGGAACCCCCCCCCACACACACACCTCCTGTAAACCCCCCCCACACACACACACACCTCCTGGAAACCCCCCACACACACCTCCTGTAAACCCCCCCCCACACACACACACCTCCTGTAAACCCCCCACACACACACCTCCTGTAAACCCCCCCACACACAGCTCCTGTAACCCCCCCACACCTCTGTAAACCCCCCCCCACACACACACACCTCCTGGAACCCCCCCCCACACACACACCTCCTGTAAACCCCCCCCCCACACACACACACACCTCCTGGAAACCCCCCCACACACACCTCCTGTAAACCCCCCCACACACACACCTCCTGTAAACCCCCCACACACACACCTCCTGTAAACCCCCCACACACAGCTCCTGTAAACCCCCCCACACACACACCTCCTGTAAACCCCCCAACACACACCTCCTGTAAACCCCCCACACACACACCTCCTGGAAACCCCCCCCACACACCTCCTGGAAACCCCCCACACACACACCTCCTGTAAACCCCCCCCCACACACACACACCTCCTGGAAATCCCCCCACACACACCTCCTGTAAACCCCCCCCACACACACACACACCTCCTGGAAACCCCCCCCCCCACACACACACCTCCTGTAAACCCCCCCCCACACACACACCTCCTGTAAACCCCCACACACACACCTCCTGTAAACCCCCCCCCACACACACACACCTCCTGTAAACCCCCCCCACACACACACACCTCCTGTAAACCCCCCACACACACCTCCTGGAAACCCCCCACACACACCTCCTGTAAACCCCCCCCACACACACCTCCTGGAAACCCCCCACACACCTCCTGGAACCCCCCCACACATCTCCTGGAAACCCCCCACACACCTCCTGGAAACCCCCCCCCCACATACACCTCCTGGAAACCCCCCACACACACCTCCTGTAAACCCCCACACACACCTCCTGTAAACCCCCCACACACACCTCCTGTAACCCCCCCACACACACAGCTCCTGGAAACCCCCACACACACACCTCCTGCAACCCCCCCACACCTCCTGCAACCCCCCACACACCTCTTGCAACCCCCCCACACCTCCTGCAACCCCCCACACACCTCCTACAACCCCCCACACCTCCTTGCACCCCCCACACACACCTCCTTGCACCCCCCCACACACACACCTCCTTGCACCCCCCACAAACCTCCTGCAACCCTCACCCCACACCTCCTGCAACCCCCACACACCTCCAGCAACCCCCACACACCTTCAGCAACCCCACACACACCTCCTACAACCCCTCCCCACACACCTCCTGCAACCCCCCACACACATACCTCCTACAACCCCCCCACACACACCTCCTGCAACACCCCCCACACACCTCCTGCAACCCCCACCCCACACACACCTCCTGCAACCCCCCCACACTCACACCTCCTGCAACCCCCACACACCACCTCCTGCAACCCCCACCCCACACACCTCCTGCAACCCCCACCCCACACACCTCCTGCAACCCCCACACACCTCCTTCAACCCCCCACACACCTCCTTCAACCCCCACACACCTCCTTCAACCCCCCAAACACCTCCTGCAACCCCCCCACACACCTCCTGCAACCCCCCACACACCTCCTGCAACCCCACCACACACCTCCTGCAACCCCCACCCCGCACACCTCCTGCAACCCCCCCTTACACCTCCTGCAACCCCCACACACACCTCCTGCAACCCCCCACACACCTCCTGCAACCCCCACCCCACACACCTCCTGCAACCCCCACCCACACACCTCCTGCAACCCCCCCACACCACACACCTCCTGCAACCCCCCACACACACCTCCTGCACCACCCCCACACACCCACCTCCTGCACCACCCCTACACCCACCACCACCACCACCGAGCAGTTCGCCTGAGCCTGGAGGACAGCCGTGCAGCCTGCAACCGCCGGAGGACTGTCACCGCTGGAGCTCAGGACCGAAGTAGGAGGATGTAGGCGAGTATGTAAGGTGCAACCATTCAGCCATGTGAACCTGGCGTGTGTGACGGAACCGTTCTTGTACAACAAAAGCATGATTATTGGTAGGTTTCAGATCCGTACCAGTAATGGTTGTGGTATGTGCAGGACTGATAACAGAGGTAATACTCATATACTTGGGGGGGGCGTGGCTGGCCGCGTGTGGAAGCAGAGGTGTTTGTGCTGAGCTCCGCTCATGAAAGCTGTCTGTGGCGATATTTGACCCGCATCCTCGATTGAATTGCCCCCCTTGGGGAGTCCCGGCGTGGCTGGCCATCGGGTGCAGTGCCCTGGAGCCGCTTAGGTCTCCCCCTTCAGGGCCCAGCGGAGATTGGGGTCCCGTTTCCCGGCGGGAGAGCCAGTCCGGCGGCAATTTTGAGGCCCACTACCTCGCAGAGTTTTGGGCCATTCCTCACCTTCCTTTCCTCCCTCTGTGCGGCTCCGCCTGAGCGACTGGCGGACGCGGGCTTGGAGGATGGAGGGCCCCTGTCCTCTGCACGCTGCTGCTGACCCGGTGGTGGAGCAGGTGGGGGAGCGCGCGGAATGGAGGCGCCTGATGCGTGCCCTCACCAGCGGAGAGGAGGAGGCTGCCCTTGTGGACCCTGGGGACTACCTGGTGCGGAGAGTGGAGGTCGGGGGAGGCCCGTTGATGTGCGGCCTCTGGAGTGGCTCGTCAGCGGTCTGTCGAGTAGGATGGGACCCGGAAAGGAAGGCCCCAATTGCGACCTGGATGTTGAAGGCCCTACCTGAAGATCGTGGGAGAGTTTCCTTGTTTTGGCAGTGGCTCGTGGTGGTGGAAAAATGGGGAGGCCGGCCGTGCATCGGACTTTGGTAAAGGTCCGCAAGATGTCTGCTATTGATCCCTCAGCGCAGTTGGAGACACATCCTGTTTGCTGGATTATGCGAGAGGTACCTGGACTTGGCAAGGCGGCATACCCTGCCTTTTTGATGGATACAGGGTGAGATGTCTCCTGATATGATCCTACTCACTATCCCCCCATTCTGAAACGCTTTGAACTTTGCTGAGATATATATATTTTTTTTCTTTTTTTGTTGCTTGCCCACACGCTGAGACTTTTTATTTCTTTTATTTTTTGATGAGACCCCCCTATTTGGGATGCTTTTATAGACTCCCAGCTGCCCTCAGAAGATACCTCTGTATTTTTCTGCAGAGTGTTTTGCGGTACCACTACCCCCACCTCTATTGTATGTTATTATTCACTGAGACCCCTCTATGTGAAGATGCTTAGATTATTTTTCTGATGCCTTTTGTTTTATCGCTGAGTTTTCCCTATGCAGTTGCCATTTCTCTTTTATTATTATTATTATTTTGTATTTAATGACTTGTTATGGCCCTGCGAGGCCATTTTCCGCAGTTGATTTGTCTGACTCTGCAAAAATTCTAAAATAAAGTATTTAAAAAAAAATACTCATATACTTGATCTCAACCATATAGAGTAAATACTCACTGTATACGACAACCTGAAGGGCATGCCTACAAATCAGCAATATTGCTTCCGTACTGCGACTTGGTGTTAAATACAGTTGTGTTCAAAATTATTCAACCCCCACTGAAATTTAGTGTTTTGGCCAGTTTGACATTGATTTTGATCATTCAGTCATCTTGCTTACAATTAAATCAAAGAGGCACGTGTAGGTCAGACAAATATAACATAACATTTATAATGAAATAACCACAAATGTCTTTTCTGTGCTCACATCATTATCAGTTTTATTCAACCCCCAAGTGACATTCAATCTTAGGCTAGGGTCAGACGAAAGCAGTTTTAACGTGCGTTTAGATGCACGAAATCACGGCCGTGCTAGCAGCAAATGACGGGCAATGACGGCCAATATACGAAGTACGGTCGCACGAAAGTCCGGCCGCGCAACGCAAGTGGCAAACGAACGCATTTTGTCGAGAACGTCAAACCACTAGTACGGTCGTACATAGTGCGCTGCGTCCGCTAGCGGCGTGTGTGCGTGATTTTGAGATGTCAGACACTGCTAATGTCCAGCCAACATAACGTCCAGATGCAAAAAATTTTTATTGATGATCCGTACAAAATCACGAACGCAAATGCGCATCGTATGACCGCTATCGCGTACTCCGTGAAAAAATGCGTCCATTCGTTCAAACCCACTTTTTCACAGACAACGCGAAAATGCGTTCGTCTGACCCTAGCCTTAGTACAACATCCTTTTACAGTTATAACAGCTTTTAAATGTGAAGCATAGCTTGACACAAGTGTCTTGCAGCGATCTACGGGTATCTTCGCCCATTCGTTATGGGCAAAAGCTTCCAGTTTAGTCACATTCTTAGGCTTGCGCACTGCAACTGCTTTCTTTAAGTCCCACCAGAGGTTCTCAATCGGATTTAAGTCAGGTGACTGCGATGGCCACTCCAAAATGTTCCAGCCTTTAATCTGCAACCGTGCTCTAGTGGACTTGGAGGTATGCTTGGGATCATTGTCCTGTTGAAAGGTCCAACGTCTCCCAAGCCTCAGGTTTGTGACGGACTGCATCACATTGTCATCCAATATCTCCTGGTACCATAGGCGACTCTACAGGGGGGCAAGGGGGGGCAATTTCCCCCTAGGTTATTCCTTGCCCCCCCATGTGCCCCCCCACCAAAAATCAGCTTCCAGCTTACCACACTTCTTTGGACCAGTGTATCCCCGTCCCTGTGCATCGTATATGGACGATTTAGGTGTCATTGGAAAGGGCAGATTCTGGCCTTTCCAATGATACCCAACATGACCATATTCCGTTTGAAATAAAAGTCAAAAACATTAAATAATAACAGGCACTTAAACTTAAGCATTTTCACAGGGTTGAAATGACTCAGCAGTGAAGTGGTTAATGTTCAGACTATACATTACATTGTGTATTACATTAGTTTTTGCCTTGGTTTAGTTGTATATTAAGGGTTAATGGGTAGGCTTCATCCCTCACATTATACATTTTATTTTTTCCTTGATTAATGGCATTTTAGGGGTTAATATGTTAGCTATATGCCTCACAGTGTATTCATTTCATGTTTTTCCTTGATCAATGGCATTTTAGGGGTTAATGAGTAGGCTAAATGCCACATTGTTTATTATTTTTATTGTATTTCCCTGGGTTTATGGCATTTCAGGGGTTATTATGGAAGTTAGAATCTAAAGGGTCTAATCATCTTTAGATCCTCTGCTTTTTGTCACATTTCGGGGAATTTATTTCGCCGAAAATAAAGTGAATTCCCTATTTAGCAAATGGTCACTGTAATTTGCTAAAAGTGGAGTCGCTGAAGGAGCAATCAGACATTCAGCGAAAACTGCCGAACTGCGGCAAATAAAGTATCATGTTAGTACAATAAAAAGGCACCATTGCATCACATTACTCTCGGGTTTTGGAATCTTATTTATATATACTTATTTAGGGCACTATTACCTGGTGTGAGTTAACCCTTGCGTCGGCATGGTTTTGCGTTAGCGCCAGGTTAATCGAGTCTAGCGCCTGACCAACAGATCTTTTGCCTCTCGCTACAAACGGGAAAAATCACTTAGCACATTGCTATTAGCGATTTGTAGCTCGAGCTTACTATACTTTCCGCGTCCTTTACTTAACATGGGGAGCGCTAGAGATCTCTAGCGCTTTTGCAGCTAGCAGATCAGTTGGTGCCAGCGCTAATTTTTTGAGGGGCGCTAATTGCACCATTTTACCTACTGCTGAACCCTGGTGCTAACTCCAAAAAAAACAGATCTTCGCCCAAAATTAACAGGCAATTGAAAGGAATGCAGCACAGGTGTTCTCTTGGCCCCATACACTATAGCAATGGATCTGGTCCGCATTGTCGTTGCTGTTGCAGTCGGCTCTATTATAAAAGTATCCTTTATCCACATATATCCTAATTCTAATATATTGCCTAATTTTAAACATTTTATGCTGGGGGTTATTCATAGTATGGAAGCGGTTGATTATTAGGGTGACTGTGTGGACCATGTTTAAAGGGACATGTGAATAAGTCTTGCCCTGAAACATGTATTATTTATATGCTGCAGCAGGGAAATTTTTGTCGCTCACCTGGCCTTCCTTTTGGATCTATTAAATGCAGTGTAATGATTCTACCTGCTGTTGGGTGGCATTTATCATGCAATGCCCATCAGCCTTAATATATGTGTGCATCAAACCATGGATGATACGGCCACCTTGGATGATTTTAATAATGCAGGGGTGTGAGGTTATTCACTGGATGTGTTCATATTCAAGCTTGTGAGGGCGGGGGATAGGTATGGCCCGGCACTGGAAAAAAAAACGTTCTATCCTGTACACAACCACATTAGCGCTGGGTCTCAGCCCGGGTCTTAGAGTTTTCCTAGCGTGCGCTAAACGACCTTGTTCATGGACTACTGCAGACAAGGTGATCTGTTCGTGGGTCGTCAGGCACTATGTTTTAGCTCACACAGGTGATTGGGCCCTTAGTTTTATTCAGTGATATGATTTAGTGGTGAACATTATTAGTGCCCCCCCAGTTTTGACTGCGGTATCTTCTGTGCCCCCCCTAAATATTGTTCCTAGAGTCGCAACTGCCTGGTACTGAAGAGAATTCATGGTACCTTGCACATGCTGAAGCTTCCCTGTACCTGCAGAAGCAAAACAGCCCCAAAGCATGATTGACCCCCCGCCATGCTTCACAGTAGGCAAGGTGTTCTTTTCTTCATAGGCCTTGTTCTTCCTCCTCCAAACATAGCGTTGATCCATGGGCCCAAACAGTTCTAATTTTGTTTCATCAGTCCACAGAACACTATCCCAAAACTTCTGTGGTTTGTCCACATGACTTTTGGCATACTGCAGTCGACTCTTCTTATTCTTTGGAGACAGCAAGGGGGTGCGCTTGGGAGTTCTGGCATGCAGGCCTTCATTACGCAGTGTGCGCCGTATTGTCTGAGCTGAAACTTCAGTACCCACATCTGACAAATCTTTTCTCAGTTCCTCAGCAGTCACACGGGGACTTTTCTCCACTCTACGCTTCAGGTAGCGCACAGCAGTCGAAGTCAGCATCTTCTTTCTGCCATGACCAGGTAGCGTTTCAACAGTGCCCTTTGCCTTGAATTTGCGAATGATGCTTCCTATGGTCTCTCTTGGTATGTTTAACATCTTTGCAATCTTCTATAGCCATTGCCCTTCCTGTGAAGAGTAATCACCTCTTCTCTTGTCTTCCTGGACCATTCTCTTGACTTCACCATGTTTGTAACCACACCAGTAAATGTCTAGAAGGAGCTGAGTATCACAGTCATTTTAAAGCTGCCTAATTGGTGCTTATTATGCTATATTGCTGCTCCGTGACATCCACAGGTGTTTTCAATACCTGATTGAAAACACTTGAATGAACCTCTGTTCTTCAGAGTGGTAGTCTTTAAGGGGTTGAATAATTGTGTCAATGAAGAATTCACAAATGAAACATTTAAACTGTATTACAAAACCAATTGATGTCATTTTAGTTGCATATGGTTCTTTAAAAAGTCCTTGTAGGATTTCATTCTGAATACAATTACAAATGTACACTAAATTCCCTAAAACCCTTTACAGCATTGGGGGTTGAATAATTTTGAACACAACTGTAGATAACTTGTAAGACTGTTATATTTAGCAACCTGCAGGGCAGGCCTATTATCATAGATCGTGCGGTATGCTTTAGAAACAGATCAGACTTTATACAAGCAACTAGAATTGTTGATAGCTCTAGTGACATGAAGGACAGGCCCACATACTGAGACGATACATGGTAATGTAGAGCGAGGCACGGTACTCGATAGGCAGATCAAGCGGCTGATCAAATGAGCAACCTGCAGGGCAGATCTCCCAAGTGAAACCATGCGGTACAACATATGCATGAAACACAAACAAACACACAGGGGTTAAGCGTAAGAATCGTCGGTGGTTATTCCGGGTCAATTAACTAGACCAAGGTCCTCATACAAGCAAAGATCGGCAACGAATGCAAAATACACAGAGACAGACTCAGGAGTCAGCTGGCGATGTGGGAAAATTACTCCACAAAATTACAGCAACTCCTCGCGCCCTGCATTTAAGGCCGGCAGCTCTGCGTCAGCACGCCAAGCCTTGCCCCCTCAGATGCCGATCGGCCATCTCTAACGCCTGGCACCCGGCCAGCCAGCGATGCCGCCGGGCGCCCAGACCCCCCAGGTAGCGCTGCGGGGGCTGAGGACATAACAGTGAGCTTAACACAGGCCCCCACCAGATTACTACTAATCATTGCTGTCCCTCCTCCCCAGACAGATAAACTAGTCCTCAGATCAGGGGCCTCTCATTAATAAAGACAGTGGCACCATGCCTAATAAAAATTTATTTATTTGAAAATAATCACCTTTATTCTCGTGTCCAGCATTTCAGCCTGTGGCCCATAGCAGCAGCTGCACCTGCCTCTCCCAGCCTGCAAAGTGAGTGGGAGTAGGATGTGACGCTCGTTGCAGCCTAGTGGAGAGCCACTGAATAAATTATCAGAATTTAAGCCTGTTGATCGGGGGGGGGGCCCCCTTCCTGCGGACGCCCATGCCCCCAACCTGTGGATATGGTAACACACCCTGATTCCCTTCCACCAGTAGAGTATTGACCCCCATTACCCCACAAGCACATATATTGTATATTAACAAAATACTGATAGAATAAAAAATGAAACATACATTCCCCCCACGATATACCACTGCTACCAGTCACCCTGTCCCAGTATACCCTAGCATAGTTCCACTCTCACACTATACACAGTCACTCTCTCCCAGTACCCCCAGTCACTTTCTCCCTCCCAGTACCCCCAATCACTCTCTCCCAGTACCCCCACTCTCCCAGTACCCCCAGTCACTCTATCCCAGTACCCCCTAGTCACTCTCTCTCCAATTTACCCCAATCACTCTCTCCCAGTACCCCCACTTTCCCAGTACCCCCAGACTCTCTCTCCCAGTACCCCGTCTCTCTCTCCCAGTAACCCCAGTCTCACTCTCCCAGTATCCCCACTTTTTCCCAGTCCCCCTGTCACTCTCTCCCAGTACCCCAGTCAGTCTCTCTCCCCAAGTACCCCCAGTCACTTTCTCCCAGTACCCCCAGTCTCTCTCTCAAAGTATCCCTACTCTCTCCCAGTACCCCAGTTACTCTCTCTCCCAGTACCCCCTAGTCACTCTCTCCAAGTACCCCAATCACTCTCTACCTCTCTCCAAGTACCTCAATCACACTCTCCCAGTACCCCCAGTCTGTCTCTCCCAGTATCCCCACTTTCTCCCAGTACCCCAAGTCACTCTCTCCCAGTACCCCAGTCTCTCTCTCTCCCCAAGTACCCCAGTCTCTATCCCAGTACCCCTAGTCTCTCACAGTATCCCCACTTTCTCCCAGTACCCCAGTTACTCTCTCTCCCAGTACCCCCTAGTCACGCTCTCCCCAAGTACCCCCAGTCACTCTCTCTCCCCACGTACCCCCAGTCTCTCTCTCAGTATCCCCACTTTCTCCCAGTACCCCAGTCACTCTCTCTCCCAATACTTCCAGTCACTCTCTCCCAGTTCCCCCAATCACTCGCTCCCAGTAGCCCGTCTCTCTCAGTATCCCCACTTTCTCCCTGTACCCCAGTCACTCACTCTCTCAGTACCCCCAGTCACTCTTTCTCTCTCCAAGTACCCCCACTTTCTCTTAGTACCCTCAGTCACTTTCTCCCAGTATCCCCAGTCATTCTCTCCCCTAACCTCCAGACACCCTCTCCCTGTTCCCCCAGTACCCCCTGTGTGTTGGTCACGCTGCTCTGTGGTCACACAGTGTCGCCTATCAGTGTGGAATTGCTACTGGCCCAGGGGGGAGCTGTCCAGGGGGCTTAGTGGAGACTGGATTTTAAATGTGCAGCAGGGCAGGTGCCTCCCTCCTTCCTGTTCAGCGGTGGGGGGCTGGCACAGGGCTTCAAGGGGGGCTGACACGCGTGGTACAGGGTGTTCTGTCGATTTTAATGCTGCGCTGCTTCACATGACTCATGTCAGCGTTAAGGAGGAGTCAGGACAGGACCATAATTTTCTGTTCTGGTCCTCCTTTCTGGACGCTGAGTGTTAAGCAAAACTGGTGGGTGTCCGTGCAAGGGCCTCTCCCGAACACCAGTGTCCATGAGTGGACACCATGCTGATTCCTGTTGGAAAATATTAGTGGTTCAAGTTTCTTTTCAAATTTTGCATCCCCTAAGAAAATTGTACCAGGGGAGATTGCCCCCGAGGCCCCTTCCACACTACGCCACTGTGTGAATTCCAGGCATTTTTGTTCCGTGGTTTTTGCAAACAGCGTTTCAATTTTGACACTTTCAAGCGTATATATAATATATAATTTTTTTTTTTTACTCTGTCAGCTATTTGGCTATTTCCGACGGCTGGTCTGCACTGTGATCGGCGGCTCGTTGGCTTTTTCTGACGTGTGGGGTGTGTTTTTTGCAGCGGTTCTGGCAGATTTTTGGCATGTGTGCGGCGGGTTTGCAGCAGGTTTTCCCTGCACACCAGGTACCCTGTAGTGAATGCTGAATTCACCACAGGGTGGGGAACTTTAATTCCCAAAGTGCAGGGAAGTGCGGGGAACGAGACATTTCGGTGCTCTCTGAATAACCCCCAGCATTTATGAAGGTTGTATGCTATATTTATGTTTAATGTTAGAATAAAATTAAGAGTTGGATTATAAAGCAGTCACGTGATACTTAAGTGATTTACATCAAACTGTAAAGCAAAATTGATTACGTTTAAGGTCACTGCTACAGGAAAGGTGTATTGGTAGCAGCATTGCATGATGAAGTCAGTAATGCACACACAGCCACATTTCCAGACTCTGCACGCTCAAGGACTTCAAAGCTCACACACAGCCACAACTCCAGACTCTGCACGCTCAAGGACTTCAAAGGTATGCACGATTCGACCATGACTTCATTCAAGCCGTTCCTCTGCATCACTCCTGCTGCGTGCATACTTTTCTGCATTTTATGTATCATCCCCATGCTGATTATTTTTCCCTTTAATGTCTTCCCCCCATTTCTGATAGTTTTTGCGCGATCAGATCCTGTGTTCCCCATCATGCTTCTGCCTCCCCTCCCCACCTCCTCCCCTTCCTCCCCCTTGCATCTCATTACCTAACAGCTCTGCCTTTCCTTCATTCAGCTCATCACACACAGCCACAACTACAGACTCTGCACTGCCACCCAGTCCTAGGCTCAAACTTATTCATTCCCCTTCACCTGTAGCCACTTTATTCTAATCAACCTGTCGCTTGCTATTCTTTCTCTAGCCACCAGATCCACACTCCCCAGCTCCCCTTCTGTTTCACTCACCGCTGTCCTTTAGATTGTAAGCTCAAGGAATGTCTGGCTGAGCACTTGTGTAAAGTGCTGTATCAGTAGGACAATTATCCTAAGGGCAGGGCCATCTGTTCCTTATGTCTTCTAGTATGTCTCATGTCTGCACTCCCCCATTGTACAGCGCTGCGGAATATGCTGGCGCTTTATAAACACATAATAATATTAATAATGGCCGAACTGTCGAGAGACATTTTGGACTCTGCTCAACATGTTCGTGCTATGGGTGCACCGGTCTATCAACAAAATGACGGTAATGAGTAATGTTGTTGATACACGTACTAAAAGCACAACACATACATCCATTACTACTAATCATATCACTACTACAGGCACTGGTCATGCAGCATCATCTACAATTATGACTGGCAAAGGGGTTAATGTAGTAAAGGCAAACCAAGAAACTTATCAAAATGTAACCCACCACAATTCTGAAGAACTGACTAAAAGACCTGTCCATTACCGTGCAACATCCTTACAAAATTCCACATTGGCACAACCTTTGACAACAGTATCACAGCTTAGCCATCACCCTGAACAGTCCACGTATTTGCTATCAGAGAAGGTAGTCTAACTAAGGGAACGCTCCTATTTTTAAAGCACAAGGAGGACTAATTGGTGACTACACATCTGACATCACCTACACTAGTGTATGTATGCAGACAAATTGAAGATGGAATTAGAGAAAATTTTAGTGAGGCTGAACTAGTCTGGCGAACTCTATGAATAATAAAGTTCAGGTCGATGAATAAGGAAGACATGATGGTTGGGCCCATAGTATGGCTACTTTAACTACTCAAGGAACCTTGACACTGTGGCACCCATCTGTAGACCTTTGCCATTTGAGTAGGGAACAGCAGGAGGTAGCAAGAAAAATGCGTTATGAAGAGTCTGTGGCCTTTGCTTGTGACAAGAATGATATTAATTGACACCTACAAGCTCGGGATACAACCAATCTCAAAGACAACATACCAGTGCAGTGGTCATACTTTTCGGTGCCTAAGCCTTTGTTCCAAGAAGGATTATATTTAAGATCATCTGGCAAAATGGTGGGTTGTAAAATCCCCTTATTCTGCGCCAGTAGTCTGTGTCCAAATAAAAGATGGCTCGCTCCGCTTGTGTATAGATTTTCGCCTCCTGAGTAAAGAGACTGTACCAGACAGACACTCTCTGCCAAGAATCCAAGACTTGCTTGACACACTCAGGGGTTATGCATGTGTAGCGCTGTTTAAAACTGTGTTGCTGTAATTACTCGGTTTTAGCCACCAGAGGGAGACAAAAGCCATGCGAACAATGCGGGACTTAAACGAACTACAATATCCATCAGGCTTTGCGGTGGAGACAGGAAGTGGGTGGGACAGGGAGGAAGGACGTAAGCAGCCTCGTGCGGAGGAGCGCCAGTGTGAGCGGAGCGACGAAAGACAGAGGACACAAGTGAGACTGCCCAGGATCGAGACCAGGCCGGAGCGCAGATGCTACCTTGAGGGATCCGGACCCGGTGGCACAGAGTTCCGGAGGACCAGCGGAGAGACATCCTCCACCAGACAGTGGGACAGGCTGTATAACGGATGGGTGAGAGGCCTTACAGGCCGAAAGTCCAAGTAAAATCCAGCACGCTGCATTATTGTTTCAATTCTACAGGGCCCCAACTTGACTAGTCGAAGATTTGCTTATTACATTCACTGGCCAGTTGAATACAGTACCCGGGTACCCGACCTTACACTCACAGGACTTACACTCCAGAACTGGGGGGGTTAATGCTTTTCTTTTTCCCGCCACGTGTTTTCCCGCCGCGTGTGTTCCCGCCGCGTGTTTCCCGCATTACGAAAATCCTGTCGTTCCTATACCGCAAATGTATTATATGTGTCACTTTATTGGGATCAGTAAAGTATATAATTTATAAAATCCACAACAGTGCTGGTGTATAATTATTCCCTAGTGCGGAGAGACTAACCCGAGGTTTATTCAGCGGCTCCTCCGGGGAGTGAGCGCTACACGTGGGGGCTCGTTCCGGGATTTTAGTCTCTAGATTAAACCGCATTTAAAGGGTTAAATATGGATCCAGACACTGCTGCCAAATGGTGTGAGGAGCAAAATAGCCAGACAGAGTTAAGCATAGTCATGGATATTCCTGCAGACACTTGGGCTGAAGATCAGATTCGCCGGGCCGTGGCCGCGCTGACACCAGATCATCGGGGGTTAATCCTGGACATTAAAACGAACCCAGATACTTCTCACACATATGTTCTTTTTGAGTGGAGAAAGGGTGTTCCAGTATGTTTTCAGGGCGCAAGCGTGAAGCTGACCGATGAGGTGGAAGTTCAACTGATTCAGCAGAGTGCGTCACGTGGCGATCCTGCGAGTGTTCCCGCGCCCAGTCCGCTGGCCATGATCGGGCCTGAATTCATAGTGGCTATCAGAGATTTGCTGGCTAAATGTCAAAGAACAAGCCCTCCACACACTAACTTTGGTTATCGACAGTTGAGAAATTTTACAGGAAACGTACCAACTCCGGCGGGAGAAGAAACGTTTGAAGAATGGGTAGAACAGGCGATGCAGGCTTTGGATGAGTGGGACGTCCCTGAAGCGCAGAAGAAGCAGACAATACTGAGAGCTTAAAGGGACCTGCGTCAGAGGCTGTCAGAAACCTGAAGTTGAGTAAGCAAGACTGCACTGCTTTAGATTACCTAAATGTGTTACAGGAAGTCTTTGGGCAAACAGAAAAGGCTGCCGAGCTCATGTACCAGTATGAACATACCTACCAGCGAAAAGGTGAGAAAATGACTGAATATATGAGGTGCCTAGATAAGATTCTGCACCAGATACTTCTCAAGAAAGGGGCCGAACCGGCCACAATAGACAAAATCCGAATGCAGCAGATATTGAGGGGCGCTCAACCTCTAGATCCTGTGATGTTACAGCTGAGAACCAGAGAAGGTAACCGAGAATTGAAATATCTGGAACTGATTCGAGCTGTTAGAGGAAGAGGCTCTACTGGAAGAAAAATCCTTAAGGAGAGGAGAAAGAGCTTATGCACAACCCGTGAGGCATAACGAATATCTGCAAACCGATGATGATTCGTTGGACACCTATGGATCTGAAGTGGACGGGCAAGAGCATCGGTTTGTTCCTATATCCACAGAGAGTGCTGCAAAAGAGTCAATCATTCCTACCTATAGTGAAATACACAAGACTGTTAAGAAGGTGCAAGAAGCTCAAGCAGAACTGAAACAGGCAAACACGGACCTGTGCCGAGTACTTTTGAAGGTGGCAGAGACACAGACTGATATGCAGAAGTTCCTTACTGATATGCGGACAACTGGAGTTGTTGTGGTGTCTGGCCAGGGTCCTTCAACCGAATCACCACAAACAAGTGCGCCTCCATCTTCAAAGAAGAGGTGTTTCAGTTGTGTGGAAATGGGTCATTTCCGAGCACAGTACAAAAACCAAAGGCCTGAGGGAAATAAAGTGGAAGAGTTCCTAAAGGCCCTGGAAGGGCTGCTATCTACCCAGTGGCGTAGCGTGGGTTGTCAGCACCCGGGGCCAGCCAAGAATAGTGCGCCCCCCCCCCAACCTGTGGACACGTTATCGATATTGCCCCAGCTCTCACATGGATATTGCCCCAGCTCATGGATTTGCCCCCAGCTCATGGATTTGCCCCAGCTCACACATGGATTTGCCCCCCAGCTCACTCATGGATTTGCCCCAGCTCATGGATTTGCCCCAGCTCACTCATGGATTTGCCCCCAGCTCATGGATTTGCCCCCAGCTCATGGATTTGCCCCCCAGCTCACTCATGGATTTGCCCCAGCTCATGGATTTGCCCCAGCTCACTCATGGATTTGCCCCCAGCTCATGGATTTGCCCCAGCTCATGGATTTGCCCCCAGCTCATGGATTTGCCCCAGCTCACTCATGGATTTGCCCCCAGCTCATGGATTTGCCCCAGCTCACTCATGGATTTGCCCCAGCTCACTCATGGATTTGCCCCAGCTCATGGATTTGCCCCAGCTCACTCATGGATTTGCCCCAGCTCATGGATTTGCCCCCCAGCTCACTCATGGATTTGCCCCAGCTCATGGATTTGCCCCAGCTCACTCATGGATTTGCCCCCAGCTCATGGATTTGCCCCAGCTCATGGATTTGCCCCAGCTCACTCATGGATTTGCCCCCAGCTCATGGATTTGCCCCAGCTCATGGATTTGCCCCCAGCTCACTCATGGATTTGCCCCCAGCTCATGGATTTGCCCCAGCTCACTCATGGATTTGCCCCAGCTCACTCATGGATTTGCCCCCAGCTCATGGATTTGCCCCAGCTCACTCATGGATTTGCCCCAGCTCACTCATGGATTTGCCCCAGCTCATGGATTTGCCCCAGCTCACTCATGGATTTGCCCCCAGCTCATGGATTTGCCCCAGCTCACTCATGGATTTGCCCCCAGCTCATGGATTTGCCCCAGCTCATGGATTTGCACCAGCTCACTCATGGATTTGCCCCCAGCTCATGGATTTGCCCCAGCTCACTCATGGATTTGCCCCAGCTCACTCATGGATTTGCCCCCAGCTCATGGATTTGCCCCAGCTCACTCATGGATTTGCCCCAGCTCACTCATGGATTTGCCCCCAGCTCATGGATTTGCCCCAGCTCACTCATGGATTTGCCCCAGCTCACTCATGGATTTGCCCCAGCTCATGGATTTGCCCCAGCTCACTCATGGATTTGCCCCCCAGCTCACTCATGGATTTGCCCCAGCTCATGGATTTGCCCCAGCTCACTCATAGATTTGCCCCCAGCTCATGGATTTGCCCCAGCTCATGGATTTGCCCCAGCTCATGGATTTGCCCCAGCTCATGGATTTGCCCCCAGCTCATGGATTTGCCCCCAGCTCATGTATTTGCCCCCAGCTCATGGATTTGCCCCCAGCTCATGGATTTGCCCCAGCTCATGGATTTGCCCCCAGGTCACACATGGATTTGCCCCCAGCTCATGGATTTGCCCCAGCTCTCACCTGGATTGTTGCCCCAGCTCCGGCAGGGGGTTGAGGGACCCAGATGCCGGGCAGCACGGGAGCGCCTGCCTGGTCTTGAACAGTCCGTCCTGTGAAGTGGATGCGGCTGTGTGCGTGCGCAGCCGGTCACACGGTCCGGCCAGTCAGGTGGTACAGAGACTCAGTACCACCTGATTAGCCGGACCACGTGACCGGCTGCGCACGCACACAGCCGCATCCACTTCACAGGACGGACTGTTCAAGACCGGGCAGGCGCTCCCGCGCTGCCCGGCATCTGGGTCCCTCAACCCCCGGGCCAGCTTTAGGGGCGCGAATGCGAAAACTGCGCCCGGGGCCACGGCCCCCCCAGCCCCCCCACGCTACGCCACTGTATCTACCTCACAGGCGGGAAACGCCAGAGGGCCCAAGTGAAGGAGCAAACTAGGTGCCCGATGGTTGGAAACTGCTCCAAAATGCAAGCCAGAACCGAAAGGCCGAGAGGGCCCAGAGTCTTGCCAACTGCTGAGCCTACCAGGACTGAAAGAGTTACTCCCTTAGTATCCGGTCCTATGTCATGGGGAAACAATGCACACCCAAAACCTCCACGAGTCAAGAAGAAGGCCAGAGTACAGCGAACTGGGTCTAAACCTCCTGCGGCTACGACAGAGTTTCCGGACCAGCTGATAGGTCCTTCTCCCATCGTTCCAATCCAAGTGGAGGGAGTCTACACTAAAGCTCTGCTGGACTCGGGGGCTCAAGTGACATTGATCTATCGAGACTTCTACGAGAAGCACTTGAAGCACATACCTCTGCAGAAGATAAAGGACCTCGAGATCTGGGGTATCGGAACCGAGAAGCTTCCCTATGATGGATATCTACAGGTGAAGTTAGAAATTGGATCCGAAGTTATCGGACAGTCTGGAGGTTGTGATGCATTGGCCATTGTGTGTCCTCGGCCTTCAGGGGCTAACAGAAGTTCTATGATAGTGGGGACGAATACTGATCTGGTGAGACGTCTTCTGACTCCAATAGTGATGGAGGAAAGTTCTACTAGAGGAGTGCAACCGATGTTACGTCCGTTCTATCAGCGAATGGTCGAAGAACGGAGGACACCAGCCGAAGTGGGGCGTCTGTGGAGATTGGCCAGAACAGAGAAGGTTCTACAATCAGGAGAAGTGGTGAGTTTCCGGGCTTCAGTTAAGTTGAACGGATCACAACCGGTCCCTATGTGGTGCTGGAAACTGATCCCAGTCATGGAGTCGTAGTAGAAGTAATCCCTGAGATAATCTCCACACAAGCTCTGAAACGGACACGAGGAAGAGTCTCAGTTAGTGTGTGTAATGTGTCTGATTCTCCAATGATCCTGAAAGCACGAATGCCCATTGGGCAAGTAGTGTCCGCTACGCCTCTCTCCCCTACCGATTTAGGGGGGGAGTGAATAAAGAGATTCCTGCTGAAAGGTTCTATCCTACAGACGCTCCCATCTCACCTGAATGGAAGAAACGTCTTCAGTCCCAGATCCTAAAATGGAGAGACTTGTTCTCGAAGGATGAGTTCGACGTGGGTTTAGCCAAGAGCACTGAACATCGCATTCGACTACAGGAAGATAAGCCGTTTCGAGAAAGGTCAAGACGAGTTCCGCTGGGAGACTTGGAAGATCTACGAGAACAGCTGAATGAATTACAGCGGACTAAGGTGATTCAAGATTCCAGGAGTCCATACGCCTCTCTGTGACGGAATGGGGTGTCCGCCTGCGGTCCTGCTCCTATCTGACCCCCTTGATGGCGTCTGGCCCGACTACCGAGTGGCTCGGCACTCAGTGTCTCGAGCAGCCTGATTTACTGACCTCTTGTTGGTGTGGAGGTGGCTGCTGGGCTGACTTGAGGCTCCTTTTCCTGGGATAGACATGATGTAGAAGGCCGCTGAGTGCCTCCTAGGTGCAATGTGATATGCCCTGAAATAACTCACCAGACGAGGCTGTATGACTTTAAAACAGGGACTGCTTTATGAAGGGTTTGGGCAGATGCATTTATACACACAACACAAAAGCATTTTGGTAACCCTCAGACATGTCCAGACTTGAATGAGACAATCGGATTTGCATACAATGGCATTCTTACATCAGCAGACTACACACGCACAGAGAGCTAATGCACACAGTAATTAGCATACAATTGAAATTCAACACATCCTTTCAATCCTAGCAACCAAGGGAAAATATAATACATTTAAATGGATCACACAATTTCACATCTGAATCCACATTCATACAATACAGGATACATGGTAATACCTCGCACTCTAATAAAAACCACACCAGTAAAACCACATCTAGAAATGAAATAAAATGTCCATACACTTAAACGCACAACCGAAATATAAAAGGAAAAAATGGTCTTTAAAATTGTCTGAGTTTTTAGTCACGTGGCTCGCTGGAAGGAGCGCTCAGGTCCGTTCCGTGACACTCTCCAATAGTGATGGTTCGGAAGAAGAATGGTTCTATCCGTCCATGTATAGACTATCGCACGTTAAATCAGAGAACCATTCCGGATCAATATGCCACTCCTCGGATAGAAGATGCCTTACAGTGTTTGTCTGGAGCAAAATGGTTTAGTGTACTAGACCTGCGAAGTGGGTATCATCAGATACCAATGCATCCTGAAGACAAAGAGAAGACTGCGTTTATCTGCCCACTGGGGTTCTTTGAGTTCACCAGAATGCCTCAGGGCCTCACGGGGGCTCCCGCCACGTTCCAACGGTTAATGGAGAAGACAGTCGGAGACATGAACCTGATTGAAGTGTTGGTGTATCTTGATGATATTATTGTGTTCGGGAAGACTCTGGAAGAACATGAGCAGTGGTTGGAGAAGGTTTTGAAGTGGCTCCACGAAGAAGGGTTCAAACTGTCTCTGGAGAAGTGTCAATTTTGCCTACCTTCTGTTACGTAGCTGGGACATGTTGTTTCAGCTGAAGGTGTTTCGACGGATCCTCGAAAGTTGGAAGCCGTAGCTTCCTGGCCTAGACCCCGAAATGTTACTGAACTTAGATCTTTCCTGGGATTCTGCTCATATTACCGAAGATTCGTAGGAGGATTTGCCAAGATAGCCCAACCCTTGAATAAGCTCCTACAGAAGGAAGATGCGGAAGAAGGCTCCAAGGCCTCTGATCAAGGTTCATCGGCTAAAGGAAGGCCCGAGAATCCATTCAAGAAGAATGGACTGATCGATGTGAAAGTGCTTTCATGAAGTTGAAGGAGAGTCTGTCTTGGCTTACGCTGACCCTCATAAGCCGTACGAATTACATGTGGATGCCAGCAGAGAAGGCCTAGGGGGAGTCCTTTACCAGGAATATGGTGGATTGTTGTGGCCTGTAGCATATGTAAGCCGAAGTCTTACACCTTCAGAGAAGAACTATCCTACCCACAAGTTGGAGTTCATAGCCTTGAAGTGGGCGGTAGTAGACAAACTGAAAGATTATCTGTATGGAGCCGAATTTGTGATAAAGACTGACAACAATCCTCTTACGTACGTCCTTACTACGGCAAAGCTGGATGCAACGGGACATCGGTGGTTGGCCGCTCTGTCAGGGTTTCGGTTCAGCCTCAAGTATCACCCTGGAGTGAATAATCGAGATGCCGATGCTTTGTCAAGAAGGCCCTACACTACAGAATGGACTCCGTTAACTCCAGATGGGGTGCAAGCCTTATGTCAAGGAGCAGAGCGCCGGGTCAAGGGAGGGGTTGAAGCAGAAGCTATAGGAGTTATGGCTGCGGCTGTTCCAGAGTTCTATTGTAATCCTACACAGCTGAAGGATGAAAGTCTGCCTACTTTCTCGAAACAGGACCTAAAAGCCGATCAGGCTAGAGACCCTTTGATTGCGTTAACCGTGAAGGCCCTAAACGCGAATCAACGGGAAATTCTACTGACAAATTCCCCAGAGGGAGCCCGATTGGTATACAAAGAGTGGGAACGGTTGAAGATGTTGGATGGGGTGGTCTACCGAAGGGGCCCCTCAAACAATGCTGAAGAGACCCAACAGTTGTTCCTTCCCACCAAACACAGAGAGGGTGTGCTGCGGGAGTGAGCGCTACACATGGTTCAGTATTCTTGAGCAAGGAAAAGCCTACCATCAGAACTTCATAGCCAAAGGTTCTAGACATATGACAGCTTTTATAACCCCCTGTGTCTTTATGAGTGGATAAGGATTCCATTCGGAATTTGGTATAAATGAAAACCACCATTTTGTCTTTTAACTGAAAAGCAGCATGAGAGTGTATGGTTGTTCAGAGGAGCAGCTCTTGGTTTCATTAGGTGGGACTCGCCTTAGCAGAAGTGCCTTGACGGGGCAGGTGAGCTTACACTTTAATGGCCATTCAAGTAAACAAAAACTTCTGATTGTGTTTTGTTTCACATGGAGCTATAGGAATTAGGCTAATGTCAGACGAACGCAGTCTGAGCGCACTCTGCATGCATTACATAACGGATGGACGTACTGACAAGATACTGTAGACACCATACGGTCAGTTTTTTTGGACAAATGTAGAAAAAAAAGGGGAATATGGGAAGCAAAATTAATTAAAATTAAGACATGTACAGTTAGCCAGGCCAAAAAAACGTCTGCGCATCAACATGATGGATGTCACAAATGCGCTGCGTCTGACGTCGCGTCATAACGCACACAGGCCGCTACGCAGACACGGCGCACTCTGGGAGTCCGTCGTAGCGCTTTTATGTCAAGGCCTAAATGGTGTCCATTGCCACCTGCGTGGTGCGTGCGCACTTTCGGTGCACACGTACTTCGTATGTTGGTCTCTATTGATCACAAATCAATGCTACGACGAACGTTAAACTGTGCAGCGACACGGACGTGATGACTGCGTTCGTCTGACGCTAGCCTAAGCGCAGATGACACCTTTTTTTTCTGGTTATGTTTTATACATGAACTGGGCTGATTACTTCTGGTTGTTGCAACTGCCCTGTTAGGGAATAAAGGCAACACTGCTTCTTCTGCATGTTTATGGGGAGTCTCGATATCTGGGGAATAGACCAAAATATCAACCGGATACACAATCACGAAAACTTGCAAGGAGTCGCTGAGAGCATCATTAATGAAATCCTGAAACACAGATGGGGCATTACATAGTCCAAAGAGCATTACCAGATACTCATAGTGCCCACTGCGAGTGTTTTATTTATTTATTTTATTTTATAAAGGATTTTACCAGGAAGGATACATTGAGATTTCTCTTGTTTTCAAGTATGTCCTGGGTTCAAGAACATTGAGTGGTTACAGAAATACAAAATAGTAAAATGCAAGATATTAACACAAAAACAAATATACAGATTAACAGAAAAATAAATATGTAGGAAATAAAATCATTCTGTCACATGTTTACAGGTGCATTCCGTATTGAGGTACAGTTGCAAGAAAAAGTATGTGAACCCTTTGGGATTTCGTGGAGTTTTGCATGAATTGGTCATAAAATGTGCTCTGATCTTCATCTAAGTCATAACAATTTGAAAAACACAGTCTGCTTAAAATAATACAACAAAAACATTATATGTTTTCATGTGTTTATTGAACATAACATGTAAACATTCACAGTGCAGGGTGGGAAAAGTATGTGAACCCCTAGCCTAATGACTTCTCCAAGAGCGAATTGGAGCCAGGAGTGAGCCAACCTTGAGTCCAGTGTGATATTATTGGATGTGTTGCTGAAAGCTGTCCTGCCCTTTAAAAACACACACCAGTTTTGGGTTTAATGGTTTCAAGAAGCACTTCCTGATGTGAACCATGCCTTGCAGAAAAGAGCTCTCAGAAGACCTACGATCAAGAATTGTTGACTTGCATGAAGCTGGAAAGGGTTACAAAAGTATCTCCAAAAGCCTTGATGTTCATGTGTCCACGGTAAGACAGACTGTCTACAAATGGAGAAAGTTCAGCACTGTTGCTACTCTCCCTAGGTGTGGTCGTCCTGTAAAGATGACTGCAAGAGCACAGCGCAGAATGCTTAATGAGGTAAAGAAGAATCCTAGAGTGTCAGCTAAAGACTTACAGAAATCTCTGGCACATGCTAACATTTTTGTTGACACATCTACAATAAGGAAAACATTAAACAAGAATGGAGTACATGGGAGGACACCACGGAGGAAGCCATTGCGGTCCAAAATTAATATTGCAGCACGTTTGAAGTTTGCAAAAGAGCACCTGGATGTTCCACAGCACTACTGGCAAAATATTCTGTGGACAGATGAAACCAAAATTGAGTTGTTTGGAAAAAACACACAACACTATGTGTGGAGAAAAAAAGGCACAGCACACCAACATCAAAACCTCATCCCCACTGTAAAATATGGCGGAGGGAGCATCATGGTTTGGGGCTGCCTCAGGGCTTGGACGGATTGTTGTCATTGATGGAAAAATGAATTCCAGAGTTTATCAAGACATTTTGCAGGAAAACGTAAGACCATCTGTCCGCCAATTGAAGCTCCGCAGAGGATGGGTGATGCAACAGGACAATGACCCAAAGCATACAAGTAATTCAACAAAAGAATGGCTTCAACAAAACAAAATATGCCTTCTGGAGTGGCCCAGTCCAGAGTCGTAGCTAGCTCCTTTTGCACCTGAGGCAAGAACAGAAAATTGCGCCCCCACACAATATTTTTTACAGAGGTTAATATATACAGTATATAGAAACGGGATCCTCTACGCATGCGCCCCATAAACATGACATCTGTGATATCTGGTTGACTGCGAATGCTAAACCAAGATTGTATAATAACTTGCCACTTTGGTTTTGAATTTTACAGCTCTTCAGTTCAAACTCACCGTCAGCAGGGCAGCAAAGTAATTGCACACTGTCAGAAGAATGAACTGAAGATCTGTAAAATTTATAACAAAGTGCCAAATAATTATCCAATCAGATATCACGAATGTCATGATTATGGGGCACATGCAGAGGGGATCCCGTTTCCACATTATATAGGGGATGCGCATGCGCATATCCGCAGAGTGCAAAATTTGACGGAGCTAGGAATGTGCATGCGAATGTGGGCATATTGTCTAATTTGACGGGCGAGCGTGTACGCGATTCACACAGACTCACATGGATATATAGTGCCCCAGCTCACAAGGATATATTGCCCCTGCTCACATGGATATATTGCCCCTGCTCACATGGATATATTGCCCCAGCTCACATGGATATATTGCGCCCCAACTCACATGGATATATTGCCCCCAGCTCACATGGATATATATATATATTGCCCCCCAGCTCACATGGAAATGTTGCCCCCAGCTCATATGGAAAGGTTGCCCCCAGCTCATATGGAAAGGTTGCCCCCAGCTCACATGGAAATGTTGCCCCCAGCTCACATGGAAATGTTGCCCCCAGCTCACATGGAAATGTTGCCCCCAGCTCACATGGATATATATTGCCCCCAGCTCACATGGAAATATATATTGCCCCCAGCTCAAATGGAAATATTGCCCCAGCTCACATGGAAATGTTGCCCCCAGCTCACATGGAAATATTGCCCCAGCTCACATGGGTATATATTGCCCCCAGCTCACATGGTTATATATTGCCCCCAGCTCACATGGGTATATATTGCCCCCAGCTCACATGGGTATATATTGCCCCAGCTCACATGGGTATATATTGCGTTACTGTGAGTTTTATAGTTGTGGAGCTGTGATACGCTCATACACACAGCAAATGAGTGTATCACTGAATCCACAGCAATAAAACTCACACATTGCACATTACAGAGTTTTATAGTTGTGGAGGTCTGATACGCGAATACACACCACACATTACTGTATCACAAAGCTGCACAGCAATAAAACTCACAGCAATGTGCGGTGTGTATGAGCATATCACAGAGCTCCACAGCAATAAAACTCACAGCAATGTGCAATGTGTATGAGTGTATCACAGAGCTCCACAGCATTAAAACCCACAGTAATGTGTGCTGCGCAGGAGCGCATCACGGAATCCACAGCATATAAAACTCACTGTAATGTTCAGAGTGTATGAGCGTGAGTTCTATTGCTGTGGATTCTGTGATATGCATATATAAACCTATAAAACTCAAATATATTATTAATATACTAGGTGGAAAGCCTGCCTAGAGGGCAGTCTATTGTTGTTGTCGCCAGCTCAGAATTCATGTTGACAGATTTGGTTTTCAACGTCCTATCCAAGAGTATCTCTCTATATAAATGCGTTTGTAACGCGTCCATCGCCGTCCCATCCGCAACAGGAGGGCCAACTGAGCAGCTCTGATCGGTGCGCGCAGCTAACTGCGCATTACAAAGGCATTTATATATTAGAGCAAGTTTCTCTTCCCTCTTAGATTGTAAACTCACGGGAACAGGACCCTCTTAGATTGTAAGCTCACAGGAACAGGACCCTCTTAGATTGTAAACTCACAGGAACACCTTAGATTTTAAGCTCGTGGGACCCCTTAGAATCTAAGCTTGTGGGACCACCTAGAATGTAAACTCATGGGACCCCTTAGATTGTAAACCCATGGGATAGATTGTAAATTTATGGGACCCCTTAGATTGTAGTCTGCGTGTTTGTAAATATATATATAAATACAGTTGTGTTCATAATTATTCAACCCCCACTGAAATTGAGTGTTTTGCCCAGTTTGACATAGATTTTGATCATTCAGTCATCTTGCTTACAATTAAATCAAAGAGGCACATGTAGGTCAGACAAATATAACATAACATTTATAATGAAATAACCACAAATGTCTTTTCTGTGCTCACATCATTATCAGTTTTATTCAACCCCCAAGTGACATTCAATCTTAGTACTTAGTACAACATCCTTTTACAGTTATAACAGCTTTTAAACGTGAAGCATAGCTTGACACAAGTGTCTTGCAGCGATCTACGGGTATCTTCGCCCATTCGTCATGGGCAAAAGCCTTCCAGTTAAGTCCCACCAGAGGTTCTCAATCGGATTTAAGTCTGGTGACTGCGATGGCCACTCCAAAATGTTCCAGCCTTTAATCTGCAACCATGCTCTAGTGGACTTGGAGGTATGCTTGGGATCATTGTCCTGTTGAAAGGTCCAACGTCTCCCAAGCCTCAGGTTTGTGACGGACTGCATCACATTGTCATCCAATATCTCCTGGTACTGAAGAGAATTCATGGTACCTTGCACATGCTGAAGCTTCCCTGTACCTGCAGAAGCAAAACAGCCCCAAAGCATGATTGACCCCCCGCCATGCTTCACAGTAGGCAAGGTGTTCTTTTCTTCATAGGCCTTGTTGTTCCTCCTCCAAACATAGCGTTGATCCATGGGCCCAAACAGTTCTAATTTTGTTTCATCAGTCCACAGAACACTATCCCAAAACTTCTGTGGTTTGTCCACATGACTTTTGGCATACTGCAGTCGACTCTTCTTATTCTTTGGAGACAGCAAGGGGGTGCGCCTGGGAGTTCTGGCATGGAGGCCTTCATTACGCAGTATGCGCCGTATTGTCTGAGCTGAAACTTCAGTACCCACATCTGACAAATCTTTTCTCAGTTCCTCAGCAGTCACACGGGGACTTTTCTCCACTCTACGCTTCAGGTAGCGCACAGCAGTCGAAGTCAGCATCTTCTTTCTGCCACGACCAGGTAGCGTTTCAACAGTGCCCTTTGCCTTGAATTTGCGAATGATGCTTCCTACGGTCTCTCTTGGTATGTTTAACATCTTTGCAATCTTCTTATAGCCATTGCCCTTCCTGTGAAGAGTAATCACCTCTTCTCTTGTCTTCCTGGACCATTCTCTTGACTTCACCATGTTTGTAACCACACCAGTAAATGTCTAGAAGGAGCTGAGTATCACAGTCATTTTAAAGCTGCCTAATTGGTGCTTATTATGCTTTATTGCTGCTCCGTGACATCCACAGGTGTTTTCAATACCTGATTGAAAACACTTGAATGAACCTCTGTTCTTCAGAGTGGTAGTCTTTAAGGGGTTGAATAATTGTGTCAATGAAGAATTCACAAAAGAAAAATTTACTACTGTATTACAAAACCAATTGATGTCATTTTAGTTGCATATGGTTCTTTAAAAAGTCCTTGTAGGATTTCATTCTGAATACAATTAAAAATGCACACTAAATTCCCTAAAACCCTTTACAGCATTGGGGGTTGAATAATTTTGAACACAACTGTATATATACTGTATATACATACACACACACACACTGGTCAGGATGTGAGAAGTGTCCCCTTTTTTTCACTCACTGCTCTGTCAAGTTTTCTTCTGGAGGAATGGGGGGGGGTATTTACTTGAGGCTGTCCACATTCCGCCACCCCCCCATGTGTGTGTGTGCAATATAATATATATCCTGCCTGCCCTTATCGTCCCCAATACATTTGCAGAGGGTACAAAAAAAAACACTGCCTGAGACCCCGCGCAGCTCCCATGTCACCCCCTCTACCTGGAAGTATATATGTATGATTTATGATTAGATACATACAGCCAGGTAGAGGGTGGGCATTGGGGCAGCGCAGGGTCTCAGACAATGTTTTTTTTTTGTACCCTCTGCAAATGTATTGGGTAAGGTAAGGGCAGGCAAGATTTTCACATTATGGAGGGGGGGGTCCAGTCGGCATCTGGCCCCAGGTCCGGCAGCAGGGTGACTCTCCTCTCCCCGTGCTCCCCGGTCCGCTGGAGAAGACAGAGGGAAGTGCGGATGGAGCACCGCTGGTGGGAGGAATCTATAGGACTCAGCGCAAGCGCTGCAGGTCCTGCCCTTCCCATCAGCGCGCCGCTCCGCCGAGGGGAAAGTTGGATTTTTCCGACTCCCTTCGCTCAGCGCCGCATCCTGCAGCTGCCTGAGCGAGGGAGGTGGAAGAATATGGATACACCGAGCGCGTCTCGCCGTGCAGCGCTTCGTGCTCAGTGTGTCTCCGGCTGTGCAGTGGAAGTTTGATGCGCGCACAGCCAGCAGTACGCTGGTTGCGCACGCATGCGCAGAGGCAACGGACACGCTGCCTCTTACTGTATTATAGTATAGAAATGTTATTTTAAAATTAAAAATAAATAACATTATTATTTAAATATATTAAAGTTATATAGTAAAATAAATAAAATCTAGATATGCACGAACTGATTTAACCCCTCAAATACACACACACACTTAACCCCTCACACCCACACACAGACACAGACTTAACCCCACACACACAGACTCAACCCCTCACACCCACACACATAGACAGACTTAACCCCTCACACCCACAGAAAGACTTAACCCCTCACACCCACAGACATACTTAACCCCTCACACCCACACAGACTTAACCCCTCACCCCCACACACAGACTTAACCGCTCACCCCCACAGAAAGACTTAACCCCTCACACCCACACACACAGACTTAACCCCTCACACCCACAGACTTAACCACTCACACCCACACACACACCCACAGACTTAACCCCTCACACCCACAGACTTAACCCCTCACACCCACAGACAGACTTAACCCCTCACACCCACACACACAGACTTAACCCCTCACACCCACAGAATTAACCCCTCGCACCTAACCCCTCACACACACAGACTTAACACCTCACACCCACAGACTTAACCCCTCACACCCACAGACAGACTTAACCCCTCACACCCACAGACAGACTTAACCCCTCACACCCACACTTAACCCCTCACACCCACAGACAGACTTAACCCCTCACACCCACACTTAACCCCTCACACCCACAGACTTAACACCTCACACATACACACCCACAGACTTAACACCTCACACCCACAGATTTAACCCCTCACACCATACACACAGACTTAACACCTCACACCCACAGACTTAACACCTCACACCCACAGACTTAACCCCACACACACACAGACTTAACCCCTCCACCCCAGACACTGTTTTAACCTCCCCCTACAAACTCACCCCTTACACACACTCAAACCCATCCCCCTCCTTACTTCATCCTGGTGGTGCTGGGGCCTGGGAGGTTTCAGAGCTGCCGGGTGTGGGCGGGGCTGCTCTCTGTGCAGTGCTCTCCTGCCTGCTCTCTGTACAGTGCTCTCCACCGAGCTCTTTCAGTGCTCTCCTGCCAACATTTTGCTTGAGGGGCCCCAAATCTGGCAGCATGCCAAGTTACAGGGGGCCCCTCACAATGGCCAGCAGGAGGAGCAGGAAGGGCACGGTCCACAGCGGAGTTGAAAGCACCTTCACCGGGCACCACGTGCAGGCAGCACATGATGACATCAGCTCACAGTCATGTGATACGATGTCACATGTGCGCCTGCACCTCCACGCTCAGCCATAGAGGGGTAGTCTAGGAGCTCCTGCTGCCAGCCGGCTGCCTAACGTCTGATTGTGCTGCTGCTATTTCGGGCCGACTACCAACAGGCAAGGCCCCGGGCCCTCGGCCCAGGTTCAGGCCCGATCTGCCCCACTGGTCAGTCTGCCCCTGCACACGTCCCTGCTTGCTGCGCCCCCTCACAGCTGCTGCACCCGAGGCGAGTGCCTCCCTCGCCTCGCCCTCCCTACGGCCCTGGCCCAGTCAGAGTCCTGACCTCAACCCGATTGAAATGCTGTGGCATGACCTTAAGAGAGCGATTCACACCAGACATCCCAAGAATATTGCTACACTGAAACAGTTTTGTGAAGAGGAGTGGTCCAAAATTACTCCAGATCGTTGTGCAGGTCTGATCTGCAACTACAGGAAACGTTTGGTTGAGGTTATTGCTGCCAAAGGAGGGTCAACCAGTTATTAAGTCCAAAGGTTCACATACTTTTTCCACCCTGCACTGTGAATGTTTACATGTTTTGTTCAATAAAAAGATGAAAAAATAATACAACACAAACATTATATGTAAGCAGACTGTGTTTTTCAAATTGTTGTGCCTTAGATGAAGATCAGAGCACATTTTATGACCAATTCATGCAAAACTCCACGTAATCCCAAAGGGTTCACATACTTTGTCTTGCAACTGTATGTTAATAGGGAACTCTTAAGGGACTTTAGACTGGGGGGGAAGATTTGATGGCGTCTGGGAGGTTATTCCATATTTGTGGTGCTCTGTAGGAAAATGAGGATCGAGCCACTTTCTTTTTGTATTGTAGTATTGCAAGTAAGGTGCTGGTCCTGGATCGAAGGTTATAGAATGAGGGAACTGCTGGGGCAAGCAGCCTATTTTATTATTATTATTATTCTTTATTTATAAAGCGCCAGCATATTCCGCAGCGCTGTACAATAGGCACAGTATAGACAGGGTTACAATACATTGAACAACATTTGACAAACAGTACAGGAGGAGATGAGGGCCCTATTCCCGTAGGAACTCACAATCTAGGAGGGTTGGGGTTGGAAACAGGAGGAGTGGACTGTAAGGTGAGAGTGATTGATGGTTGCGTCAGTGAGTTGGGTGGTAGGCTTCCCTAAATAGGAACGTTTGAAGGAAGAGAAGTTAGGGGAAAGTCTGACAGTATGAGGGAGAGCGTTCCAGAGAGTGGGGGCTGCGCGTGAGAAATCCTGCAGTCTATCATGGGAAGAGGTGATGCGGGGAGAAGCTAGGCACAGGTCACTGTTTGACCTTAGGGAGCGGGCTGGGGTGTATTTTAGACATGTGCACAGCACAAAATTTCGTTTTGAACTAATGGATTAGTCCTAAAATGCAATTTATTTAGTTGCTAAAGAAATTCGTTTTCAGTTCTTTAGTATGAAAACTAATTTCATTCATCCGAAAACTAGTGGATACAATTACTATTGTAGTGGCTCCTCAGAGGGCTGAGATTGCTGCTTGTTACAGTATCACTCACTCTCAGCACAATGTGCCAAGCAAAGCTGTTACAGTAACTGACTGCTGCTAATCACAGCGCTCAGAGTTTCAGTAAAACTAGTAAATAATATTTTTATATATAAGAGGTTAGAACAATATTATTTCCTTGTTTTACTGAAACTCTGAGCGCTGTTACAGTCAGTTACTGTAACAGCTGAGCCTGATACATAGTACTGAGAGATAATATAACAAGCAGCCGATCTCAGCGCTCACAGCCACTGGATTTAAAGGGCTAAAAAAAAAAAGGCTCCTCTCTGTATAATGTATAGAACATCCTCCTGCATTAATTAATACCCCTCTCTGTATAATGTAGATAACATCCTCCTGCATTAATTAATACCCCTCTCTGTATAATGTAGATAACATCCTCCTGCATTAATTAATACCCCTCTCCGTATAATGTATACAACATCCTCCTGTATTAATTAATGCCCCTCTCTGTATAGAACATCTTACTGTATTGGCATGTGGAGGGTGCAGAACTTCGGAATGCAATGCTTATCCAGCACAGGAGAGGGAACTTTTACTTAAACTTTGTATCTCTGTGGGAGAGACACAGGAATATAAAAGCAGGGGAGAGGGAAAATATTAACGTAAATCGGTCTGAAAGCTCAGAGAAGAGATGACTGGTGCAAATTGATTTTTATAATAAAATAAAGCACTTTAAATCTAGGGAAAACATTCAAATAAATCACACTGAAGGCTCATAATGACAGAGTAACTGTGAGAGCTGGATACTAAATGTATCAGACGTAAAAAACCCTTTATAACAAGCAGCACTGGGAGAGGAGAGGGACTTTATATAAAACGTGTATTATAGATGAGGAAAGGGGGATAGTGCTCCTGGATAATATAAAATGTAGCAGACCTAAGCCCCTATTATGCAGAGCGGGAGGGGAGATAACACACATTTTATAAAGTCCCTCTCTTCTCCCAGCGCTGCTTGTTATAAAGGGGTTTTTACTATCCAGCCCTCCTCTGTCATTAGCTTGCAGTGTGATTTAATGTTTTCCTTCCCCAGCTGCTTTTATCATCTTGTCTACCTCATAGACATGCAAGGGTTAAGTAAAGGTTTCCTCTCCTGTGCTGGCTGTTTGTGCTGCGAGTGAGTATTCTGGAGCTCTATCACTGTCAGATTTTCGGGTAGGGGTCGGGAAGGATTACGCATACAAACCTTTTCTGTAGCTTTGCGATGTTGCGTTCATTACTGGTCTCCTTCACTCATCAATGTAATATCACAAAAAGGACTGAAACTAAAATGCAGTGCATTTTATTTTAGTTTCTTTCGTTTTTTGTACTGAACAGTTTCGTATCTCTTGAGTCATACTAAAACTAAATTATCCCAAAATTCGGACTAAATCGTTTTAGTACTAAAACGAATGCACATGTCTAGTGTATTTGGTGATTAGTGAGGACAGGTAGTGGGGAGCTGAGTTAGTGAGGGTTTTGTAGGTAAGGATAAGGATTTTGAACTTAATTCTGCAGTGGATGGGGAGCCAGTGAAGGGACTCGCAGAGGGGAGCGGCAGAGACAGAGCGGCGGGTGAGGTGAATTAGCCTGGCGGAGGCATTCAGGATGGATTGTAGGGGGGGAGAGGCGGGACAGAGGGAGGCCAGATAAGAGATTATTGCAATAGTCGAGTCGGGAGATTACCAGGGCGTGTATGAGTTGTTTTGTGGTGACAGCGGTAAGAAATGGCCGAATTCTGGAAATATTACACAGTTGGTATCGGCAGGAGGAGGAAAGAGACTTGATGTGGGGGATGAAGGAAAGAGCAGAGTCAAGTGTAACTCCAAGACCGCGAACTTGGTTTGATGGGGAGATGGTGATACCCTCCACCGTGATAGAGAAGTCAGGAGGTGGGGAGGCATTGGAGGGAGGAATTGGAGGGAGGAATAAGTAGGAGATCAGTCTTTGACATGTTGATCTTTGGGTGGTGGGAGGCCATCCAGGTGGAGATGCCAGATAAACAGTCACTGACTTTTGAAAGGACAGGGGGAGAGAGATCAGGGGTAGAGAGGTAGATCTGAGTGTCATCAGCGTAGAGGTGGTAATTAAAGCCAAAGCTGTTGATGATTTTGCCCAGGGAGGAGGTGTAGATGGAAAAGAGCAGAGGACCAAGGACAGAGCCTTGAGGTACACCAACAGATAGAGGCAATGAAGAGGAGGAGTTACCAGCAAAGGACACACAGAAGGACCTGTTGGATAAATAGGAGTCAACCCAAGCAAGTGCAGTGTCACCGAGACCCAGAGAGTTGAGGGTCTGTAGAAGGAGGGGGTGGTCAACAGTGTCAAAAGCAGCCGAGAGGTCAAGCAGGATGAGAATAGAATAGTGGCCGTGTTTTTTAGCAGTTAGGAGGTTGTTGGTGACTTTGGTGAGGGCAGTTTCAGTTGAGTGTAGGGGACGGAAGTCAGATTGCAGGGGGTCAAGTAGGGAATTGGAGGACAGGAAGAGGGAGAGGCGGATGAAGACTAGTTTTTCTAAGAGCTTAGAGGTAAAGGGAAGCAGGGATACAGGGCGGTAGTTGGATGGAGAGATGGGATCGAGGGATGGTTTCTTTAGTAAAGGGGTAACTAGCGCGTGTTTGAAGGCGGATGGAAAGGAGCCAGTGGAGAGAGATAGGTTGAAGATGTGAGTGAGAGCAGGGGTGAGGGAGGAGGAGAGGGGAGGAATTAGATGTGAGTGAATGGGGTCGAGCGGGCACGTGGTGAGATGTGAGGAGGACAATAAGGAATTGACTTCCTCCACAGTGGCTGGGAGGAAGCGGCAGAGGGTGACAGAGGGGACCTCTGGGAGTGGAGGTGGCAGATAACTATCTTGTATTGGGATGTTGCTTCTGATAGTTAGAGTTTTACTGAGGAAGTAGTCTGCCAGGTCTTGGGCGCTGAAGGCAGCTGTGGGGGGAGGTGCAGGTGGGTAGAGGAGGGTGTTGAGGGTGGACCAGATCCGTTTAGGGTTGGAGGACAGCGTAGATATAAGAGATGAGAAGGATTGTTTGGCCAAGTGGAGGGCAGAGGTGTATGACCGGAGAATAAACTTGAAGTGAACAAAATCAGCTTCAGAGCGGGATTTCCTCCATGCACGCTCTGCAGTGCGGGAGCATCTTTGCAGGTAGCGAGTCTGGAGGGTGTGCCAGGGCTGAAGCTGGCAGCGTGGGGCCTTACAGAGTCGAAGAGGAGCAAGAGTGTCTAGAGCAGAGATAAGAGTAGTGTTGTAGTGATTAGTGGCAGCATCAGGGCAGGTGTAGGATGAGGTGTGAGGGAGGTGGTGAAGTAGATTGGAGAATTGATGGGGATCCACAGCATGTAGATTTCTGCGAGTGTGTGTGCGGGGTGGGGGAGCAGGGTGTTTAGGAAGTCCAGATAGGTTGAAAGAGAGAAGGTGGTGGTCAGAGATGGGGAAAGGGCGACAGTTGAACTCAGAAATGGAGCAGAGGTTGGAAAAGACAAGGTCAATAGCGTGACCATCGCGGTGGGTAGGGAGGAGGGAGGATTGTGTGAGTCCAAGGGAGGACGTGAGTGAAAGAAGTTTGGAGGTAGCAGGGGCAGAAGGATCAATGGGAATGTTGAAGTTCCCGAGAATTAGGCATGGAAGATTAGAAGACAGGAAGTGAGAGAGCCAGGTAGGGTGGTAGCTTCCCAGAAAAGCTCTTAAACACCTGGTTGGAAATGTGAAGGGTGCGTCTAGAGTCCAGTGATGGCCAGTTTAGTTCTTTTAACATGTCACAATGGTGGGTCATGTAGTTACATTGTAGCACATAGCGGCAGAATGAGTTATACAATGTGGTAAGTTTCTGGAGGTGTGTTTGAGGGGCAGCTGCCTACACTACATCTCCATATTCAGTGGCTAGCATAAGCATTTGTTGTACAATCTGCTTTCTTACCACGGGGCTCAGGCAGGATTTGTTTCTGTACAGGGCACCTAGTTTGGGGTAGAGTTTAGATGAGAGTTTTTCGACATGGGGCAAAAGGATAGATTTGGGTCTAACCACATACCTAGATATTTGAGAGAAGTGACTGTAGTCAGCGTGTCATTTGATCTTGTCCTGACACATAGATGGGGTATTTGTAATTTGTGTAGTTTAGGTGCTGTTCCAAACAGCATTGTAACAGTTTTGTCAGTATTTAGAAAAAGTTTGTTATCTGCGATCCACTTTTCCACCCCTGTGAATTGTTCTTGCAGCACTGCCTCCAGCTGCAGGAGATTTGGTTTGCTGGTATAGATTACAGTGTCGTCTGCGTACATGTGTACAGTTGAGGCTTTGCAGACATTGGGCAAATCATTTATGAATATCGGGAATAGAAGGGGGCCGAGTATTGAGCCTTGGGGTACACCGCATGTGACTGGGAGGGGGAGGGAGGAGCTGTCAGAAATGGACACATATTGCGACCGATCAGATACATATGATTGAAACCAGGTTAGTGTTCTATCACCAATACCGGAGTTTTTAAGCTTTTGTAATAGGATGCCATAGTCTACTGTGTCAAAGGCCTTGGCAACATCAAGGAAGATGGCTCCAGTTAGGTTTCCTTGTTCCATGCCAGCTTGGAGTGTTAAAGGCTATTTTCCATTTGTGGCCATTTTTAACATGGACCAGATTATAGGCACCACGTAAATCCATTTTGTGTACACCTTTGCACCTTTAACATGTCAAAAAGCTCTGAGATAAGAGGTATGGGATACACATTCCTTATCATGATTCGATTGAAACCCTGTAAATCGATACACGGACGCAAGTCCCCCTTTTTCTTAGATACAAAAAAGAACCCAGCCACAGCAGGGGATGAGGAACGCCGTATGAATCCTCTGGCTAGGTTCTCCCTTATGTACTCTTCCATGATGGCATTCTCTTTCTGTGATAATGGATAGACACGGCCCTTGAGAGGCATAGTACATGGGAATAAATCAATAGCACAGTCGTAAAGCCTGTGAGGTGGCAGGGTCTCTGATTTTCTCTTGTCAGACACATCCTTAAGATCAACATACCTTGTAGGAATTTCAGTGGACAAAGGGGGAGCCGTGGGGAAATTCAACCTGCCAGAAGTGTGGACGGCATGAGGCAATATCCCCTTGAACCCAATCCAGAATGAAGTTGTGTCTAACGAGTCACGGGAACCCCAATACCACAGGGCAGGAAGGTGATTCAATGATCTGGAACTGGATAGTCTCCTTATGCAAGACCCCGGTGGTCATAAGGACCGGTGCTGACTCATGTGTGACTCTAGGTCTGGCTAGAGGCCTGCTGTCTATTGCCTCTACGAACAAGGGTGTCTCTCTCTTCAACAGGGGAAGCAAGTGAACGGTGGTAAACCCCTGATCTAGGAAGTTACCTGCAGCCCCGGAGTCGATGAATGCCTCCGTATCGAGCGTGGTGGCTTCTCAAGCTAGAGAGACTGGTACCACTACACAGGTTTTTATTTTACTCAATGGAGGCATACAAGTCATGCCTAGGGTTTGTCTCTTAAAAGACCCTAGGCATGAGAGTTTTCTGACTTCAAGGTTGTTTGAGGCATTGTGGCCAAAAATGCCCTCGACCTGCACAGTAGAGACATAGACCCTCTTACATCCTATATCTTCTCTCTGCCTCTGTTATCCCTGTGTTGCCAATTTGCATGGGTTCAGTATTTGTTTGATCTATACTTGGTGGAATGAATACAGAAGGAACAACAGCAGAGGGAACACTGGGTAACAACCTCTTTTTGATTTTTTCCTGGGAGCCCTCCTTTTCTGGATCTGGTTGTCCAGAGCCACACAAAATTCAATGGGTTCGTCCAAAACCTCTGGTAAGTGCATATGAGCAAGTTTGTGTCTAATGTCGCATAACCCTTCTGTAAAAGACAAAAGCAATGATCCATCTGTCCATTCCACATCAAATACCAGTATTTTAATTTCTATCGCATTAGCCGATACTCTCCTATTCCCTGGTTTGATCTTGAATAAAGCTCTACCATCCGTTTTTGCTCTCCTGGTAGGATCAAAGGTATGCCGCAACTCCTGCACAAACACATCATAGTTATACATTATGGGTTTTTTGTTCTCCCATAGGGAGTTGCCAATAGCAAAACCTTAACTGACAAGTGGTTAATGAAAAACCCCACTTTCGATCTATCGGACGGACACATGCCAGGATTGAGTTCAAAACGGATCTCGAGCTGGATCAGAAAACCCCTACAGGCACTGGGGGTTCCATCAAAACGTAATGGTGCAGACATATTTACATGAGGAGTCTGTGGGACAGACACACCCTGAGCACCCATACGCGGTACCGGGGCAGGAGATGAGACCGGTGCGGTGTCACATTGATGCAAGAGAGCATGCAGGGACTGGGAGATTTGGTCCATACGGTGGTCCTACTCCTTTTGCCTAGATGCTATCTTAGCCAACTGTACGGATAGGTCTGCGGGATCCATTGGCCCTGATGCAATGTCACGTTCCTCCACGACCACTATAATGCTAATTCCTGTATGAAACACAACTATCATACTCTTCTGATCCTTTGAATGGTTTGCACGTCTACCTAGAACGAAGTCTGAAAGGTTATGTATCCAGAACAAGACACCAGCAGTAATGACCTGGCTGGGGATAGAACACAATATACATATATGCAGAAAAAACATTTTTGCGCCCATTCCCTATTTTGTCGTATCCCCAGTCAGGTCATTACTGCTGCTGCCTCTTTCCCTGTATTCTTTTTAATCCCAAAGTGGAATTGTTCCTGGTGAAGGTATAAATATAAACCCATCTCTTTGCCTCTTAGCTGATAAGCAGCATGAGGATATATGGTTGCTTAGATAGCAGCTCTTGTTTCATTAGGTAGGACCCACCAGACCCAGAGGTGCCGTGATCTGGCTGGTGGGCTTACACTTTAATGGCCATTCAAGTAAACCAAAACCTCTGATTTGTGGTTATAACGGAATGGAGATGTTGTTCCGCCTGCGGGTGTGCTCTATCTGCGTGACCCCGTCGCTTACCGCTGGCCCGACTACCGAGTGTCGCGCACTCGGCGTCTCGTGCGGCCTGGCGTGACCCTGGGGAAGGGTTAGCGGGCGGTGGAGGGGACCCCTGCCTAGAACCAGTCCGACCACTGAGCCATACGGCACTCAGCGTCCCGAGCAACTGGTTCACTGACCTTGTGGGTATGGGACGTCTGCGGAGATCGGATCTGGCAGCCGCGGAGAACGACTCGGATCTTATGGGGAAACGTTTCGGATCTTATGCGGGAAACGTTTCCGATCCTGGGGCGGGTGACTTTTCGTATCTTGGGTGGCGGACTTTTCGGACCGGGGATGGATGGAGAGACGGATCGAGTTGGGACGGCCTTTTCGGATCGGGGTTGGAGAGGGTTTCGGATCTGGCGGAATCAGCGGAGAATTCGGATCTTACCGCAGTACCGAAGTGCGGTACACGGCCGCGTCCTTCGGTTCGGATCTCCGCCAGGTAGTCTGGGAACCGAATCTTCATACGCTGCGCCTCTGCCCTGATACTCGATGCAGGCACAGAGCGCTCGATTCGGTTCGTATCGTGGTGGTCACCGTATCCTGAGACCGCGGGGGATGCTCAGATGCGAAAATACGGCGGAGACAAAGACACATCAGACGAGGCTGGATGCACTGCAAAAATCTGGCTTTATTATGCACAGCTCAGGCATTTATCAACTTTGCACAAAATTACAATACAATGGGACTCCTTGCCCGCCCTCCCAGGACCCATTGGCCATTATACTTCAGGGAGTCGCCGATTCGGACCGGATGGTCCGAATCGGCCATTTTACGATTCGAACCGGATGGTTCGAATCGGCCATTTTCCGAATCGAGAATTCTGAACTGCGCCACAAGGTGATCGGAAAATGGCGGCGGGCAAGGCAGACAAAGGGAAATACATTACGCAATAAACCAACGGGGAACACTGTATCACACCACACAATAACCACATCTAATAAAAAGTACGTTCAAACTCCGTGCGTGCCACCGCACCTAACTGTCCCTGGCCAAACTAATGTCCGTGTGCACCGCCCCTGGCTGAGGGTGCTGGGCCATTCCGTGACACTCCTCCCCCTCCCCAAGGTCCGACGCACTCGGTTGGACCCCACCGGGTCGTACCGAGGTAGTCGGGGCTCCCCAATCCCCTGGTTCCCGGGCCGACTGCCGCGATAACCCATCTGCGTTACGTTCGTTCTGCGACCGGGCCGATATTGGATTGTGAAATTGAAGGGTTGGAGAGCCAGGCTCCACCGCAACAGGCGGCCGTTCTCCCCCGCCACTCGGTTGAGCCACACCAAGGGGTTATGGTCGGTCATCCACGGTGAAGGACCGACCGTAGACATAGGGTTGGAGCTTTCGTAGGGCCCAGACCAAGGCCAGGCACTCCTTCTCCACGGCAGCATACCCCACCTCTCGTGGCAACAGCTTCCGGCTAATGAACGCCACCGGATGATCCCCCCGTCGTCCCCCACTTGACTCAGGACAGCTCCCAGTCCGAACATGGACGCGTCTGTGTGAACAACAAAACGTTTATTATAGTTGGGAGCTGCCAGCAGGGGAGCTTGGGTCAGGGCGGCCTTCAATTGTCGAAAGGCCTGTTCGCACTCCGGGGACCACAGGACTTGGCGGGGCAGGGATTTCTTGGTCAGGTCAGTCAGGGGTTTGGCCAGGTCACTGTAATGGGGTACAAATTTTCTATAGTACCCCGCGGTGCCCAGGAAGGCGAGCACCTGAGTTTTAGTCACAGGGGTGGGCCAATCCAGGATAGCCTCTATCTTAGCGGGCTCCGGCCGCTGTATCCCGCACCCCACCCGGTGGCCCAAATACTGCACTTCGGCCATCCCCACCTTACATTTCTCCGGCTTCAGGGTCAGGTTGGCGTCCCTAATCCGGCCCAGGACAGTCCCTACATGATCCAGATGTTCCTCCCAGGTCTGGCTATAGATGGCTATATCATCCAGGTATGCGCAAGCGAATCCCTGGAGGCCATCGAGGAGGCGATCGATTAACCGCTGGAAGGTAGCAGGGGCGTTCTTCATCCCGAACGGCATGACTCGAAACTGGTACAAACCGAACGGGGTGATGAAGGCCGACTTCGGGGTCGCCTCCTCGGCAAGGGGAATCTGCCAATACCCCTTGCACAGATCCACCGTGGTCAAAAATGACCCCCGGAGATCTGGTCTAGCAACTCGTCGACTCGGGGCATCGGATAAGCGTCCGTAATAGTACAATCGTTTATCCGCCGATAGTCGACGCAGAACCTGGTGGTACCGTCTTTCTTGGGCACCAGAACCACGGGCGACGCCCATGGGCTGGCCGACGGCTCAATGACCCCCAGCTCCAACATCTCCCGGATCTCGGCCCGCATGGACTCGCGGACTGCTTCCGGGATCCGGTATGCGGGCTGCCGGAGTGGTCTCTGGCCGGGCGTGTCCACCTGATGGACAGCCTGGTCCGTATATCCTGGGAGAGCCGAGAAAACCCCCGGTAGGCGAGAGCAGCTGCCGCGCCTGCGCCTGTTTCTCGGGTCCTAACTCCTCCCCCAACTGCACCTGATCCACCCCGGAAGGCTGCTTGGCTACCCCCGGGAGTTCTTCCAGCGGAAACGGTTCCATCTCCTCGGCAGCCGGCGCGCATATGGCGTCCACCGTCTCCGGCCGCTCATGGAAGGCCTTCAGCATATTGACGTGGAACGTCCGCTGGATTCTGGTGTCTGCGCAGCTAACCACCACATAGGTGGTATCCCCCAGCTGGGTTACCACCTTGTAGGGACCTTGCCAGGCCGCCTGCAGCTTGTTCTGCCGCTGTGGTTTTAACACCAGAACCTTCTGCCCCACGCAGAACGAGCGACTGCACGCAGCGCGATCGTACCACGCCTTCTGCTGAGCCTGGGCCGTCTCCATGTTCTCCTGCACGAACCCCTGGAGTTCCGCCAAGCGCTCCCGGAGCTTCAGGACGTACTCCACCACAGGAACCCCATCCTCCTCCGGTGCCCTCTCCCACTGAGCCCTAACCAGATCCAGGGGCCCTCGCACCTGGCGCCCATACAGCAGCTCAAAGGGGGAGTAACCGGTGGATTCCTGAGGAACCTCCCGGTAGGCGAACAGCAGGTGGGGAAGATACTTCTCCCAATCCCTGTTCTCGTGCACAAAGGCCCGGATGAGCTGCTTCAGGGTCCCATTGAACCGCTCGCACAGCCCGTTTGTCTGGGGGTGATACGGGGCGCTGTGCAGCGCCTTAACACCACAGAGACGCCAGAGCTGTTGGGTGAGCTCAGCGGTAAACTGGGTACCCTGATCGGATAGGATTTCTCGGGGAAACCCTACCCTCGTGAACACCCTGAGGAGCGCGTCCGCTACGGTGTCCGCCTGGATATTGGCCAAGGCCACAGCCTCGGGGTACCGGGTGGCATAATCCACTACGGTAAGAATGTACCTCTTACCGGTGGCACTGGGCCGTGGCAACGGCCCTACGATGTCGACCGCCACCCGGCTAAAAGGCTCCTGGATAATGGGCATGGGCCGCAAGGGTGCCTTCGGGTGATCCCCGCCTTCCCAGCTTTCTGGCAAACTGGGCAGGTGCGGCAGTAGTCGCGGGTGTCGTTGCTAAGGCGGGGCCAGTAAAACGCGCGCGCCAACCTGTGCCGGGTTTTACGCTGGCCTAAGTGACCTGAAAGGGGGATGTCATGGGCTAAGCGCAGAAGCTCCTGCCTGGGGCCCTGAGGTACCACCAACTGCTTCTGCGGGACCTGCTTCTTCTTGGCCCCCTCCCTCACGGTGTAACGGTACAGCAACCCATCCTCCCACTCTACCTTGTCTTTCCCCTGGCCGTCCAGACCCTGACCAGCTCGGTCCCGGTAGCCCTGTAATGTGGGGTCGGTCTGGGTCTGGTGGCGAAGCGTCTCCGGGGTACTCCACGGAGAAGGGAGGACAGGTGGGGGGGAAGGATCGGGTCCCGTCGGGGCATGGGAGGTGATGGCGGTCTGGGAGGTCGGGGAGGTCCTGGGGATTTGGGATGTCGGGAAGGTCGGGGAGGTCGGTAAGGGTTGGGGGGTCGGGGAGGTTGGGAGGTTTGGGGGGTTTGGGAGGTCGGGATGGTTTTGGTTGAGGTCTCACCTGGGTCCCATTCGGAGTGCCCTGGTCGTGACGTCGGCTCTGTTGCCTAGTGGTTACCGGGGTAGCTGCATCTGTGGAGTAAGCGGAAATGAGCTGCCCCAGATCGTTACCCAGGAGCACCTCAGCCGGCAGTTGCCTCAACAACCCCACCCTCACCTCCTTCTCCCCGTTCCCCCAGTCCAGGTGCACCCGGGCCGTCTCGAGCCGGAGCACTTTTCCTCCCGCCACCCGTACTGCAACAGTGCTTTGCAGGCGGTCGCTCGGCGGAACCAAGTGAGGCCGGACCAGGGTGATGGTAGCCCCGGAGTCCCGCAGCCCCTCAGCGGGCCGCCCGTTTATCCACACCGCCTGGCGGTGGTGACGGCGGTTGTCGTCCGCGGCGGCCTGCACGGGGTCGGCCTCATACAACTGCTCCCATTCCTCCGGGGCCTCCGGCCACGGAGCTCCGGCGTCGCAGCAATGGGCCGCCGGCGATGCCCTGCCGGCCGGCCAGGTCAACTCCGGTCGGTTGGGGCAATATTGCTTGTAGTGCCCCTCCTGGTTGCACCCGTAGCATCGGACGTTGGCCATGTTGGTGGGCCGGCTGGGGGGCCGTGCTACCGGTGCCCGGACCGCTGGTGGTGGGGGTGGTGGAAGTGGTGGGGCGGGTAAAGCTGGGCGGCCGGCAAAGGCCCGCTCTCCCCCCGACAGCTTCCGGGTGTCCGTATACTCGTCGGCCCAGGTGGCCGCTTGTTGCACCGTATGGGGTTTCTTGTCGCGCACCCACTCCCGGATAGCGGAGGGCGTGTGCTCGAAAAACTGCTCGAGCAGCAGCAGTTGGGTGATCTCTGTCACCGTCTCCGCTTGGCTTCCCGAGAGCCAGGTGCGCAAGTCCCTCTGCAGCCGATGGGCCCACTCCACGTGAGTGGCGCCGCTGGGCCGGCGGGAATTCCGGAACTTCATCCGGCTGGCTTCGGGGGTCACGGCAAATCTGCTCAGCAGCGCCTGCTTGACGTGCGAGTAGCTAGTGGCCTCTTCATCCGGCACCGTGCGATAGGCCTCGGCGGCCCGACCGGTCAGCTTACTCGCCAAGATCCTGACCCAGTCGGCACGGTGCACTTCATGCACTCGGCACAGGCGCTCAAAGTCTTGGAGGTAACTTTCAATTTCCTCCTCAGCTTCCCGGAACTCCTTGAACGCCTGGAACGGCACTTTCCGCCCGGGGTGACGCTCTGACGGGGAACGGCTACTCCGCCGGCTTCGCACTTCAGCCAGCCGTAGTTCGTGCACTCGCTCTCTCTCCCGCTCCTCTTCCTGGCCAAGTTCCCGACCCAGATTCCTCAGCTCCGCTTCCGATGGGGCCGGACCCATCATGGAGATCCGCTCCCGCATCTTCCGGCAAAAGACACTGTCCTCGGGCTCTGCGGGGACGGTAGCCGGCGCTATGTCAGCAGGCAACGCTGCGAACGCCTCCTCCTGATCCATCCTCTTCAATTCCTCCATCATGGTCTCCCGGCTCTTGGAGCCCGGGGCACCGCCCCGGTTCTCCAGCATGCCACGCAGGACGTCCCGCTTGTAGGCACTGTACCTGATCATGATGAGGGTCCCCCTAGGGCCTGCAGAGAGCTATCCCACCGCTGCCACCAGTATAACGGAATGGAGATGTTGTTCCGCCTGCGGGTGTGCTCTATCTGCGTGACCCCGTCGCTTACCGCTGGCCCGACTACCGAGTGTCGCGCACTCGGCGTCTCGTGCGGCCTGGCGTGACCCTGGGGAAGGGTTAGCGGGCGGTGGAGGGGACCCCTACCTAGAACCAGTCCGACCACTGAGCCATACGGCACTCAGCGTCCCGAGCAACTGGTTCACTGACCTTGTGGGTATGGGACGTCTGCGGAGATCGGATCTGGCAGCCGCGGAGAACGACTCGGATCTTATGGGGAAACGTTTCGGATCTTATGCGGGAAACGTTTCCGATCCTGGGGCGGGTGACTTTTCGTATCTTGGGTGGCGGACTTTTCGGACCGGGGATGGATGGAGAGACGGATCGAGTTGGGACGGCCTTTTCGGATCGGGGTTGGAGAGGGTTTCGGATCTGGCGGAATCAGCGGAGAATTCGGATCTTACCGCAGTACAAAAAGCGGTACACGGCCGCGTCCTTCGGTTCGGATCTCCGCCAGGTAGTCTGAGAACCGAATCTTCATACGCTGCGCCTCTGCCCTGATACTCGATACAGGCACAGAGCGCTCGATTCGGTTCGTATCGTGGTGGTCACCGTATCCTGAGACCGCGGGGGATGCTCAGATGCGAAAATACGGCGGAGACAAAGACACATCAGACGAGGCTGGATGCACTGCAAAATCTCGCTTTATTATGCACAGCTCAGGCATTTATCAACTTTGCACAAAATTACAATACAATGGGACTCCTTGCCCGCCCTCCCAGGACCCATTGGCCATTATACTTCAGGGAGTCGCCGATTCGGACCGGATGGTCCGAATCGGCCATTTTACGATTCGAACCGGATGGTTCGAATCGGCCATTTTCCGAATCGAGAATTCTGAACTGCGCCACAAGGTGATCGGAAAATGGCGGCGGGCAAGGCAGACAAAGGGAAATACATTACGCAATAAACCAACGGGGAACACTGTATCACACCACACAATAACCACATCTAATAAAAAGTACGTTCAAACTCCGTGCGTGCCACCGCACCTAACTGTCCCTGGCCAAACCTAATGTCCGTGTGCACCGCCCCTGGGTGAGGGTGCTGGGCCATTCCGTGACAGTGGTTTTTTTTATTTTCGCATGGAGCTACAGTGGTAAACACAAATCACAACTTTTTTCTCTAAATATACCTGGCAAATTTTTAAGTTGTTAATTTTGTATGGCCCTCGAATGATGTTATAAATTTCCAAATGTACCTTGGCAGAAAAAAGGTTCCCCACCGCTGTCCTACATCAGTGGTCCCCAACCCTGGTCCTCAGGGCCCACTAACAGGCCAGGTTTGCCAGATATCTGAAGCACAGCACAGGTGTTATGATTTGCTGCTCAGTGATTGCAGGATTCAGTCTGCTTTTCCCCATGGTGATCTACAAAATCTGGCCTGTTAGTGGGCCCTGAGGACCAGGGTTGGGGACCACTGTCCTACATGAACAGGGCTCAGAGCTGCACACACTGACATAAATCATGTTTTTACTCCCCTGACTTGTTTGTGTGTGTTGTGTGTATATATTATATGTGAAGGTCAGGGCGGACGACCCATCGGGCACTCGGGCACCGCCCGAGGGCCTGCGGGTGGTAGGGGCCCGGTCAGAGGGCCCCGCGGCTGCCGGGTTCTTGCTCCCCCTGCTCCGGTATTGGAGCTGTTTAATTGTCCAGCAGGACGGCCAGGTTTCTCAGCCTCCCTCTGTCCCACCTGTCGATTATGAATGCAGCATGCCTCCCACATTGAAACAAGGCCCGCTGCGTTGGCACCGCCCCTCCACGTCACGTGATACGCAGTGACCGCTGGTGCAGGAAAGGAGAGAAGGAGGCAAAGGGTGCTCCGTGCCAGCCAAACCAACCAGCCTGCCTCCCTGCTTGCATCTGGAGCTGGAGGACAGTCTTCAGAGAGGCCGTGAGACTTTTTTTTGCGGGGGGAATAAAGTTACAGTTGCAAGCAGAGCGGGGGGTGAAATAAAGTGAGGAGGGCAGGAGAAATAAAGTGAGGAGGGGAGAAATAAAGTCAGGAGAGGGGATAAAGTGAGGAGGGGGGTAAAGTGAGGAGGGGAGAAATAAAGTGAGAAGGAGGAGAAATAAAGTGAGGAGGGGTGATAAAGTGAGAAGGGGAGGAGAAAGTGAAGGGGATAAAGTGAGGAGGGGGGAATAAAGTGAAGGGAGAGCAATAAAGTGAGTGGGGGGAGGAATTAAGAGAGCAGGGCCAAACAACATTAACCCCTTCACTGCCAGTGATGTGTGGGGAACGTCATAGGAGTTTCCTGCTGTATGCAGAGGAGGTTCCCCACACGTCACCCGCAGTGAAGGGGTTAATGTTGTTCGAATAAAGTTTTTTGCTTTTATATCTTGTGTGCGTCAATCCATTTTTATATAAATACAGCCGGACGGTAATTAGCGTTAGGACTTTGTAATCCTAAAGCTAATTAACTCTTTGCGCTCCCCATGTTAAGCATAGGGAGCGCAAAGTACAGTAACCTCGCGCAGAACAGCACAAGATACCAATCGCGAATGTTTTTTTTAACCTGTTAGCATTTGGATTGTAATATGGGTGGCCCACGCTAGGGCCACCAGGGCTAACGTTAACACTCACGCAGGTGAGCGCTAACGTTAGCACGAAGAATGTAATTTGGTCCAGAAACTATAATGGCTCTGGTAAGTTTACAACAGCTCTGGTTAGCACCAACTTTGTAATATAGCCCAATATACATATAAATAGAACATACACTTACCGTTCATGTGGCCCATTGCCCCATAGTGCAGCCACCTAGAAGTGGCGTGAAACGTGGGCTAGATGTGTTGGCGTCACCAGTCATGATGTTATCCCATGTGCAACAGGCCATAGTTGCTAAGATGTCATGAGCGGTGTTGTCTAGCACAGTTGATATGCTGCTTCTCTGTGTAGTTTTCCATGTACACAAAAGGATATAGATGAAACGTAAAGGAACACTCCCCCCCCGTTTTTTTTCCATTAAACTATCCCTATTCCCTCACTAACTAGGTAGGGATTTTTTTTTTGTTTGTAACTGTAATACTTACCCTAAAATCCACTTGTTTCCAGCGGCTTCTTTTTTTATACTCACCTCCCTCCTCTTCCGCTCCCTTCCTTCTTGCTTTCACTTGCCTTCTGGTTTACGTGAGAAGCGCGCATGCGCGCCTCTCACGTAAGCCAGCCAATCGGCAGGCTTCCTCCCGGCTCCATCTGCTGAGGATTAGTGTTGTGCGCAAGAGGATGCGCGCAACACTAATCCTCAGGCTGCCGCCAGCTACTGCGGTGAGTTGGAGACGTCATTGCGCTTTCAGCCCACCTCCAGGTCTCCCCACATCCACTGATGTCATTGGGTGTGGCGCCTCGCCCCCCTACAATCCATTCTGAAAGCCTCCGCCAGGCTCATCCTCCTCACCCGCCACTCTGTCTCTGCCGCTCCCCTCTGCGAGTCCCTTTACTGGCTCCCCATCCACTGCAGAATTAAATTCAAAATCCTTTCCCTGACCTACAATGCTCCCACTAACTCTGCTCCCCACTACCTGTCCTCACTAATCACTAAATACACCCCAGCCCGCTCTCTAAGATCAAACAGTGACCTATGCCTAGCTTCTCCCCGCTTCACCTCTTTCCATGATAGACTGCAGGATTTCTCACCGGCAGCTCTCATCCTCTGCAACACTCTCCCTCGTACGGTCAGACTTTCCCCTAGTTTCCCTTCCTTCAAACCCTCCCTTAGGACATTCCTATTTAGGGAAGCCTACCACCCACCTCACTGATACACCTCACTGCCCCAACCAGTCCATCACCCTCACCTTGCAGTCCTCTCCTCCTGTTTCCACTCCCAACCCTTCTAGATTATGAGTTCTCACGGGAATAGGGCCCTCGTTTCCTCCTGTAGTGGTTTATCAAATGTTGTTCAGTCTCAGTGTATTGTAACCCTATCTATATATTGTGCACATTGTTCAGCGCTGCGCAATATGCTGGGGCTATATAAATAAAGTCTAATAATAATACCAAACAGGACCATGTTAAAAGTAAAAATAATAAATAAGTGCTTTTTTTGTTTTGTTTTGTTTTGTTTTATGCAGCTTTATTGTTCACATTTCAATTATAATGTGAACAATGATGCTGCACTAATGATTTTTTTGGAGGGGTTTTAGCTAAAATCATTTAACGGGTTCCCAGTTTTAATTTTTTTAACAAGCGTACCCCATAGAATATACAGGTGTAACTCGAAAAATTAAAATGAACTTTTGCACGATATTCTATAACTTAAAAGGTGAAATTAATATGAGAGAGTTCAAGACGTGATTTGTCATAATTGTGATGATCATGGCTTACAGCTCATGAAAACCCAAATCCACAATCTCAGAAAATTAGAATATTGTGAAAAGGTGCAATATTCTAGGCTCAAAGTGTCCCACTCTAATCAGCTAATTAAGCCATAACACCTGCAAAGGGTTCCTGAGCCTTTAAATGGTTTCTCAGTCTGGTTCAGTAGGAATCACAATCATGGGAAAGACTGCTGACCTGACAGTTGTGCAGAAAACCATTGTAGCGCTGTTGTAAATTCTGTCGCTGTAATTGCTCGGGTTTGGCCACCGAAGGGAGACAAGCGCAATGTAAAGTATACTGGACACAATGGGACTACGTTTTCCATCATGCTTTGCGGCGGAGACAGGAAGTGGGTGGGGAGAGAACGAAAGACATCCGCAGCCTCGTGCAAAGGAGAGCCAGTGTGAGCCAAGTGACGAAAGGTGGAAGACGCACGTGAGACTGCCAGAGATTTAGACCAGGCCGGAGAGCAGGCGCGGCCTTGCGGGTGCTGGAAATCACAGACAGTGCTAGCGGAGACCTATCCAGGCATCACTGAAAAGTTTGCGCAGACACAACGTTCCGGTTTGGACCCCGAGTTAGGAGACTGCGATGATCCACTGGGAGTGCAGGCGGTAGGCCGTGATTCTCGTTACCGAAATCGGACAAGCAGGAGAAGCGGATACGGTGGCACAGAGTTCCAGTACAATCAAAGCGGAGAGAGATCCTTGATCGGACAGCGGAACAGATTGCCTAGCGGATGGGTGAGAGGCCTTCCAGGCCACAGTCAAAGTCTAAAGAAAGCACGCTGCAGTATTGTTTAAATCTACAGGGCCCCAACGTGACTAGTCGAAGATTTGCTAAAATCCATTCACTGGCCAGTCGAATATAGTACCCGGGTACCTGAGATCACACACACACACACACACACACTCCTTTTTGGGACATTACCTTCACGGGACTTAGACTCAAAAGAACGAAGGGGTTAAACTTTTCTTTTACCGCTGCGCGTTTCTCGCATTACGAAGTCCTGTCTTCTATATACCGTGTTTACATTATATATGCCACTTTATTGGGATCAGTAAAGTATATAATCTATAAAATCCACAACAGTGCTGGTGTATATTTATTCCCTACTGCGGTGAAACTAACCCGAGGTTAAATTCAGCAGCTCCTCCGGGAGTGAGCGCTACACCATCATTGACACCCTCCAGAAGGAGGGAAAGCCTCAAAATTGCAAAAGAACTTGGATGTTCCCAAAGTGCTGTATCAAAGCACATTAATAGAAAGTTATGTGGAAGGAAAAAGTGTGGAAGAAAAAGGTGCACAAGCAACAGGGATGACCGCACCCTGGAGAGGATTGTCAGGAAAAGGCCATTCAAAAGTGTTGGACTTTCACAAGGAGTGGATGGAGTCAGTTCATCAAGAGTAGGGATGGGCTGGCGGTTCGATCCGAACATGAGTTTGATTAGAACATTGCCCGTTCAGTCATTCGGCGAACATCGAACATTTCCATGTGTTCGTCACGTATTCGCCCACAATGCACCACAATGGACCACAATGCACTTTTCCACTGGCCTGAAGCTTGTAATTGGCTACAGCCTTGTGTGACGTTCTGGGTCTCTGGCGCCCCCTCTGGCAGTAGTGGACATTGCTGCTTTTGGTTTATTTTTATTTCGTTCATTTCTTGGATTCCAAGCCTGATTAGTACCTGGACTCCATTGGTTCACCCTGGACCATTTTGTATAAATGGAGACCACTCCCTTAGTAGGGTGCGGTCTCATTCATCCTGGATCAGTCATTCAGCTCATGTCTGGTTTGCCTTGCTCTAGATTCATCCTGAATCATCTATTCAGTTCAGTTCAGTCTGTCTGTCTTCAAGCTCCTGTCTGGTTTGCCTTGGTCTAATTTAATCCTGTTCAGTCTGTCTGTCTTCCAGCTCATGTCTGGTCTTTCCCTGGTCTAGATTTATCCTGTTATACCTGTCTACCTGGCCATTCTGTTTACAGGCTCATGTCTGGTTTGCCCTGTTTTTCTTGCCTTCTTGTAGTATCATGTTTAGTTCTGCCTCCCATGTTTAATTCTGCCTCCCATGTTTAGTTGCTTATTTTGTTTATATCTGGTTTTCTTTATTTCTTGCCGTGAGGTTAAAGGCTCTGTTTATTGTATTTATGTTCTGTATTCCCTGCTCTTGGTTTAAGTTCTTGGTTCCTAGAATAAATGATATATATTTATTTTTATAGTTCAGGCTCATGGTCTATTTTCACTGCTCATTAGGCTCACACCCCTCTCTGTCAGGCCAGGTCCCCGACCCCCATCGTGACATAATGAAACCGCCAGTAACAAGTGAGCTAGCAGTGATTCTTGGTCTGTTGGAGAACCTGCAAAAGGTTAATAAAGCTGCAGAACAGCACCTGGAGCGGCTGAGTGCTATACTGCGGAAAACTCCCAGGGACGCCTTCCCAAAGGAACCTGTTCCAGTGAAAGATTCCAGAGGACCCCTGACCCTGGAGGAAAGGGTATGGAGGAAAACCCATGGCTTATGTTTCTACTGTGGTTCCTGCCTGCACAGAGTGGCAACCTGCCAGGTGCGCCCACAGAAGGCCCTCACGGTCCAGCCTTACCAAACCTCCTTGACCAAGCCATGCCAGGCCGCAGTATCCATGTCCGCTGCCCTGCAACCCGCAGGATCTCCAGAGTCCGCTGCCCTGCAACCCGCAGGATCTCCAGAGTCCGCTGCCCTGCAACCCGCAGGATCTCCAGAGTCCGCTGCCCTGCAACCCGCAGGATCTCCAGAGTCCGCTGCCCTGCAACCCGCAGGATCTCCAGAGTCCGCTGCCCTGCAACCCGCAGGATCTCCAGAGTCCGCTGCCCTGCAACCCGCAGGATCTCCAGAGTCCGCTGCCCTGCAACCCGCAGGATCTCCAGAGTCTGCTGCCCTGCAACCCACAGGATCTCCAGAGTCCGCTGCCCTGCAACCCACAGGATCTCCAGAGTCCGCTGCCCAACAGGGAGAGACCAGGTGTAAGCCAGCAGTTCCAGTCAAGAGTGCTGCCCTGCAGCGCGAACAAATCGGGCTCACCGCTCCACAGTGCCAAGCCGGGGTCACCGCTCCACAGTGCCAAGCCGGGGTCACCGCTCCACAGTGCCAAGCCGGGGTGGTTCCCAAGCACTGTAAGACCAAGATAGTTTCCAAGCCACGCTCACCCGAGCTGGTAGTTTCCAAGCCACGCTCACCCGAGCTGGTAGTTTCCAAGCCACGCTCACCCGAGCTGGTAGTTTCCAAGCCACGCTCACCCGAGCTGGTAGTTTCCAAGCCACGCTCACCCGAGCTGGTAGTTTCCAAGCCACGCTCACCCGAGCTGGTAGTTTCCAAGCCACGCTCACCCGAGCTGGTAGTTTCCAAGCCACGCTCACCCGAGCTGGTAGTTTCCAAGCTACGCTCACCCGAGCCGGCCATGACCGAGTCGCCGAAGAGCCGTGCCGAGGTCGCTGACCCACAGATCCGTGCTGCTGCCGCCATGACCGAGTCGCCGCAGAGCCGTACCGAGGTCGCTGACCCACAGACCCGTGCTGCTGCCGCCATGACCGAGTCGCCGCAGAGCCGTGCCGAGGTCGCTGACCCACAGATCCGTGCTGCTGCCACCGCCATGACCGAGTCGCCGCAGAGCCGTGCTGCTGCCGCCATGACCGAGTTGCCGCAGAGCCGTGCCGAGGTCGCTGACCCACAGATCCGTGCTGCCGCCGCCAGGACCGAGTCGCCGCAGAGCCGTGATGAGGTCACTGACCCACAGAGCCGTGCTGCCACCGCCATGACTGAGTCGCCGCAGAGCCGTGCTGCTGCCGCCATGACCGAGTCGCCGCAGAGCTGTGCCGAGGTCGCTGACCCACAGATCCGTGCTGCCGCCGCCAGGACCGAGTCGCCGCAGAGCCGTGATGAGGTCGCTGACCCACAGAGCCGTGCTGCTGCCGCCATGTCCGAGTCGCCGCAGAGCCGCGCTGTTGCTGCCGTGTCCAAGTCACCACAGAGTTGTGCTAAAGACGCTGCCCCTCCTGTCCTTGCCAAGGGTGCTACCCAACCGGTCCACACCAAGGGCGCTGCCCCACCGAGCACAGCTGTCCCGGCGTCTTCGAGCCCAGTTGTCCCAGTGTCTTCGAGCCCAGCTGTCCCGGTGTCTTCGAGCCCAGCTGTCCCGGTGTCTTCGAGCCCAGCTGTCCCGGTGTCTTCGAGCCCAGCTGTCCCGGTGTCTTCGAGCCCAGCTGTCCCGGTGTCTTCGAGCCCAGCTGTCCCGGTGTCTTCGAGCCCAGCTGTCCCGGTGTCTTCGAGCCCAGCTGTCCCGGTGTCTTCGAGCTCAGTGTCTTCTAGCCCAGTGGTTCCAGTCCAGTCTCCACAGAGCCGTGCCAAGGTCACCAACCTACGGAGCCGTGCTGCTGCTGTCCCAGTCACATTGCCACAGAACCGGATCGCCACTGGTGCCATCATGTTCCTGTTGCCGCAGAGCCGGGAGGACACTGTTGCTGTCCATTCCACGTCCCGTACCAGGGGGAGGAGACACAAAAGGACTGGTGCCATTGCCTTCAAACCTGGACCCAGTTTTGGCTCCCAAGGGGTCTATACCTCAGGTCCTCCAGCCCGTGAGTCGAGTCCTGTCCCTGCTGGATGTTTCCGAGCTTCTAACGGTGCTATAATATGCCTTGAGGACCGAGAGGTGTACGAGCGCACTCTACGTGCCTACAGGACCCATTGACTTTTTTTACTTTCATTCTTATTGTCTTTTTTTGAGCATCCAGGGTCTGCTCGTGGAGGGGGGGGATATGTGACGTTCTGGGTCTCTGGCGCCCCCTCTGGCAGTAGTGGACATTGCTGCTTTTGGTTTATTTTTATTTCGTTCATTTCTTGGATTCCAAGCCTGATTAGTACCTGGACTCCATTGGTTCACCCTGGACCATTTTGTATAAATGGAGACCACTCCCTTAGTAGGGTGCGGTCTCATTCATCCTGGATCAGTCATTCAGCTCATGTCTGGTTTGCCTTGCTCTAGATTCATCCTGAATCATCTATTCAGTTCAGTTCAGTCTGTCTGTCTTCAAGCTCCTGTCTGGTTTGCCTTGGTCTAATTTAATCCTGTTCAGTCTGTCTGTCTTCCAGCTCATGTCTGGTCTTTCCCTGGTCTAGATTTATCCTGTTATAACTGTCTACCTGGCCATTCTGTTTACAGGCTCATGTCTGGTTTGCCCTGTTTTTCTTGCCTTCTTGTAGTATCATGTTTAGTTCTGCCTCCCATGTTTAATTCTGCCTCCCATGTTTAGTTGCCTATTTTGTTTATATCTGGTTTTCTTTATTTCTTGCCGTGAGGCTAAAGGCTCTGTTTATTGTATTTATGTTCTGTATTCCCTGCTCTTGGTTTAAGTTCTTGGTTCCTAGAATAAATGATATATATTTATTTTTCTAGTTCAGGCTCATGGTCTATTTTCACTGCTCATTAGGCTCACACCCCTCTCTGTCAGGTCAGGTCCCCGACCCCCATCGTGACACCTTGCACCTGACCACAGGTCAGGTGCAAGACTATGCCAGAGTCCGGATTGGCCAAATTTTGCCCAATCATGGGCTCACAGAGCTAAGTCCCGCAGCACACTATAAAAGGCTTCCCCGCAGGCCCAGCGTGTGTTTGTTGCAGGAGTGAATCAGAGAGGAGATTGTTTGTTGCATAACAGGCTGTATCACGGAGTTATGTCTGATTTCTGGAAATTGGAATCTGTGTCTTGGCACTGCCAGCTATAAGGGTGTATCACTGAGGCATAGCATACTTCTGGAAATTTTAATCTCTGTGTTGGCACTGCCAGCTATCAGGGACAGGGTGTATCACTGTAAGGGCAGGGGCTGTGACCTCTGTATAGTGTTGTGCGTATGGAACCCAATGGCAAGCCATAGAAGAAGGAAACTATGAGATGTATAAATAAGGAATTGAGTGTTTACTGAGATGAAATAAAATATAAGTCCTGAACAAAAGACTATTACTCAAAAGGTATCAAGTCCAGAACAAGGAATTTCAAGTAAGGGTCTTCGGATTCAGAAGTGAGACAACATAAAGTCCAGAACGAAGGGTTGTAGAAGAGGGCAACATGGGCTGTGGCCTTTGAGACAAGCCAGGGTTGAGGAGCTGGAGCTGGTACTATGGTCGTGGAAGCAAGCTTGGATACAGGATCTGGAACGGGTACCGTGGTCATGGAAGCAAGCCTGGATATGGATCTGGTAGCTTGGATGTGGAAGCAAGCCTGGAGATAGGATCTGGAGCTGGTACCGTGGACGTGGAAGCAAGCTTGGATGCAGGATCTGGAGCTAGTACCGTGGAAGCAGAAGCAAGCCTGGATATAGGAGCTGGAACTGGTACCGTGGTAGCGGAGGCAAGCCTGGATGCAGCGTCTGGAGCAGGTACCGTGAAGGCAAGACTGGATGCAGGATCTGGAGTTCAGGATTCACTTGGAACAGGAACGAAGAGGGAACACTGGATAACTGAAGCTGTGAAACCACAGTATAACCTGGTTAATGAACTGATAAAGGCGGCAGGTTTAAATAGGGTTCAGAGGATCATGAGAACACCGTTCACCTGGGACTCGTAGGTGGAGCTGGGATACCTGAGTACTTGACAGGTTAATTGGGGGCATACGAGGATCTCCAGTGCAGGTGTCATGCAGTACCCGTAAGCTACAAGCAGAGGGCCAAGAGAGTACCAAGCTCCTCGCTTCTTAAGGAGGTATGTGATCACGCGTGCGCGCTTTGTCGCTCACCATTCGGATCCTGTCGGCGGCTTGGGATGCACCTCGAGGTCTCTCCTCCATCTTGCGGACCGGGAGTGTGGAGCAGCGTGCCACGAGGGACCTCAGGTGAGTAAGGTACACGTCCCAACATGGCGGCCGGGGCCGAGAGTGGGGCATGACAATCATGTTATAGCATATTTCTAGAAATTTGAATCTGTGTCTTGGCACTGCCAGCTATAAGAGTGTATCACTGAGGCATAGCATACTTCTGGAAATATTAATTTCTGTCTTGGCACTGCCAGCTATCAGGGACAGGGTGTATCACTGAGTTATAGCATAGTTCTGAATATCTTTAATCTAGATAACAGTTGAATCAGAGTTCTGCATATCTCCAATCTACATAACAGAGTTGAATCAGAGTTCTGTATATCTTTAATCTATATATCACTCACCAGGTCAGAAAGACCAAAAAGGACAGGCAGACGCTCCCAGACACAGATAAGAGGGCAAGCAGCCTCTGTGTCGGAAGGCTGTGCCCCTGGTCGTCGTGGACGTGGTGCATCCTCTGCAGGGGCATGCTTGTCCTTGTTTATAACTGGTGCTGGCCGTCTTACGCAGCAGCAACATACAGAGGATTTGCAGGATTGGCTAACCAGGCCATCCTCATCCCCCGAGTCCTCTGCCAGCCAGGCTTGTAGTGGTTTACAGTCCACCTCAGCTGCTAAAACATCTAATTCAGCCTCCATGTCCACAGCTACTCCTGCCGTAGCCTCACTATCATACACGGAGGAGTCAGCTGAATTGTTTGACTACAGAGACCGTGTCAGTGACATGATGCTTGAGGATGCACAGCAACTCCAGTGCTCTGATTCAAACTCTGAGGTTGAGGAAGGGAATATAATCAGCCTAGAGGGAGGGGGTGCCAGTGACACACAAAGAACTGGCACTCATGTTCTCCCAGCAGCTGCAGCACACTGCCAAGTTGGCTCCAGTGATGAGGAGTTAGGGGGTGATGACGATGATAAGGTCACTGACTCCACCTGGGTGCCTGATCGAACAGAGGAGCCAAGGGAGGAGGAGGAGGCACAACAAAAATGTGTCGGAAGGCTGTGCCCCTGGTCGTCGTGGACGTGGTGCATCCTCTGCAGGGGCATGCTTGTCCTTGTTTATAACTGGTGCTGGCCGTCTTACGCAGCAGCAACATACAGAGGATTTGCAGGATTGGCTAACCAGGCCATCCTCATCCTCCGAGTCCTCTGCCAGTCAGGCTTATAGTGGTTTACAGTCCACCTCAGCTGCTAAAACATCTAATTCAGCCTCCATGTCCACAGCTACTCCTGCCGTAGCCTCACTATCATACACGGAGGAGTCAGCTGAATTGTTTGACTACAGAGACCGTGTCAGTGACATAATGCTTGAGGATGCACAGCAACTCCAGTGCTCTGATTCAAACTCTGAGGTTGAGGAAGGGAATATAATCAGCCTAGAGGGAGGGGGTGCCAGTGACACACAAAGAACTGGCACTCATGTTCTCCCAGCAGCTGCAGCACACTGCCAAGTTGGCTCCAGTGATGAGGAGTTAGGGGGTGATGACGATGATAAGGTCACTGACTCCACCTGGGTGCCTGATCGAACAGAGGAGGCAAGGGAGGAGGAGGAGGCACAACAAAAATGAGGCAGAACATCCTCTATGAGCAACCATAGCCAGTCCAAGGCATCAGATGTCAGAGCTGCTCAGGTGCAGAGCGCTGTTGTCTCGCAGCACAAGTCCAGGATCTCTGCTGTCTGGGAGTTCTTCACGACATGTGCAGCAGACTGCAGCGTTGCTATTTGTAAGCTATGTCGGAAGAGGATCAAGCGTGGGAAAGACATCAGACACTTGGGTACCACGTGCTTGAGGCGACATGACCACCTGCCATGCATCCCTTTGGCACAACACTTTGCATAGGTCCTCCTCCTCATCTGTCTCTATCCCCACTATATGTCCTGCCATGTCATTGCCTACAACCTCCACTGACAGGGATGATGCTACAGAAATGGGTGTACCAGGTCCTTTCTCTGAATTTGCCAGCATCCCATCAGCTGCAGATTTCTGCAGTCAGATTTCGTTGCCCCAGCTGCTGCAGCGGAAGACAAAAATATTGTCCCAACCATCCACATGCACAACGTCTAAATGCCAGCTTAGCAAAATTACTTGCATTACAGCTGCTGCCTTTCCAGCTGGTGGACTCTGCTTGCTTCCTTCCGTGAATTTGCTGAATGTGCTGTACCACAGTGGCAGGTTCCAAAACGCCATTTCTTTTCACGGAAGGCCATTCCAGCACTATACCAGCACGTGGAAGACAATGTTATGGAGTCATTGGGAAAGGCAGTCAGCAGCAAGGTGCACATTACTTTAGACACGTGGTCCAGCAAGCATGGACAGGGCCGTTACATTTCCTTCACGGCACACTGGGTAACTCTGCTTGCAGTTGGGAGGGATCCAGGACGGGGCTCTGTGCTGGAGCATGCTCATCCACCACGCCTCCAGAAAGTTGCTTATATGAGGTCTGTCTGCTGCACCACCTCTTCCTCCTCCTCCTATGTCTCTGGAGAAGTGGCAGTTAAACCGACGCATGGCAGGGGCTACGCAATGGCTTAAGCAAAAAGATGCCATACTATGCTTGAGCTGGTTTGTTTAGGGGACAGGAGCCACACCGAGCCAGAAATTCTGTCAGCTCTGCAGGGGCAGGCGCAGAGATGGTTAACACCACACCAGCTTGAGCTGGGAATGGTCGTCTGTGATAATGGCAGCAACCTTCTCTCTGCCCTATGCCTGGGTAAGTTGACGCATGTACCATGCCTAGCACACGTCCTAAATCTGGTGGTACAGTGTTTCCTAACCAGGGCTTCGATTTTTAGTCTTTTGCAATTTTGTTTTAAATTATACTTTCCCTGATGACGTGTACTATGTACACAAAATGCGTTGGAATCTGATTTATATATAATTTTTACCCAATAAATACTGCTAAATTACTGCTAACCTGTGGTAAGAGGTCCAGTTGATTCCTGTGGTGGCAAGAGTCTTCAGGTCCTCCGTTCCGGCATCAGTATCAGCAGAGTGGGGTAACCGTCATAGATACGATAAGTGCCAAAGTTTTATGATCTTGTGAGTGCGGAGAGAAGAGGGGGCACCCTATTTTGAAATTGTACTTTTCAGTATGCACTATGAAAGTTTTTTGTTTACCACCTCTCAGGTTCCCAATTATAACGGAATGGAGATGTTGTTCCGCCTGCGGGTGTGCTCTATCTGCGTGACCCCGTCGCTTACCGCTGGCCCGACTACCGAGTGTCGCGCACTCGGCGTCTCGTGCGGCCTGGCGTGACCCTGGGGAAGGGTTAGCGGGCGGTGGAGGGGACCCCTGCCTAGAACCAGTCCGACCACTGAGCCATACGGCACTCAGCGTCCCGAGCAACTGGTTCACTGACCTTGTGGGTATGGGACGTCTGCGGAGATCGGATCTGGCAGCCGCGGAGAACGACTCGGATCTTATGGGGAAACGTTTCGGATCTTATGCGGGAAACGTTTCCGATCCTGGGGCGGGTGACTTTTCGTATCTTGGGTGGCGGACTTTTCGGACCGGGGATGGATGGAGAGACGGATCGAGTTGGGACGGCCTTTTCGGATCGGGGTTGGAGAGGGTTTCGGATCTGGCGGAATCAGCGGAGAATTCGGATCTTACCGCGCAGTACCGAAGTGCGGTACACGGCCGCGTCCTTCGGTTCGGATCTCCGCCAGGTAGTCTGAGACCGAATCTTCATACGCTGCGCCTCTGCCCTGATACTCGATACAGGCACAGAGCGCTCGATTCGGTTCGTATCGTGGTGGTCACCGTATCCTGAGACCGCGGGGGATGCTCAGATGCGAAAATACGGCGGAGACAAAGACACATCAGACGAGGCTGGATGCACTGCAAAATCTCGCTTTATTATGCACAGCTCAGGCATTTATCAACTTTGCACAAAATTACAATACAATGGGACTCCTTGCCCGCCCTCCCAGGACCCATTGGCCATTATACTTCAGGGAGTCGCCGATTCGGACCGGATGGTCCGAATCGGCCATTTTACGATTCGAACCGGATGGTTCGAATCAGCCATTTTCCGAATCGAGAATTCTGAACTGCGCCACAAGGTGATCGGAAAATGGCGGCGGGCAAGGCAGACAAAGGGAAATACATTACGCAATAAACCAACGGGGAACACTGTATCACACCACACAATAACCACATCTAATAAAAAGTACGTTCAAACTCCGTGCGTGCCACCGCACCTAACTGTCCCTGGCCAAACCTAATGTCCGTGTGCACCGCCCCTGGGTGAGGGTGCTGGGCCATTCCGTGACACTCCTCCCCCTCCCCAAGGTCCGACGCACTCGGTTGGACCCCACCGGGTCGTACCGAGGTAGTCGGGGCTCCCCAATCCCCTGGTTCCCGGGCCGACTGCCGCGATAACCCATCTGCGTTACCGTTCTGCGACCCGGGCCGATATTGGATTGTGAAATTGAAGGGTTGGAGAGCCAGGCTCCACCGCAACAGGCGGCCGTTCTCCCCCGCCACTCGGTTGAGCCACACCAAGGGGTTATGGTCGGTCATCACGGTGAAGGACCGACCGTAGACATAGGGTTGGAGCTTTCGTAGGGCCCAGACCAAGGCCAGGCACTCCTTCTCCACGGCAGCATACCCCACCTCTCGTGGCAACAGCTTCCGGCTAATGAACGCCACCGGATGATCCCCCCGTCGTCCCCACTTGACTCAGGACAGCTCCCAGTCCGAACATGGACGCGTCTGTGTGAACAACAAAACGTTTGTTATAGTTGGGAGCTGCCAGCAGGGGAGCTTGGGTCAGGGCGGCCTTCAATTGTCGAAAGGCCTGTTCGCACTCCGGGGACCACAGGACTTGGCGGGGCAGGGATTTCTTGGTCAGGTCAGTCAGGGGTTTGGCCAGGTCACTGTAGTGGGGTACAAATTTTCTATAGTACCCCGCGGTGCCCAGGAAGGCGAGCACCTGAGTTTTAGTCACAGGGGTGGGCCAATCCAGGATAGCCTCTATCTTAGCGGGCTCCGGCCGCTGTATCCCGCACCCCACCCGGTGGCCCAAATACTGCACTTCGGCCATCCCCACCTTACATTTCTCCGGCTTCAGGGTCAGGTTGGCGTCCCTAATCCGGCCCAGGACAGTCCCTACATGATCCAGATGTTCCTCCCAGGTCTGGCTATAGATGGCTATATCATCCAGGTATGCGCAAGCGAATCCCTGGAGGCCATCGAGGAGGCGATCGATTAACCGCTGGAAGGTAGCAGGGGCGTTCTTCATCCCGAACGGCATGACTCGAAACTGGTACAAACCGAACGGGGTGATGAAGGCCGACTTCGGGGTCGCCTCCTCGGCAAGGGGAATCTGCCAATACCCCTTGCACAGATCCACCGTGGTCAAAAAATGACCCCCGGAGATCTGGTCTAGCAACTCGTCGACTCGGGGCATCGGATAAGCGTCCGTAATAGTACAATCGTTTATCCGCCGATAGTCGACGCAGAACCTGGTGGTACCGTCTTTCTTGGGCACCAGAACCACGGGCGACGCCCATGGGCTGGCCGACGGCTCAATGACCCCCAGCTCCAACATCTCCCGGATCTCGGCCCGCATGGACTCGCGGACTGCTTCCGGGATCCGGTATGCGGGCTGCCGGAGTGGTCTCTGGCCGGGCGTGTCCACCTGATGGACAGCCTGGTCCGTATAACCTGGGAGACCGAGAAAACCCCGGGTAGGCGAGAAGCAGCTGCCGCACCTGCGCCTGTTTCTCGGGTCCTAACTCTCTCCCCAACTGCACCTGATCCACCCCGGAAGGCTGCTTGGCTACCCCGGGAGTTCTTCCAGCGGAAACGGTTCCATCTCCTCGGCAGCCGGCGCGCATATGGCGTCCACCGTCTCCGGCCGCTCATGGAAGGCCTTCAGCATATTGACGTGGAACGTCCGCTGGATTCTGGTGTCTGCGCAGCTAACCACCACATAGGTGGTATCCCCCAGCTGGGTTACCACCTTGTAGGGACCTTGCCAGGCCGCCTGCAGCTTGTTCTGCCGCTGTGGTTTTAACACCAGAACCTTCTGCCCCACGCAGAACGAGCGACTGCACGCAGCGCGATCGTACCACGCCTTCTGCTGAGCCTGGGCCGTCTCCATGTTCTCCTGCACGAACCCCTGGAGTTCCGCCAAGCGCTCCCGGAGCTTCAGGACGTACTCCACCACAGGAACCCCATCCTCCTCCGGTGCCCTCTCCCACTGAGCCCTAACCAGATCCAGGGGCCCTCGCACCTGGCGCCCATACAGCAGCTCAAAGGGGGAGTAACCGGTGGATTCCTGAGGAACCTCCCGGTAGGCGAACAGCAGGTGGGGAAGATACTTCTCCCAATCCCTGTTCTCGTGCACAAAGGCCCGGATGAGCTGCTTCAGGGTCCCATTGAACCGCTCGCACAGCCCGTTTGTCTGGGGGTGATACGGGGCGCTGTGCAGCGCCTTAACACCACAGAGACGCCAGAGCTGTTGGGTGAGCTCAGCGGTAAACTGGGTACCCTGATCGGATAGGATTTCTCGGGGAAACCCTACCCTCGTGAACACCCTGAGGAGCGCGTCCGCTACGGTGTCCGCCTGGATATTGGCCAAGGCCACAGCCTCGGGGTACCGGGTGGCATAATCCACTATGGTAAGAATGTACCTCTTACCGGTGGCACTGGGCCGTGGCAACGGCCCTACAATGTCGACCGCCACCCGGCTAAAAAGCTCCTGGATAATAGGCATGGGCCGCAAGGGTGCCTTCGGGTGATCCCCGGCCTTCCCAGCTTTCTGGCAAACTGGGCAGGTGCGGCAGTAGTCGCGGGTGTCGTTGCTAAGGCGGGGCCAGTAAAACGCGCGCGCCAACCTGTGCCGGGTTTTACTCTGGCCTAAGTGACCTGAAAGGGGGATGTCATGGGCTAAGCGCAGAAGCTCCTGCCTGGGGCCCTGAGGTACCACCAACTGCTTCTGCGGGACCTGCTTCTTCTTGGCCCCCTCCCTCACGGTGTAACGGTACAGCAACCCATCCTCCCACTCTACCTTGTCTTTCCCCTGGCCGTCCAGACCCTGACCAGCTCGGTCCCGGTAGCCCTGTAATGTGGGGTCGGTCTGGGTCTGGTGGCGAAGCGTCTCCGGGGTACTCCACGGAGAAGGGAGGACAGGTGGGGGGGAAGGATCGGGTCCCGTCGGGGCATGGAGGTGATGGCGGTCTGGGAGGTCGGGGAGGTCCTGGGGATTTGGGATGTCGGGAAGGTCGGGGAGGTCGGTAAGGGTTGGGGGGGGGGTCGGGGAGGTTTGGGAGGTTTGGGGGGTTTGGGAGGTCGGGATGGTTTTGGTTGAGGTCTCACCTGGGTCCCGTTCGGAGTGCCCTGGTCGTGACGTCGGCTCTGTTGCCTAGTGGCTACCGGGGTAGCTGCATCTGTGGAGTAAGCGGAAATGAGCTGCCCCAGATCGTTACCCAGGAGCACCTCAGCCGGCAGTTGCCTCAACAACCCCACCCTCACCTCCTTCTCCCCGTTCCCCCAGTCCAGGTGCACCCGGGCCGTCTCGAGCCGGAGCACTTTTCCTCCCGCCACCCGTACTGCAACAGTGCTTTGCAGGCGGTCGCTCGGCGGAACCAAGTGAGGCCGGACCAGGGTGATAGTAGCCCCGGAGTCCCGCAGCCCCTCAGCGGGCCGCCCGTTTATCCACACCGCCTGGCGGTGGTGACGGCGGTTGTCGTCCGCGGCGGCCTGCACGGGGTCGGCCTCATACAACTGCTCCCATTCCTCCGGGGCCTCCGGCCACGGAGCTCCGGCGTCGCAGCAATGGGCCGCCGGCGATGCCCTGCCGGCCGGCCAGGTCAACTCCGGTCGGTTGGGGCAATATTGCTTGTAGTGCCCCTCCTGGTTGCACCCGTAGCATCGGACGTTGGCCATGTTGGTGGGCCGGCTGGGGGGCCGTGCTACCGGTGCCCGGACCGCTGGTGGTGGGGGTGGTGGAAGTGGTGGGGCGGGTAAAGCTGGGCTGCCGGCCAAGGCCCGCTCTCCCCCCGCCAGCTTCCGGGTGTCCGTATACTCGTCGGCCCAGGTGGCCGCTTGTTGCACCGTATGGGGTTTCTTGTCGCGCACCCACTCCCGGATAGCGGAGGGCGTGTGCTCGAAAAACTGCTCGAGCAGCAGCAGTTGGGTGATCTCTGTCACCGTCTCCGCTTGGCTTCCCGAGAGCCAGGTGCGCAAGTCCCTCTGCAGCCGATGGGCCCACTCCACGTGAGTGGCGCCGCTGGGCCGGCGGGAATTCCGGAACTTCATCCGGCTGGCTTCGGGGGTCACGGCAAATCTGCTCAGCAGCGCCTGCTTGACGTGCGAGTAGCTAGTGGCCTCTTCATCCGGCACCGTGCGATAGGCCTCGGCGGCCCGACCGGTCAGCTTACTCGCCAAGATCCTGACCCAGTCGGCACGGTGCACTTCATGCACTCGGCACAGGCGCTCAAAGTCTTGGAGGTAACTTTCAATTTCCTCCTCAGCTTCCCGGAACTCCTTGAACGCCTGGAACGGCACTTTCCGCCCGGGGTGACGCTCTGACGGGGAACGGCTACTCCGCCGGCTTCGTACTTCCGCCAGCCGTAGTTCGTGCACTCGCTCTCTCTCCCGCTCCTCTTCCTGGCCGAGTTCCCGACCCAGATTCCTCAGCTCCGCTTCCGATGGGGCCGGACCCATCATGGAGATCCGCTCCCGCATCTTCCGGCAAAAGACACTGTCCTCGGGCTCTGCGGGGACGGTAGCCGGCGCTATGTCAGCAGGCAACGCTGCGAACGCCTCCTCCTGATCCATCCTCTTCAATTCCTCCATCATGGTCTCCCGGCTCTTGGAGCCCGGGGCACCGCCCCGGTTCTCCAGCATGCCACGCAGGACGTCCCGCTTGTAGGCACTGTACCTGATCATGATGAGGGTCCCCCTAGGGCCTGCAGAGAGCTATCCCACCGCTGCCACCAGTATAACGGAATGGAGATGTTGTTCCGCCTGCGGGTGTGCTCTATCTGCGTGACCCCGTCGCTTACCGCTGGCCCGACTACCGAGTGTCGCGCACTCGGCGTCTCGTGCGGCCTGGCGTGACCCTGGGAAGGGTTAGCGGGGGTGGAGGGGACCCCTGCCTAGAACCAGTCCGACCACTGAGCCATACGGCACTCAGCGTCCCGAGCAACTGGTTCACTGACCTTGTGGGTATGGGACGTCTGCGGAGATCGGATCTGGCAGCCGCGGAGAACGACTCGGATCTTATGGGGAAACGTTTCGGATCTTATGCGGGAAACGTTTCCGATCCTGGGGCGGGTGACTTTTCGTATCTTGGGTGGCGGACTTTTCGGACCGGGGATGGATGGAGAGACGGATCGAGTTGGGACGGCCTTTTCGGATCGGGGTTGGAGAGGGTTTCGGATCTGGCGGAATCAGCGGAGAATTCGGATCTTACCGCAGTACCGAAGTGCGGTACACGGCCGCGTCCTTCGGTTCGGATCTCCGCCAGGTAGTCTGAGAACCGAATCTTCATACGCTGCGCCTCTGCCCTGATACTCGATACAGGCACAGAGCGCTCGATTCGGTTCGTATCGTGGTGGTCACCGTATCCTGAGACCGCGGGGGATGCTCAGATGCGAAAATACGGCGGAGACAAAGACACATCAGACGAGGCTGGATGCACTGCAAAATCTCGCTTTATTATGCACAGCTCAGGCATTTATCAACTTTGCACAAAATTACAATACAATGGGACTCCTTGCCCGCCCTCCCAGGACCCATTGGCCATTATACTTCAGGGAGTCGCCGATTCGGACCGGATGGTCCGAATCGGCCATTTTACGATTCGAACCGGATGGTTCGAATCGGCCATTTTCCGAATCGAGAATTCTGAACTGCGCCACAAGGTGATCGGAAAATGGCGGCGGGCAAGGCAGACAAAGGGAAATACATTACGCAATAAACCAACGGGGAACACTGTATCACACCACACAATAACCACATCTAATAAAAAGTACGTTCAAACTCCGTGCGTGCCACCGCACCTAACTGTCCCTGGCCAAACCTAATGTCCGTGTGCACCGCCCCTGGGTGAGGGTGCTGGGCCATTCCGTGACACCAATCTTAACCTATTCAGGTACCCAGGGCTGGCAGAGCTTCTCAGCCAGACCAGAAAAGTCTGCAGCCACTTCAGACGGTCATTCCCAGCAAGTGTTCACCTGGCAGAAATTCAAAGAGAATTCCACCTTCCCACAAACTGCCTGATCTGTGACATGCCCACCAGGTGGAACTCGACATTGCTGCTTGTGCAGATGCTGCAGCATTGCCAGAGGGCCATCAATGAGTACCTGTGTGTGTATGGCATAAGGACAGGTTCAGGTCAACTTGTACCCCCCCCCCCGCAGTGGCTGATGATCAAGGATGCATGCAATGTACTGTCACCATTTTAAAAGGGAACTAGGATGGTGAGCAGGGATAGTGCATGCATCAGTGACACAATTCCTTTAGTGTTCCTGCTGGAGCGCCCTCTGGGGGGAATTATAGATGTGGCACTAAAGGCAGAACAGCGGGAGGAAGATGAGGACTTCCCTAGCTCTCAAGGCCCCAGTCTTTATGCAGACAGCTTTCCTGCGGGTCCTCAGATCAGACAGGAGGAGGATGAGGAATATTTAAGTTGTGGGGGCATTGAAGGTGGGGATTCCTCAAGGGAGGGTTTTGTGTGCCCAGAAACCCAAGGACTAGTACGTGGCTGGGAGGAGGTAATGCACGATACGGTCACCCTCAGTGACCAGGAACACTCTGAAGCTAATGCCACCTCCAACCTACGCTGCATGGGCTCCCTTATCCTGGAAAGCCTGCTAAAGGACCCCAGGATTCGTGCTATCAAGGAGAGGGATCATTACTGGTTGGCAACCCTTCTTCATCCACGATCCAAGGGTAAGGTTGCAGAGCTCATCCTGCCCTCACAGAGGGAGGACAGGATGAAACAACTTGAGGACGCTCTAAAGCGACACTTGTGTAACACCTTTCCAGACACTGGTAGGTTACCAACTGATGACACAGGTGCTTTTGAGGCTGCTGTTTATCAGAGGAAGAGCGGTGAAGTGGGCCACTTGACTGATGCCTTTTCCAATTTTTTTAGTCCACGACGCCCAGGGACGTCAAATGTAGGCACCCATTGACAGCGTCTTCACCATATGGTGCAGGACTATCTAGGGGCAAGGGCAGACCTGGATACCTTTACAGCAGATGATCCACTGGCTTACTGGGTGTTGAGATTGGATCACGGGCCAGAATTTAGCCAATATGCTATGGAGCTACTAGGTTGTCCTTCATTCAGCGTGCTTTCTGAAAGGACGTTCAGTGCCGCTGGAGGCTTTGTCACAGACAAAAGAGAACGTCTGTCCGCCGACTCTGTAGACCGGCTGACATTTAGAAAAATTAATCAGTCCTGGATCAGCAGCTATCACTCCCCCGATGCTGATGTAGCTGAATAGATCGGGATCTCTTCTGCATCCCCAAAACCTCCACCACTGCACTCTTCCACAATACCTCAGAGGGGTTACGGTGTGAAGGCACTAGCTGCCACCAAATGCCCAATATTTGGCTGCACTGACACTGACACGTGTACCAGAATCCAATCATTTTAATATTTGAATGCAGAGTCCACCCCTGCACTATTCCACAATACCTCAGAGGGGTTACGGCGTGAAGGCACTAGCTGCCACCAAAGGTCCAATTTTAATGCACCTGTTGTTACTATCATCCAAAGCCTGCATAAGTTTCACCCATAATTTAGCCAAAAAATCCCTAAAATTGTTTTGCGTGTCCTAAAACATCTCCTCTTTTCATACAGACTGCCGCCCCAAGCAGTTGTGAATAGATTAAAAGGAAAAACATTTACCATCATTTGAAATGTCATTTTTTTCTTTTAAAATGCTTCTATACATCCAACAAATCCGCCACTTCACGGGCAGTTTATGGGGACCTCCTAGGCACGATATTTGAAGGATTTTTTTGTTTTTATTCTTAACCTTTATTTCATGGAAAAATCACTGTTCCTTTAAAAACTTATTTTTTTAAACTTTTTTCCTTGTTTCCTGTCCCCCAGGGCACTACCCGGACCCCCATACACATTTATGGCAAATATCTTGCATATATGCCCTCTTGCAGGGCACTCTAAAAATTGAACGTTCGAGTCCCATTGACTTGCATGGAGTTCGGATCGTGTTCGCGTCCGAACTTGAACTTTTGAAATTGTTCAAGTTCGAATGTGAACCGAACACGGGGGTGTTCAGCTCATCCCTAATCAAGAGCCACGACACACAGACGGATTCTGGACATGGGCATCAAATGTGGTATTCCTCTTGTCAAGCCGGTCCTCCTGAACAACAAACAACGTCAGAAGCGTCTTACCTGGGCTAAAGACAAACAGACCTGGTCTGTTGCTCAGTGGTCCAAAGTCCTCTTTTCTGATGAGAGCAAATTTTGCATCTCATTTGGAAACCAAGGACCCAGAGTATGGAGGAAGAATGGAGAGGCACACACTGCAAGATGCTTGAAGTCCAGTGTGAAGTTTCCACAGTCTGTGTTGATTAGGGGAGCCATGTCATCTGATGGTGTTGGTCCACTGTGCTTCATTAAGTCCAGGGTCAACGCAGCCATCTACCAGGAGATTTTGGAGCCCTTCATGCCTCCTTCCGCAGACGAGCTTTATGGGGATGCTGACTTCATTTTCCAGCAGGACTTGGCACCTGCCCACACTGCCAAAAGCACAAAAACCTGGTTCAATGACCGTGGGATTAATGTGCTTGATTGGCCAGCAAACTCGCCTTACCTGAACCCCATAGAGAATCTATGGGGCATTGCCAAGAGAAAGATGAGAGACATGAGACCGAACAATGCAGAAGAGCTGAAGGCCGCTAGTGAAGCATCTTGGTCTTCCTTAACACCTCAGGAGTAACACAGGCTGATAGCTTCCATGCCACATTGCCGCATTGAGGCAGTAATTGCTGCAAAAGGGGCCCAAACTAAGTACTGAGTACATATGCGGCTTATACTTTTCAGAGATGCCATATTGTTCTATGTACAATCCTTGTTTTATTGATTGCATGTAATATTCTAATTTTCTGAGATTGTGGATTTGGGGTTTTCATGAGCTGTAACCATAATCATCACAATTATGACAAATCACGGCTTGAACTATCTCATATATTAGTTTCATCTTTTAAGATGCATTACTGAAATAAATGAACTTTTGCACAGTATTCTAATTTTTCAAGTTTCATCTGTATAATCGCAAAGGCTCGCATGATAAAATGTGAAAAAAATTATGTTACACACTGTGGATGATTGAAATTTTACTGAAAATTAAAAAAAAAATTAACTTTTTGTTATAGCATTCTGGCTCGGCATGACGTATACATAGAATAATGATATATTATGAATCTGCTGAGTCCGCCGAAAAAAAGGATATATAACTTGTCTGGGTCGTACAATAAAACGTGACTTCAAATCTTGTTTAACCCTTTCGCTGCTGAGGCTTTTCCCGCCCCTGTGCTGAGGTCATTTTTTACCTGTTTTGCGCATCATGTTTAAACCTGTTTTGAAGGCTTATTTTAGTATATGACATTGACATATTATATATCGTTCTTTCCGTCAGACTCGGTAGATTCATAATATGTCATTATTATATGTATACGTTATGTCATGTTTGTATATTATAACAAAAAATGCAATAAAATATGTATTTTCAATAATTTACAGCGTGTAAAGTGTTTTTTTCCACATTTTAACATGCGAGCAATTGCGGTTATATTTTGTATGGGGTGCGCTTGTTAAAAAAATTAGAGATGGGGTCTCGTTACATTTTTTTTTGGGGAAAATGACACCATTTTTAACAAACGCACCGCATACAAAAATCGTTAATGCAGCATCATTGTTCACATTATAATTGAAATGGGAACAATATTGCTGCATTAACAAAAAAAAAAAAAAAAAAGTGTTTATTTTTTTTTTTTTAATTTTTTTTTTAATTTTTTTTTATTTTTATTTTTCTTTTTTTTTTTTTTTTACAATTTTTTTTACTTTCATGTTTGGTATCGTTGGAACGGCCATGCTCTGGCCGATCCAACGATATCAAAATTTAACCCCTAACTGCCACGGATCGGGAGATAGGGAGTTCATTGGAACTCCCTATCTCCACACTTCGTGGCAGTTAGGGGTTAATGCTAGGACTGGCGTCATCGTGCTGCGCACGATGACGCCAGTCCTCTGGGGGAGTTCCCGGAAGCTTGGCCGACATCCAAGATGTCGGCCAGCTCCCGGGAAGGATCGCAAATCGGCGCTTTTCAGCGCCGATTTGCGATCCAGCTCCCCAGGGGTTAATGCCAGGCATCATTTGGAAGGGCAGGCTGTGCCCTTCCAAATGATGCCTGGGTTAAGCCCCTGTGAGCCGCCGATCGGGAGGGAGAGAGGTCCGAAGGACCTCCCCCCCCTCCCTTTCAGGCGCCTCCTCCGCACATGCGGGGGGGGCGCCTGAATTATGTGTCATCGCGGGGGCGCGATGACACATAATAATGGCGGCCACTGCTCCGGATGCCGGGCTGACATCCAGGATGTCAGCCCGCACCGGAGGGGCCAGCGATCGGCCGGAACCCGGCCGAACGCTGACCCCAATGCGAGGACGCGCTCAGCGCGTCCTCCGCATACCAGCGGGAATGCTGAGGACGCGCTGAGCGCGTCCTTAGCATTCAAGTGGTTAAACATGATGAGCAAAAACGGTCAAAGTGAGCTCAGCACACTTCTACTTTTCGAAGAGTGCCAAACTTGTAAAAATGACCGCGTCCTTAAAAGGTTAAGGGTGGACGCAATTTTTTTTCTAATTGGGAAATAGCATTGTTTTATAACTATCCTGTATGCAGAAGCAGTGGGGTTAACTCTGTCCCTCTCTACAGAAGCAGGAGAACCAAAGATTACTCACTTCTGAGTCCTTCTCAGGAGGGAGTCACTGTACACTATCTCCTGTGCCTGGCAGGCAAGCAGTTGCAGAGAAGGTGACAAGTAAAGAGTGATTTAACACTCCAGCCAACTCCCTTTTGCATTCTGGGTGAGGGGGAGGTGTGGGTGATCAAATTACATTGAGCTGAAGGGGGGAGGGTGGTTTATATGAGGCAGCACAAATTTACTTTGAGTAACCCCACACCTCTCTCCTCAGCCAGGTGTCCTACACAGGGTCACAGACAAATGCATAATTCCGGGACCTTCAAAGGATCCTGCCTCTTCCCTGCCTGAGAAGATAATGAACAGGGAGGAGGGAGAAACTTTGAAACACAAAATAAATTTGTATAGTCTGTTTCCTATGCATTTTACAGGCATATTATTTTAATTCTGCTTTTGCCCCTTCAAAAATACTATGCAATGTCTTTGCAATAATTAAATAAAAAATAATAAAAAAAATATTTGTCTGGGGGGGGTTTAGTTAAATAGTACCTAGGCTGTCATCTAAAAGTAATTAGCACAAAATGGTCAGAATGAGCGCAGCGCACATATGTGAACTGGCTCAGCAGTGAAGGGGTTAAAAAGCAAAACATGTAGAAATTGGGTATTTCTATTCTCGGACAAAATTTTGAAACTATTTAGCCAGGGTCTTTTTTTGGGGATTAAATTACGAAAAAGTGTGTTTTTTACGATTTTTTTCATCATATTTCATTTTTTTTTTATAGTAAATTATTCGATATGATGGAAAAAATTGTATTTTTAGAAAGTCCATTTAATGGCGGGAAAAACTGTATAATATGTGTGGGTTGAATAAACGAGTAGGAGGAAAATTTGACCTAAAAACTAACAGCACAGAAACGTAAAAACAACAGCGGTCACTAAAGGACGGATTTGTTTAAAACCACTCGGTCACTAAGGGGTTAAATGCTGTGCTTCCATAGAACACCTATCCAAGGAGTGTAAGGAAGCCATTAAAATGTGAAGAATGGAACAGTGACAGCCATGTGACCGTCTTGCACCCAGAGACATTTAAGCCTAAAACGTTCAAGACCTCTAACCTTGTAGCAAGGCAGGGTGGGGAGGAAAATGAGTCTAAAGCACCCCCCCCCCCGCCATCAGTAACATCTAAATGCACCGAGATTTGTGGAGAAGGAAGTGATAGTAGATTGTGTTCCAAGATCTGCCTTGTATCGGTGCACCCAGTGGGAGAACCCAAATGAGCTATAAGAATGTTTTGTGACAGGGTGAGAAACTCTGTCTATGTTAGCAGGAGGCTGACTGATGCAATTTTCCCAGGGCAGTAAGGGGTTAAACTTTCCCTGGCAGCAAGTACAGTTGCATCTCGTTAGGGATATCATAGCAGTTCTCCACACAGGGGAAGGCAAAGGCTGCATGTGCGAGGCTGAGGAGCGGAGAGCACAGAACTGCAAAGAAAGGTTTGCTGACACGCGTGTGTAAAAGTTTGTTTTTGTTTTTATACTGGGGACAGAATAGCTGCCCCAGTAGCCCGTAGTGAGGGGATCATTTGTTTAGTTAGCCTCCCAAGGAAGGAGTAGACCAATTTGTTTATTTTGTTTTGGTAATGCAAGGCGTATTACTTAACCCCTTAGTGACCGGGCGGTTTTACACAAATCCGTACTTTAGTGACCGCTGCTGTTTTTACGTTTCTGCGCTGTTAGTGTTTAGGTCAAATTTTCCTCTTACTTGTTTATTCAACCCACAAATATTATACACCGTTTTTCCCGCCATTAAATGGACTTTCTAAAAATACCATTATTTCCATCATATTGAATAATTTACTATAAAAAAAATATGAAATATGATGAAAAAAATTGTAAAAACACACTTTTTCGTAATTTAATCCCCAAAATCTACAACCACCAAAAAACACCCAGGCTAAATAGTTTCAAAATTTTGTCCCGAGAATAGAAATACCCAATTTTTACATGTTTTTGCTTTTTAACCCCTTCACTGCGGAGCCAGTTCACCTATGTGCGCTGCGCTCATTCTGACCATTTTTTGCTAATTATTTTTAGATGACAGCCTTGGTACTAATTAACTAAACCCCCCCCCCCCCATACACAAAGTTAAAAAAAATATATATCTATTTTATTTTTTTATTATATATTTTTTATTTATTTTTAAGTTTTATTTTTACACCAAACCTGGTCATGTTTGGTATGATTAGGCCTTTCCAATGATATCAAATATGACCCTCTCACTGCCACGGATCGGGAGATAAAGGGATCCAAATGATCCCCCTATCTCCACATGGCAGCTAGGGGGTTAACTGACCCACTGACATACTCACACATATGGTGAGGATGTCAGTGGGTGGGGGGTAACCTGGAGGCTTGGCTGACATCCACAATGTCAGCCCCCTCCAGGTTTGGATCGCAATCCGGCAGCGAAACGGTTAATGCAGTACACCACTGAAAAGGGGAGACTCTCCCCTTTCCAGCGGTGCAACTTGCGTGTCTCTATCATCAATGGTTGGGGAGATAGAGGGCTCCGAAGGAGCCCCCCTCCCCTCCATTTCCGGTTCGGAAACCGGTTCCCCTCCATTTCCCTCCCCCTCATTTCCGGTTCGGCGGCCATTTTACGTGGAATACTTCCGGTTTCAGCAGTTTTAGTTTCGGTTTCGGCGGCCATGCTTGTGGGGACATTCCTAGTGCAGCGATTCCGGCGGCCTTGTTCTTGGGACAGACTAGAAGCGACTGGCTGGTGTTGTGGGGGCCTAATGCCGTAACCTTTGGAGCAGCAGGAGACATGGAGTTTAGGAATAAATTCTGTGTCAATAAAGAGGAAATCTTGAGACGAGATAATCCCGAAGTGATATACGTGGATGGAGTAGATAAATTCACCACTATGAAAGAACTGGAGGAAAATCTAAAGACTGAATTTAGACTCAAATGGGAAATCCTAACATTAGAAAAATATTCTGTAAATAAAATGGTCCCAAGAGGACTACGCTTTACGAAAGGTCCCTCTTTCGAGAGAGAGGACAGCCCCTTCCTGGAAAAATGGAAGAAAATGCTAGAAGGATTCTCTCTCCACATGATGGGCGTCATCATAGAAAGAATGAAAGAAATCCTAGAAGAAGCCAATCTCAATATTGATAAACATCATAAAGATCTACTCACCACATGTAACGCAGAAGAGATTATGGACTATATGGAGAAGATAGAACACGGTTTGGATAAAATGGACCAGGAAATAAAGGAAGTCAAAAGGAAGAAATACTTGAGAACTTGAAGATTATGAAAAAGGAAAAATCTGGAAATTAGATAACCAGAAGAAAGAAAAAGAAAAAAATACTGTAGAAAACCAAAAAGATGGAAGACTACTAAAACCAATAAGGAGGAATTCCGAAAATATAGAGTCACCCTACACGCCATACAGAGGTGAGAAAAAACAATGAAATGACGCAAGGAAGACATGGAATATCCCATATAGAGAAGAACAGGGGGATAGAGAGATGGACCAACAGGTTTTTGAGGAAGATCTAGAAGAAAGGAGGAACCAGAACCTCAAGATAAGAAAGGTCTCATATAGAGAAACATACACTCCAAGAATAAATGGAAGACCAAATAATCCCCGAACTCCTTATAGGTACAGACAAAGACGGGGAAGAGGGCACTCATATCTCATAAGAGGGAACTCATATACTCGTAGAGTATCATATAGAGCTCCATATGAAGGAGGAAGAAAATATAACAACTATCCCCAATATATACCAAACAAAATGATGGACGAGACAATTACCACCATTACACGACCAGAAGGCGGGACTACTTCTCAAATAGGAGGAATCAAGGAAGGAGACAAGAAAACGTAGACCCCATCCCCACTAGGAATCAATATGAGATTTTGGGACAAGAAGACCAATGAGGAAGGGGGGGATTTTCAGTTGGTCCATCCAGGCAGGGGAATAGGACCAGCGATGCAAGGATCTCCAAAAGGAAAACTCGCTACGAGAACAAGAAAAAGATTAAGAGAAGAGGGAGAAGAACAGGAAGAGGAGGAAAGGCCAGAATAAGAGTCAAAAACCAACAGAAAAAAGATAAAAGAACAAACACACGATAATGGAGGCATTTTCAACATCAGTGGGAAGGAGCTTAATAAAGAACAAATTGGATTATTAAGAAAGGGACTGAAATTTGCACCCACCAAACAACTCAATAAATTTGAGAGGTTTGTGGATTTGCAGAAATTTAAGAAAAATCTTTGCCTCAAAAAGTATTTTCTGAAAAATCCCATAGAGAGAACCACAACGATCCAGCTATATCAACACACTGATTTGAAAGAAAAATCTAAAAAAAATTTCCGAGGTCATTATAATCCACAGAAATGAACACCTTTGAACAAATGGTGATGATGGAAATTGAGAAAATCCCTACAGGAAAAAGAAAAAAAACTTAACGAAAAAGGAGGAACAAGCTATAAAGGGACCTAACAGAGAATGAGGACCTTATAGTGAAGCCGGCAGATAAAGGAGGAAGCATGGTAATCATGACCACCGCACAGTATGAAACAGAGGCATCCCGACTCCTAGACGATATATATCCACATACGAGACATTGACTACAGATCCGTCACCGAGGATAAAAAACACCTTTCACGAGTATCTAGAGAAAGGATACGCACTGGGTATCTTAAATACAAAAGAATATGAATATCTGAATATACAATGTTCAAGGACACCAGTCTTATTTTCTCCCGAAAATCAACAAGGATATTCAAAACCCTCCGGGGAAGACCTATTGTATCTGGTATTAACTCAGCCTCTAGCAGAGTTTGAGTATATTGATAGATTACTCCAACTGCTAGTTACATCCACCTCGGCATACCTCAAGGATACGATCAATGTCTTACAACTATTAGAATCCATAGATTGGAAAGATGGATATATCCTAGTGACAAGTGACGTCAGGTCCCTATATACAAACATCCCGCATGACAAAGGAATGGAAGCCACACGCCATTTCCTAGAAGAATCCAAAAACTTCCCACCAGAACAGACAGAATACATCATGGAAGGAATTGAACTGATCCTAAAGAATAACTTCCTCTGGTTTAAAGGCAACTTCTTTCTACCAAAAAGTGGGACAACAATAGAAACCCGCTTCGCTCCAGCATACGCTAATCTATTCATGGCTCATTGGGAGGAGAGCTGGCTACCAGAATGGAAAGAGAATCTTGTACTGTATAAGAGGTACATCGACGACATACTCATCATATGGAAAGGAGGAGAAGATGGCTTGGATAAACTTATTACCAACCTTAACCAGAATGATAGAGGTATTGGACTACAAAAGATAAAAAACCAGGGGTCAGGCGTCTATAGCACCCAAAAAAGACAATAGAAAATACTTATCAGCTGCTGCTAGGATGATATAGTCCCATATGTTCATTCCAATCCACAGGGAGACACGAATCCAGAGAAGCAAAAAAAGGAGATCAAACAGCGCTGCTGTAGCCAAGGTGCACTAGTGCCATCTCATTTATTAGAAAAGAGACCACACATACAGACGTTTCAGGGATACAACCCTTTCCTCAGTGCAAAGTGCCCATTGGGGCACTTTGCACTGAGGAAAGGGTTGTATCCCTGAAACGTCTGTATGTGTGGTCTCTTTTCTAATAAATGAGGTGGCACTAGTGCACCTTGGCTACAGCAGCGCTGTTTGATCTCCTTTTTTTGCTTCTCTGATAGAGGTATTGGATTGGATACCACCTGGAGCAGGGATGAAATAAAATTTTCTGGATCTGAAAATTTACATCGAAGGAGGAAAGCTGAAAACCAAAACTTTTTTTAAAAAAGTGGACACCAACAGCTACATAGAAAAAAAACGGCTGCCATATGCCACAGTGGCTGGAGAATATATCGAAAGGACAACTACTTAGGATCTGGAGAAACTGCACAGAAATCCATGACTATGATGCCCAAGCAAACCTACTCCTAGAAAAGTTTGAGGAAAAAGGGTACGATAAACAAACCCTCCAAAAAACAAAGAAACAAATTAATGACCTGGAACCAGGGCCGGATTAACATAGGGGCTGATGGAGCAGCAGTTCCAGGCCCATGCTGCAGAATAGGCCCAGAGAAAGGATAATTATATCTGCATTGATGGGCATTAGGACTCATATCTCCAACTCCATAGCAGCTACAGGGTCATGTGAGGTATCACTGGAAATGCCAGAGCATGGCCCTTTTAATGATACCAAACATGACCAGGTTTTATGTAAAAATAAAAATATTTCTTTACTTTTTCTAGCACAGCAATATTTTTCACTTTTCGATTATAAAGGGAACAATGATGCTGCACTAACTCACCATCTCAAGTGTGGAGGTGATTATTACGAATTGTTCCATCAAAACCTTAAACCACCGCACTCAGGGCTCGAGTCCTGCGGGAACGAGTGGGAACAGCATTCCCGCACTTCTCCCGCAGCGGGAAAGCACCTTGTCCCTGCTGGGCAACTCCGCTGGACGATGGAGGAGCGTGATCACGTCCAGTGTATGTCCATGCAGGTGATTGCAGCTGCTCCTGGCCGATACACGCTTCTCTGCGTGTGATTGGCCAGCGTTCGTGCCTGCAGCCGGCACGTGCTCGTGTGTGTGAGGTCACATACAGCGCGACCTCAGCCAGGAGGACCGTTCCGAGTGAAAATTCAAGATGGAGAGGGGGACCGTCTCTGCCTGTGCTGCTGCCCGGCTCCTGCTGTCCCATGGCCGACTTATCCTCCTCTGTGGCCAGCGCGGCGTCCAGCTCTTTCTTCCTTCTAACTCTTTCACTTGGCTAATGGTTTACGTGAGAAGCGCGCATGCGCGCCTCTCACGTAAGCCAGCCAATCAGCAGGCTTCCTCTTCTTCTTGGATTAGTGTTACGCGCAAGAGGATGCGCGCAACACTAATCCCAGCCGCAGACTATGCTGGCGGCTCGCTCCCGCCAGCTACTGCGGCGAGTTGGAGACGTCATCGCGCTAAAAGCGCGATGACGTCTCCTACTCGCCAATAGTCGCAGAAGCGGGAAATATGAATCCCACTCTGCTGACAGCTGGGAGGGCGAAGTAAAGTCCTCTGCGTCTCTCAGCTGTTTTCAGCCGATCGGCTGAGCGGAGGGGGGGGGACAGACAAGGGCATACTCAGAGCATCATGACCGCCTAAAAAAGCTTAGGTGGTCATGTTGCCTAGAGTATCCCTTTAATAACAAGTGACTGCCTGTGTGACATCACTTCAGTCCAGGCTCTTTTGGCAGAAATAGAGGGGATAATATAATAAAAATGTGATGTAATAGGAGCAATAGTGGCTGAGAGACACAATATGTGGATTTCTTATGCTTAGAAGCATCACACAGCATAATGTCAATACATATTAACAAACAAATAAAAGGTCAGGGCAGAGAATGTCACCAATACCTTACAGAGCCTTATTTATTTGCAAAGTATTTTACCAGGAAGTATACTGCTGGTCTGCTGGGTGTATATATACCCAAGTGACAGTCAATCTTAGTACTTAGTACAACATCCTTTTACAGTTAGAACAGCTTTTAAACGTGAAGCATAGCTTGACACAAGTGTCTTGCAGCGATCTACGGGTATCTTCGCCCATTCGTCATGGGCAAAAGCCTTCCAGTTAAGTCCCACCAAAGGTTCTCAATCGGATTTAAGTCTGGTGACTGCGATGGCCACTCCAAAATGTTCCAGCCTTTAATCTGCAACCATGCTCTAGTGGACTTGGAGGTATGCTTGGGATCATTGTCCTGTTGAAAGGTCCAACGTCTCCCAAGCCTCAGATTTGTGACGGACTGCATCACATTGTCATCCAATATCTCCTGGTACTGAAGAGAATTCATGGTACCTTGCACATGCTGAAGCTTCCCTGTACCTGCAGAAGCAAAACAGCCCCAAAGCATGATTGACCCCCCTCCATGCTTCACAGTAGGCAAGGTGTTATTTTCTTCATAGGCCTTGTTCTTCCTCCTCCAAACATAGCGTTGATCCATGGGCCCAAACAGTTCTAATTTTGTTTCATCAGTCCACAGAACACTATCCCAAAACTTCTGTGGTTTGTCCACATGACTTTTGGCATACTGCAGTCGACTCTTCTTATTCTTTGGAGACAGCAAGGGGGTGCGCCTGGGAGTTCTGGCATGGAGGCCTTCATTACGCAGTGTGCGCCGTATTGTCTGAGCTGAAACTTCAGTACCCACATCTGACAAATCTTTTCTCAGTTCCTCAGCAGTCACACGGGGACTTTTCTCCACTCTACGCTTCAGGTAGCGCACAGCAGTCGAAGTCAGCATCTTCTTTCTGCCACGACCAGGTAGCGTTTCAACAGTGCCCTTTGCCTTGAATTTGCGAATGATGCTTCCTATGGTCTCTCTTGGTATGTTTAACATCTTTGCAATCTTCTTATAGCCATTGCCCTTCCTGTGAAGAGTAATCACCTCTTCTCTTGTCTTCCTGGACCATTCTCTTGACTTCACCATGTTTGTAACCACACCAGTAAATGTCTAGAAGGAGCTGAGTATCACAGTCATTTTAAAGCTGCCTAATTGGTGCTTATTATGCTTTATTGCTGCTCCGTGACATCCACAGGTGTTTTCAACCTCTGTTCTTCAGAGTGGTAGTCTTTAAGGGGTTGAATAATTGTGTCAATGAAGAATTCACAAAAGAAACATTTACTACTGTATTACAAAACCAATTGATGTCATTTTAGTTGCATATGGTTCTTTAAAAAGTCCTTGTAGGATTTCATTCTGAATACAATTACAAATGTACACTAAATTCCCTAAAACCCTTTACAGCATTGGGGGTTGAATAATTTTGAACACAATTGTATATAGGTCTGCGTGTTGATATAAAAATTTAGTTTCGTCTCGTTTCGTTCGTGATGCGACAATTTTCATTTCGGATCGCTTTGGCCGATTTCCGTTTCAGTTCGTTTCGGCTCGTTTTTCGTATCGACTTTTTTTCGTGATTTTGGACATTTTGTGTATTCATGTGGGAAAGGTTTTGCCCCATAGACTTCAATGTTAAAAATATTCCCGTTTTAATTCAATATCTAATAAACCGTTTATTATTATATTCTGTAGTAAAGAGTCTCTTTATTTCTGGATTTTTTAAACCTCACAGTAATGTGCGCCGTGTATTATGAGCATTCAGTATTATATGGGAGTAGTGCTTTATGAGTAAGAGTAGTTAAAAAAATAAAATAAACGTAAAACTCGGGGGGGGGGTGACACCATGAGTTACCGCTAGACTTGTGCACCGGTTTTTTATTTTTCGGTTCGTTCGGATTTTATAAATTTTCGTTTCGGTATCGACTTTTTTTTCGTAATTTGGGAAATTTTCGTGTTTTTCGGAACATCTGTTCTCCTCGTTTCAAAGTGTCTATTCGTTTTGACGTAAACTAATGGTTTTTCGGATCCGATATTTCTGTCGATACGATAATTCTGCCATTGAGATTTCTCATGTTTTACAAGAAGGATACATTGAGATTTCTCTGCTTTCCCGGGAAGGATACATTGAGATTTCTCTGGTTTTCCAGGAAGGATACATTGAGATGGGAATGATACAAAATTACAGAATCAGCGATATAACCAAAAAATACATTGTCCGAAATTACTGAAATGGAACCGAAATCAGGAATGGAGCCGAAATTACGAAAATGATTTTAGATTTTACACATTTCTAGTCCATTCGAAAATTCCAAACAAATTTTTGTTTCGGAAATTTTTTCGGATGTGCCATTTTCGGATCTGAAAAATTTTAGAAAATCGGCCGAATCCGAATGCACGAATCGGGAAATTTCGTGAAAATTCCGAAACGCACATCCCTAGTTACCGCACCGGGTGACACCAACCCTAGTGACGCCACTGATGGTGTGAAGGCACTTGCTGCCACCAAAGGCAAAATATTTGGGTGCACTGCCACTGACGCCTGTACCAGATTCATATAATTTTAATATTAGACAGCAGGGTCCAACCCTGCACTCTTCCACAATACCACAGAGGGGTTACGGTGTGATGGCACTGTTGCCGACACTAAAGGCCCAATTTTAAAGCACCTATTGTTACTTTCATCCAAAGCCTGCATAAGTGTCACCATAATTTAGCCAAAATATCACTAAACTTGTTCTGCGTGTATTAAAATGTCTCCTCTTTTAATACAGGCTGCCGCCCCAAGCAGTTGTTTATGAATAGATTAAAAGGAAAACCGTTTACCGTCACTTGAAATGTAATTTTTTTGTCTTTAAATGTTTCTATACATCCTACAAATCCGCCACTTCATGGGCAGGTTATGGGGACCTCCTAGGCACGATATTTGAAGGAATTTTTCGTTTTTATTTTTAACCCTTATTTTATGGAAAACTCACTGTTCCTTTTAAAAACTTTTTTTTTTTTAAACTTTTTGTCCTTGTTTCCTGTCCCCCAGGGCACTACCCAGACCCCCATACACCTTTTATAGCAAATATCTTGCATATATGCCCTCTTGCAGGTCACGCTAAAAATTGAACTTTTGAGTCCCATTGACTTACATTGAGTTCGGTTCGAGTTCGAACGCGAACTTTTGAAATTGTTCGAGTTCGAATGCGAGCCGAACACGGGGGTGTTCGGCTCATCCGTAGTCACTATATGCATAAAATGTACATTATACTGCATTACTTAAAGTTTTGTACATAAAGTCTTGATCCCCAGCGATAATGTAAACATTTAAGCTACTTATGAATGATTTACAAAAGAATCACCAGCCAGCCGCTTCTAATCTGTCCCAAGAACACGGCCGCCGGAATCGCTGCACTAGGAATGTCCCCACAAGCATGGCCGCCGAAACCGAAACTAAAACTGCCGAAACCGGAAGCACCCCACATAAGATGGCTGCCAAACCAGAAATGACATGCCGCGATTAAACAGACGACTGGAAAACACTATTGCCCACACAAGATGGTGGCGCCCACAGTTCTGGTGGGGTTTTTTCAACGCCAAATAGAAACCACTACCCTTTATAAGACTAGTCTATGCACATAAACTCATCCATGACTGATGAAGTCGCCATTTAGAGCGGTGAAACGCGTATCAAGGACTTATTTATTTCAATTCATCGCCACTAAGCACATTTTATATTTCTTTTTATTATAAAAACCCACTTCTTTATTGGCCATCTCTGCCTCCAACATCATTTCGACCAAGGTACCATACCAACAGCCTAACACCCCCAATATTTATTTTCCGTGTTAATCTGTATATTTGTGTTTTGTTTTTAATATCTTGCATTTATTACTCTGTATTTCTGTAACAACTGTAAAATTTCAATGCTCTTGAACCCAGGACATACTTGAAAACGAGAGAAATCTCAATGTATCCTTCCTGGTAAAATCCTTTATAAATAAATAAATAAATAAATAAATGGAAGTCCTGGATTTGCTGAACCCTGGGAACGATCACCATAGGAGCAGAGGAGAAATTGCCAGAAAAAGAGTGAATCTGTGTAAGTGTGCATTTAATTCTCAGAATAGCAAATACATTGGTGCAAGGCACAATCCTAAATCATACTAGGCTTGTGCACCGATTTTTTTTTCGGTTCGATTTGTTCGGATGTTTAAAATTTTCGATTCGGCTCGTTTCGACCGATTTCTGTTTTGATTCGGTTCGGCTCGTTTTTCGTGTACATTTTTTTTCGGAATATCGACCATTTTTCGTGTCACTCTGCTCGTTTTTTGTATCGACTTTTCGTTTTTTCGGAACGTCTGTTCTCCTTGTTTCAAAGTGTCTACGATAATTCTGGCGATTCTATCATTTTTTTTTTATTAAATAAAGATCCTTATTTTCTTATGAATAATTGAATATACATTTCACAACTTTATTTAATCATATTAAAATGGTATGAAAGCCAAGGAACAAAAAAAAATGAACAAAACGATTTAAAAAACGCTAAACTGACCCGAATGCCACAAGAAACAAGTGATACGCATTTACAAATACAAAATTTACAGAATCAGCGATATAACCGATAATAGTTAAATATACAGTTTCCAGAATTACCGAAATGGAACCGAAATCACGAATGGAACCGAAATCATGAATAGAGCAAAAATAAATTTTGATTTGACACATTTCAAGTCCATTCGAAAAATCCGAAAATTTTTCGTTTCGGCTCGGAAAACTTTTCGGATCTATCGGTTTTCGGGTCCGACCCGATTCGGAAATTCGGCCGAATCCGAAGACACGAATCGGGAAATTTCGTGAAAATTCCGAAACCCGAAACGCACATCCCTAAATCATACTCTCTCCCGCTTTCGGAGGTGCAAGAGAGACAGAGGAATTGTGGGTGCCAGACCTTTGGAGGACACTTTGATAACACTCCAACTAAAGGACTTCCCATTAAAAAAATGGACATTGGGTGATAATATACCACCAATACTGCACTATTAAGGACCTTATATTGATGTGAACACCTATGCAATATCGTCTATCTTGCATGATATTTATATGTCTACATTATTGTATGCATAATTTTGTGTGAACATACACTATTGCCAAAAGTATTCGCTCACCCATCCAAATAATCAGAATCCGGTGTTCCAATCACTTCCATGGCCACAGGTATAAAAAAAAAAAATATATCAAGCACCAAGGCATGCAGACTGTTTTTACAAACATTTGTGAAAGAATGGGTCGCTCTCAGGAGCTCAGTGAATTCCAGCATGGAACTGTGATAGGATGCCACCTGTGCAACAAATCCAGTCGTGAAATTTCCTTGCTCCTAAATATTCCACAGTCAACTGTCAGCTGTATTATAAGAACGTGGAAGTGTTTGGGAACGACAGCAACTCAGCCACGAAGTGGTAGGCCACGTAAACTGATGGAGCGGGGTCAGCAGATGCTGAGGCGCATAGTGTGAAGAGGTCGGCAACTTTCTGCAGAGTCGCTACAGACCTCCAAACTTCATGTGGCCTTCAGATTAGCTCAAGAACAGTGCGCAGAGAGCTTAATGGAATGGGTTTCCATGGCCGAGCAGCTGCATCCAAGCCATACATCATCAAGTGCAATGTAAAGCGTCGGATGCAGTGGTGTAAAGCACGCCGCCACTGGACTCTAGAGCAGTGGAGACGCGTTCTCTGGAGTGACAAATCGCGCTTCTCCATCTGGCAATCTGATAGACGAGTCTGGGTTTGGCGGTTGCCAGGGGAACGGTACTTGCCTGACTGCATTGTGGCAAGTGCAAAGTTTGGTGGAGGGGGGATTATGGTGTGGGGTTGATTTTCAGGAGCTGGGCTTGGCCCCTTAGTTCCAGTGAAAGGAACTCTGAATGCTTCAGCATACCAAGACATTTTGGACAATTCCATGCTCCCAACTTTGTGGGAACAGTTTGGAGCTGGCCCCTTCCTCTTCCAACATGACTGTGCACCAGTGCACAAAGCAAGGTCCATAAAGACATGGATGACAGACTGGTGTGGATGAACTTGACTGGCCTGCACAGTCCACTCCTGACCTCAACCCGATAGAACACCTTTGGGATGAATTAGAGCGGGAGACCGAGAGCCAGGCCTTCTCGTCCAACATCAGTGTGTGACCTCACAAATGTGCTTCTAGAAGAATGGTCAAAAATTCCCATAAACACACTCCTAAACCTTGTGGACAGCCTTCCCAGAAGAGTTGAAACTGTTATAGCTGCAAAGGGTGGACCGACGTCATATTGAACCCTATGGATTAGGAATGGGATGTCACTTAAATTCATATGTGAGTCAAGGCAGGTGAGCGAATACTTTTGGCAATTTAGTGTATATATATATATACACACACATTATCCTAACCATCGTAGGATACGCCCATTAGAGAGAAAAGAAATCTCTCCCCTCACCCATCCATTTGCTTTGCGCTCTGGAGTGTTTCACCTGCTCTCTAAATTGTTGCCATAGATAGAGGCAAATCCCCAAAACACTCTATCAACTCACTAATTCAGAGCAGCATTCAAAAATACCCCCACCGCCTCCCCCAGCGCTCCACCTACAGGTTTTGTTAAAGGGGACAGTGTACCCATTGCTAAAGAGACTGTTTTTGCAGAGTTAAATAAAAAAGCGGTACACCCTCCAACTCCTGTGCCTTTCTGAGTGGCCCTACCACAAGTGGTGGCAGCGATGGGATTTATTTGTTGTGCCGGCTACGCTTTCACAGAAGCCTTAAAAGGTACAGAACCCACAAAAATGGAGGATTATTATTATTCTGCATTTATAAAGCGCCAGCATATTCCGCAGCACTGTACTATGGGGGGAGTGCAGACATGAGACATACTAGAACACATAAGGAACAGATGGCCCTGCCCTTAGGATAATTGTCCTACTGATACAGCACTTTACACAAGTACTCAGCCAGACATCCCTTGAGCTTACAATCTAAAGGACAGGGGTGAGTAAAACAGAAGGGGAGCTGGGGAGTGTGGATCTGGTGGCTAGAGAGAATAGCAAGCCACAGGTTGATTAGAATAAAAGTGGCTACAGGTGAAGGGGAATGAATAAGTTTGGGCCTGGGACTGGGTGGCAGTGCAGAGTCTGTAGTTGTGGCTGTGTGTGATGAGCTGAATGAAGGAAAGGCAGAGCCGTTCGGTAATGAGATGCAAGGGGGAGGAAGAGGTGGAGAGGGGAGAAATGGAGGGAAGACATTTAAGGGAAAATCAATCAGCATGGGGATGATACATAAAATGCAGAAAAGTATGCACGGAGCAGGAGTGAAGCAGAGGAATGGCTTGAATGAAGTTATGGTCGAATCATGGATACCTTTGATGTCTTTAAGCGTGCAGAGTCTGTAGTTGTGGCTGTGTGTGATGAGCTTTGACGTCCTTAAGCGTGCAGAGTCTGTAGTTGTGACTGTGTGTGATGAGGATGTGGTAAAGGCCCTAGCACAAGCTTCAGCAACCCAACAGGAGACCAACAGGCTTACTGCAGCCTCTGAAGCACAAAAAGCCTATTATGACCTGGACTAAGAGGCCACTGCAAGTTACCACCAACTAAAAGCAGAGATCCTGGCCCGGATGGGTGTGACACTGACAACCAATGTGAGAGACCAACACTTCTATAAGTGGCAGTTTAAGGGAGAGAAGGCAGCCCGATTCCAGATGCTTGATTTAATTCATTAGCCCGGAAGTGGCTCAAACCGGAGAGTCAAACCCCGGCACAGACCCTGGAAGCCCTGGTGCTGGACCGATACCTGAGAGAGCTTCCCCAAAGCCTCCGTGAATGGGGCAGTCAAGGTGACCCCAGAACATATGACAGCATGGTCGCACAAGTAGAAAGATACCTATCTACAAAGGACTTAGAGAAATCTTCTAAATCATTTGCTTTGCCCCAGAGACCGATACCCCGGAAAGGTGGACTTGAACCCAATTCTGGAATGGGAATACGTCTGCGCGAAACAGATTCTGAGGACCGTCCTCCCACAAAAGAAAGACCCTTTTGGAAAAAAACCTATAATCTTCTTTGAATGTGGCGGAAGAGGACACGTCAGCAGGGCCGGATTAAGATCTCTCTGGTCCTGGAGCTAATTATTTTGGTGGGCTTTTTTGGAATTTCGTGAAATGAAAACATATTTTAGTTTATTTAATAGTGCAGATATGGGTGTATATAACCAGGAAGATACTGTGTGAGTAAATTTCCATTCAGATTTCAATAATTTACAGCATGTAAAATTACTTTTTCACATTTTATCATCCATTCCAAACCTTTGGGGTTATATATTCTATAGGGAATTCTTGTTAAAAAACTAATTGAAATGGGAACCTGTTACTGCATTTTTCTGAGAAAATATAAAATTTTAACCAAAAAATTAAATATTTCCCTTGTGTTTTGTAGGATGGCGTTTTATGAATAATATGACTATCAGGGTTATTCAAAGAGATCCAAATGGCTGCCGAAAGGTAACCGATCGCTGAAAATCAGCGTTCGGTTACCTTTCCTGGCCATTCAGAGAGCAGGCAATTCGCCAAATGTTGGTGAATTGCCTGCACATACAGTGCCTGTTCGAGGGCAGTGAAATCCCCATAGTTTCGTCTATTCAGAGAACAAAACCCAGCAGTGAAAAGTTGCCGAATTACCCTGCCATTCGGTGGTTTCATGCGGCAGATTTATTCAGGCGAATCCCATAGGCTTCAATGTTAAAAATATTCAGATTTTAATTCAATATCTAATAAACCGTTGATTATAATAGTCTGCAGTAAAAAGTCTATTTATAGATTTGTTTTGGGATATTTTAAGCATTTTTCGGGATTTTTTTGCACGATTGTTCTTTTTTCTGTAACAGCCCTTTTTATTATCATTCATTGGACCTCATATGTAAATTTCAGACATTTTCGCTCAGTAGTTTGCAAACAGCGTTTCACTTTTCAAACATTCAAGCGTACGTTTTTTTTTTTCACTCCATTCGTCTGCGGTGTTGGCTTTTTCCAGTGGCGCTCTGCGCTGTGATCGACTCCCTCTGGCGGGATTAATCCAGATGTTTTTGCGGGTTTTGGTGTGCATTCGCCTGGGTTTTGCAGTGAGTGTCCGGCAGGTTTTCGGCGGCTTTTCCCTGCACTACGACGGCCCTGTGGTGCTTGATGAATACACCGCAGGGTCGCCGAAATGGGATCGCCAAATCGTACCAAATTGAAGAGAACGAAAAGTCACAGAACGTGCAGGGACTTTGATTCTCTTTGAATAACCCTGTATGTATAAAACCCTGATCTTGCTCCCAGCGTGGGAAATGAGGTGAGTAAGGGAAGTGGCATTGCTCATTTTATACGTGACAAATGGACAATGCCATCGCTTTGGAACTAAAAAGAAGCAAATTAAAAGAAAATTATTTTAGATTTTACATGGTCGTAATTGGTATCAATGCAAAGGCCAGACTCTGTCCTGTCCAATGACACCTCACTTGACCTTGTGAGTAGGGATGGGCTGCTGGTTCAAATTTGTTCGAAGTTCGAATCGAACATTGGCCGTTCGACAGTTCGGCGAATGTCGAACTTTTTGCGATGTTCTCCAAAAGTTCGGAAAAAAAACATTTGACATTTTTTTAAAAAAAAAATTCTTAAAATATCCTAGAAAATCTAGAAATAAAGAGACTCTTTACTGCAGAATATAAGCAACGGTTTATTAGATATTGAATTAAAAACGGGAAAATCTTTAACATCGAAGCCTATGGGATACAACATTCTTGTTGCTAAAACATCAGGCAGACACGGCCCTCTAATCAGGCACTGTAAAGTGCTTACCGCCGGGGCCTCCCAAGGATCCCCTTGAGGAGCATGCGGGCGCCGGATGACAGAGCTGGGACTGTGCGGGCCCGGCTGGCCACCTGGGTGCATGCGGCAGAGAGGGAGCCACTGCACCTGCGGCCACGGCTCCCCCCCCCCACATCCAGGGAGCCCCCACTGACCACCAGGCTAAGGTAACGCGACAGTTTTAGAAAAAAATTAAATCTGGAGGATATTTTAAATGTCCCCGGGAACATAAAATAAAGCCTTTTTTTCTTCTTTCCAATACTCACCTGATTCCTGGATCCACCAACAAGCGCAGCCTCCCGTCTCCCACGCTGTTAGAAGCTGCAAACACCAGCGCGCTGTGTGCAGCTTCCGAGAAGATACGCTATTAGTGTAGAGGGAGCGATGCAAAATGCGCAGCCGGCTTCCCCGCTACTCTAATAACGTTTTATCTCAGAAGCTGCACACAGCGCGCCGGTTAAAGCTAGCGTCAGCCTGTAGAGGTGCTGCCCGGCAGTGTGAGGATTCATATGCTGCATTAATTATTCTTCTTATAAATTTGGTTACTTAACCAGTTTGCGTTTGGATTGTAATATTGCGACATCCAGGGCCCGGGTGGCAATCGGGAGAGCCCCGGACGCATGGTGCCGCCAGCTGGTCGAATGCCAGAAGTTCCGGTGGCACCCGGTGAAGCGGTGAGTGATCAGGGGGCAGGGCGCGGCGTGATGACAGAGCTGCTGGGACCTTTAAATCAGGAGCGTGCGCATTGAGCCCTCGCCTTGCCGTGGAGTTTCATTCCCGCATCGCTAGTTTACCGAATCAGTTTGTATACTTTTTACTGACCCGGCTTGTTCTGAGGACCCGATCTATTGCCTGCCATTCGACTATTCTCTCTGTGTATTCCCTGCCTGTTCGCCTCCTGTTGCTACTGGTGTGCGCCGATTCTCACCATATACTGTACAGTAGCGCAGTACTAGTGCCTAAACGTTGTTGACCTGGTTTTGTTATAACGACTACTCTCGCTCTGTGCCCCTGTCTGGTATATCTGCTGCTTGTTACTGTTGGTGTGTGCTACAGATCCTGCCACATATAGTAGCACAGTACAAGTGCCTCTGCTTGTTACTGCTGGTGCGCTTCCATCCTGCCATACACTACTGTATAGTGCAGTACAAACTTAGATTGATCTCAGTCTGTGGTGTATATTGCTGGTGCTGTCTCCCTGGCCTGTGTGGCTGCTAGAGGTTTAGTGGTCCCGACCATCCTAAGGATTGGAAGGTTAGAGGTCTGTTACCAGGGATCCTACCAGGTCTGTCCTGGGGAATCGTTACAAATATGCGGTGAACACCGCAGCAAACATTAATGGTCACGCAAGTTAACGTTTGCGTTAAGATCGTAATTTTTCCCACTCGTTGTTGCTCAAACATTTCCCATGGATTCAAATAGTGTTTAAACATGAGCAAAAGCGGTAAAAATTAGCTCAGCGCACAGCAGTGAAATGGCTAAAAAAAAACTGGCAGTACCCGGACCCCCATACACCTTTTATGACCAAGATCTTGCATATATGCCCACCTTAATTTTTGAATGTTCGAGCCCCATTGACTTGCATTGCGTTCGAATTGTTTTCAAATTCGAACTTTTTCAAATGTTCGAGTTCGAATGCGAGCCGAACACGGGGGTGTTCGGCCCATCCCTACTTGTGAGGTGTAAAGATTAGTGACGCAGGGTTCCAAAGTCCCTGCAGTGCACTTCGCTGCTGTGTGGCAGTTTAGGTTTTTGATGTTTTTGACACCCAGCACAATGACATCAGTGCGCCAGGAGGTGTATGAATACACACATCTGACTTGAAGTCAGATCTGCATGGGACCCTGGATGAAGGGATGAGTAACGGGCGGGAGGGGGTTAAACCACCGCAGAACCCCAGACAGAGGGGAGTAGAAACCGGATGATGTGTGGGGGGACATCCTCTGCATACAGCGGGGACACATGACGATATCTCCCACACGACATCCGCATCCAAGGGATTAAAGGGATATTCTACACACCCTGCCCACTTTTGCTTTTTTTTTTTTTTTAATTCTTTATTTAGAGAATTATACATAACAAGAAATTCACGAAATCAAACGTAGAAAAAGACAGCCGTCTAGGGCTGGCCAAACTAACTACGGTCAGCCAGTCAGATAATGTAAGATGCAAGTAGTAACAGGTCAATAAGGGAATAATAAAAACAAAAAACAAAAAAGCAAGAAGTCCCAACCTCAGTGAAGGAGGAAAACACAAAAGAAACACATAAGCATGTAGGACTATCAACGTAAATGCCATAAATTGTCCTGATAAATTATACTCAGAGCTTATCTATAGACCAGTGACACGTAAACAGAGAAGAAAAAAGCTGGGGGTGGGTAAACAATATCGCTCAGGTCTCATTCTGGCTGAAGTTCCGGAGGGTCCGGCGAGATGCCCGCCGCTTCAAGGTCGGACCAGGCGATTTCAGGATCAGTGATGGTGTAGGGGACATTATTATGTGTCACCACCAATGCTCCCGCCAAGCCCCACCGATAACGGATCCCCCTCCGACGAAGAACCGCAGTCACAGGACGGAACCGCCTGCGAGCAAGCAGAGTCTGGAATGGAAGGTCGTGATACAAAGCCAACGTGGAGCCCTCAAATTTCACTGGATCTCTTGCGCCAGGAGCAGACATAAGCTTGACCTTAAGGCTAGGGACAGATGAGCGCATTTTCTGCAGCCACCGTCAAAATGTACGTCGATGCGTGCGCACGCATTTTTTCACGGAATACGCTTAAGTGGTCAGACGATGCGCAATTCTGGACGTATTTCATGACGGTGGGGTAAAAAGAAGTCTAGGGAAATCCGGCTGTTTGAACGTTATGTTGGCCGCACACTAGCAGCGTCTGACATCTCCTAATCACGCACACACGCTGCTATGCGGCCGCAGCGCACTTTGTACGTCAGTAGCAGCGGTTTCACGTTCTGATAAAAATGCGTTCATTTGCTGGTTGCGTGGTGTCGGCGCACTTTCGTACGCACGTACTGCGTATATTGGCCGTCATTGGCCGTTATGTGCTGCTACTGCCGCCGTGATTTAGTGCGTCTGCACGCGCGTTCCGACTGCCCCACTCTGACCCTAGCCTAAATGCTACGTCACGAAAGGCCACCACGACATCACGGGGTGTCCCCTTCGAAAGCGCCGCAGGTTTCCGAACCCTGAATACCGATCCGATCACATCTGGCTTGTCAGGAGGGAGTCCCGCCATCCGAAGGGCCAAACGAGACACATAAGCTGGGAGTTCATCCGACGACACAGAGTCCGGGATGCCTCGGACCCTGACGTTACGACGGCGGTGTCTTGTTTCCAGCATCTCCACAGAGCGGGACAAAAGCTCAACCTGGGATCTTAGACCAGCGACCTGTCCCAACAGGTGAGTATGTTCCGATAGCACTGTAGAAGTCGTCGCCTGCACTGCTGTCACCTGCGCACGGATTGTTGCAACCTCCTCCCGAACCGCCGCCACTTCAGGTTTCCACACCCCCCGGATCTCCCGGAGTTCGTCCAGGATCCTCCGAAGGTCTCTTTTCGTAAGAGGAAGATCATCATCCTCCTCCTGCCGTCGTTCCTCAGGCTGTGTCATACGGGTTTCGAGTGAGGTCGCTCTCGTTTGTTGCGGTTGGGCACCCGGACTCAAAACGTCCTGTCGTAATGAAGCCACACTACTGCTGGCTAAAAGCTGGGGTTCCTCAGCCGAATCCCTGTCAGAGAGGCCACCAGCAGTAAGTGAGGCACTCAAAGACGCCGTCAGCGCTGCTTTTCGTTTCTTTTGCGCCCTTTTTTTTGCTGCTGCAGATAGTGGTTGGGAGTCTGGTGTCCGAGATTGTGGGGAGATCCAGGTCATCGCAGAGCTACCACCCGAGTGCCAGGGGTCCTCTTCATCTTCCGAAAAGTCATAGCCCGGGGGAGGGAGGAGGAGATCGCATCTCCCTTCGAAGTGGACCCACCTCTCATGGAGTCCCGAATGTCCCTCTGTCTGGACCCCAGCTTCTGTGAGCGACCGGTGGGCATGTCACCAAAAGCGCAGGCACAAAGAAGAAGAGCGGTAAAAGGTCTCAGAAATCTCCTTCCAGGCTTCTAAAATGGCCGCTAGTACTAGGCCCCGATTGTGCTGCGGGGGTTAATCCACTCCGGAGCGTCAATTTCGGGGGGTAAGGCAAACTCACCAAGTCCCCCAGTGCCCCCAGAGACCGTAGAGCGTTTCTCAAGTGCGAGCAAGCGGCGGAAATAACTTTAAAAACCGTGTTTATCACGGAGCTCCTTCAACATGCAGCCGCTCGCTTCCTCAGCTAGCTCCGCCCTCCACTTTTGCTTTTTAAAGAGGCCAAGGTGTGTAGGGTATCCTCCCCCCTCCTCTCTGGTCTCCTGAACTCTTCAAAATGCTAAATGAAGTGGAGAGATTACTCCACACCACCCCCGCAAGACCAGGCAGCCGGGTGGTTTGAAGGTCCTAGCGGTCGGTCACTAGTTCGGTAATTCAAGATGTCAGCACAATCACGCATGCTGACGTCTCAGACCGCCCGGGAAGCCGGTGGTTGTCAGGGAGAAAGTCGATGAATCGGATCTGCTTTGCATGCGGAGCCCTGGATCCGTCGTTGTGTGCAAGGGTTACTGGACTTGCGTACGTCAAGATCGTAGGCCTGATAGCTCTGCACAATTTACATCCCTAGGCTAAGGAATTTAGAAGTCTCCAAACTGGAGAGGAGGAGATGAGCATGGCGAGGGAAAAAAACACAAGTAAAAAACCTGGAAAGGGAACCCCCCCCAAAAAAATTATTCAACAGAGTCTGCCAGCAGCCCTGCTTTTGCTCATCACTTGATTTTATTTCTGTGCAAATTTCTAAAATAAAAGCATTTTTTTTTTAAAAAGTCATCTAAAAATTTTAAAAAAATACAAAAAGATGTTCTAAAAAATAAAAAGGGTTTTTACAAAAAAAAAATGAAAAAAAGTTTTTACACGGAATCCTATGGGATTCGCCTGTTTAAACCTGTTAAATTGAAACCCTAAAAATCAGGGCATTGCGCTGGAATTTTGGTGCAATTCGGCATTCTGTGAATAGAAGACTCGATAGTTGTGTGTAACACGTATGTATATTTGTTATTCTGTCTTTCCCATTGTACAGCGCTAAGGAATTTATTGGCGCTTTGTAAATACTTGTAACTAACTGTTAACAAATGCTGGATTCGATTCCATTGCCTTGTGTAAAATTATCCATTTGCTTGTCATGATCCCAATAGCACATTCCACCACTTGTCTTGCTTTGGACAGGCGACCATTGAAAATGGTTTCGGGATGGACCAAGTCTAGATGCTCAAAAGGCCCCATCAGGTATGTTTTCAGTGGGCCTCGTCCCCCAAGAGAACACGTGGTGCCATTATTTTTGGTTCTTGTGGGGCAGTGTGTCTTTGCATGCCCAATGCTCCTTGCTGCCGCTGCCTTGACAGGTTTGAATTGCTGAAGATCCCTCCGTCGCTTTCTTTCCCATATGCGCCAACGTCTACAGCAATAAACCTGTAATCCGGCCCAACAACTGCTTGGAGTACTATGGAGAAAAAAGTTTGTAGCTCCTAAACAAACTGCCTGGATGTTTGGGATTGAGGATGTGGATGTGCTTTCCATTGATTTGCACCCCACACAGTTTAGAAAGCACCACCTTTCCCAAAAGTCCACAATAGCAGGCCTCATCTCCTCGTTGTTGGGGAATGACAGGTGTAGTGGCTGCAGCTTGTACCAAATAGCTTGGCAAGTCTGTCGGACGATCCTTCCGACCGTGACATCTGAAATTCTGAATGTGTAGCCCAGGGTTTTAAACGAACATCCTTCTACCATATCTGCAATAAAATAACATCACATTAGTAAATACAAATAACTAATAAAAAAAGAGTTCATTTACATTCTCACTCAATCAAATATTCTTTTCGTTACAGTGGAAGAGGTGAAGAAGAAGAGCTGTAGGAACCTCCGAGACGTGTTCAGAAGGGAACACAAGAAAGTGATGACATACAAATCAGGAGATGGAGGGAAGTCCAACACTTCTTCAGGCTGGGCATTTTACCAGCAAATGCTGTTCCTGTGTGACACAATTTAGCCCCGACAACTGGTGGGAAACGCATCTCCAGCGAGAAGTGGCATAGCTCATGTGGAGGAGGAAGAGGTGATGAGCCAAGTGAGGTTTCGCCCTCAGCTTTGCCACAGACACTAACGACTCCACATTCCCTAGACCAAACTGAGCCAGGAACCAGTCAGCAGCCAGAGAGAGCACGTGTGCTGAAGCGCACTGAGAAATCTGTCGATCAACTGCTTAACAGCAAAAAATTCTTTCTGAAGATGGGAAAAAGAGGGAAAAAACAGCCACTACCATATTCTCATGAGTATGGTTATATTCCTTGAGTGGATTCCCATGCACCGCCAGAATGAAGTGCGAAGAAAATTATTGAAGGTCCTCAGTGATGAGCAGCCGTCACCCACCACCATCTGAAAAAATTGCCACTTCGTGCAACCTCCACCCTTGAACCCATCCATCACCAACACCATCAGCATGCACTGCTGCTACACCCGCTGAACCCACACAACACCGGTTTCAGTTTGTCACCCTCAGCTTGAGGGAATTCTATAGCTCTTTGAGTCTAAGCTGGAGGACACAATGTCCTAAATGGGTTTTTTTGTAAATAGTTTTATAATTCGTTAATTTTAATTTAATTTTGTTAGACATATTTGAAATGTTCAAAGGCTTTACCGAACATTCTGAAGAAAAAAATATATGCTTATACACGAGCCACCTTTTATTTATTTTTTCTACCTCAGAACAATTTCATATGTATATTATATATTTTATATGTTGAATTCCTTGATTGAAAAAAATATATTCAGATAAAACAACCAAACTGTACAACACCAAACTAGCAAATGCCTATAATAATTATTTTGTTGGATGCACCACCACCCTGATTGCTAAGCTAGGTAATGACATGCAATCAGAAAGGCCGCACACAGGTCAGGCCCCACCAACTGTGCAAAGACCCTGTAACACAGAGAAATTCAGTTTTAGACCAGTGCCCGTCAGGGTCATCGCTAACCTTCTCCGTAACCAAAAAATGAAATACCAGTCTAGACCTGATCAAATCCCAGCAATGCTGCTGAAAATCAGTGCGCCAGCAATTGCAAAACCTGTCGCAACCCTAATCAATGAATCACTGGCGACTGGATACATACCCAAACTCTGGAAGACTGCAAGGGTGGTACGTATCCATAAAAGTGGAGACAATACTTTGGTATCCAACTACCGCCCAATATCACTGCTCCCTGTAATGTCAAAAATTTGGGAAAGGGGGCGTGGCCGGCTGCTGAAGAGAGAGGACGTGTGTCTTAGGAGCTCTGACCCGTCCCTCTCTCTTGGGGTTCCCCTTGCTATATTTACCCGCTGATTTTCGTACCACAGGACCCCAGAGTGGCTAGCCATCGAAGCCAAGATGTCCGGGCCCGTTCTGTCCCCCCCGGACCAGAGAGAGCCGATATGCGGCAGGCATGGTGTGCCGGCGGCCATCTTGAGGCCTACCTCCGGGCTGTATCGTGGCTTGGGAATAAGAGAATCTACTAAGCAGTGCCTTTCCTGATCCCATCACCCCAGCTGACCTGGTGGAACGAACGGATGGGGGACACGTAGGGTGGCGGGGGGTGCCCCGTCGCTTCCCACGATATCCGACCTGGAAGTGGCGTTCCTGGCACTCGAGGACCTTCTGTTGGAGGAGGAGGATGATGAGAGCCCGTTGACGCGGGGAGTCATGCGACGCTTCACAGCGGCCCTGAGGAGCTGCAGAGGCGCAAGTACCCTGAGCGACGCTGCGCCTGAAGAGGCCCGGATGGCTATAGAGGACCTGGGTGGTGAGAACGTGGAGGACTCCGCAGCTACGCGCCTGGAGTGTTACTACCTCCCGAACCTGTGGAGGCTGAACCGAGCCTGGCCCACACCTGCCATGTGGCTGTAATAGAGGGCTACGACATGGCCGGCATCCCGAATGAGACGCTGACACTGCTACCCACACCTGGTGGTATGCAAGTCGATCGAGAGGAGAGTGGGAGGCAGGTCCCTCTCCTGATGGGAGCTGGGTCTATTTTCAGCGTTGGAGGGAAGCTGGCCCACCTGAGCACTGAAACAGGGGTGGCAGTGGAGAGGAACCTCCTGGGATTATCTGTTTCGCCGCCGACCTTGTCCTTCGCTGACGGGCCTTGTTTATTCTGCCTCATCCTGCCTGCTTCGCAGATGCCTCCATTTCGGGACACAGGCTGAGAACGGTCCTTTATTTTCCCTGCCCTGTCTCTTTGACGATGACCTGCTGTTTCCCTTACAAGACCTCTCTGTTTGCCCACACGCTGAGACTTTTCACATTTTACTTTTATTTTTTCTGATGAGACCCCCAATTGGGGATGATTTTGTTACTTTGAGTTGCTACCCCTGGTTGATTTTCCCCCCCTCGCATGCAGAGACTTTTAATTTAATTTTTTTTATTATTTATTTTTATTTTTCTGATGAGACCCCCCCCCCCACTGAATTTTTCTGTGCGGAGGATTCTGTCTCTTTTGGACATTATATTGTTGCTCCCCGGCTGGGGTCGCTTTGTCGCCTTTCAGAGACACTTTATGCTGTTTTTTTAATTTCTTTTTCTTTTTTTTTATTTTGGCACTCTCCGTGTGGTCCTGATGCGCGCCACTATGGCTCTGCTTGTCGTACTTGGCCCTCGGACCACCGGGCCTCGTGACGTTGTCCCTCCATGGCCTCCTTCAGGAGCGTGCCAGGAGTGTCACGGTTATGGCCTGTGCCTTTCCCCCACACCCTCCCCCCTTTTTATTATTATTTTATGTTTTTCGGCATTTTATAATTAATATTTTATTTCTCTTTTTACACACATGCAGAGTTTTCGTATTTTGAGATCCCCCAATTAGGGATGTTACTTGTCGATATATTGCTATCCTTTGATGACTTTTCTGTTTGTTATTAATAGAGGTTATCCAGACGACGTTCTCTGGCCCTGTGTGATTATAATTACCTGTCATGTTCCATTGTTTGGCCTTGTGAGACCACTTATTATTTTATACTATGATGTAATGCTGACTTATTTCAAAATAAAAACGTTAAATAAAAAAAAAAAAAAAAAAAAAAAAATAGGGAAAAATGTGTCTACACTCAATTACGTGATTATTATCAGTATCGGAACTATGTAACCCCAGATCAATCAGGCTTTTGTCCAAATCATTCAACTACAACTGCCCTTTTAAAAGTTTGTAATGATATCCAAGCTGGCTTGGAACAAGAAAACCTAACTGGAGCCATCTTCCTTGATTTTGCCAAGGCCTTTGACACAGTAGACCATAGCATCCTATTGCAAAAAACTTAAGAACTCCGGTATTGGTGATAGCACACTAACCTGGTTTCAATCATATGTATCTGATCGGTCGCAATATGTGTCCATTTCTGACAGCTCCTCCCTCCCCCTCCCAGTTACATGCGGTGTACCCCAAGGCTCAATACTCGGCCCCCTTCTATTCACGATATTCATAAACGATTTGCCCAATGTCTGCAAAGCCTCAACTGTACACATGTACGCAGACGACACTAATCTATACCAGCAAACCAAATCTCCCGCAGCTGGAGGCAGTGCTGCAAAAACAATTCACAGGGGTAGAAAAGTGGATCGCAGATAACAAACATTTTCTAAATACTGACAAAACTGTTACAATGCACTTTGCAATTTGTGTAGTTTAGGTGCGGTTCCAAACACCCCATCTATGTGTCAGGACAAGATCAAATGACACGCTGACCAGTCACTTCTCTCAAATATCTAGGTATGTGGTTAGACCCAAATCTATCCTTTGGCCCCCACATCGAAAAACTCTCATCTAAACTTTACCCCAAACTAGGTGCCCTGTACAGAAACAAATCCTGCCTGAGCCCCGCGGTAAGAAAGCAGATTGTACAACAAATGCTTATGCCAGCCATTGAATACGGAGATGTAGTGTATGCAGCTGCCCCTCTTCACACCTCCAGAAACTTACTACATTGTAGAACTCATTCTGCCGCTTTGTGCTACAATGTAACTACATGACCCACCATTGTGACATGTTAAAAGAACTAAACTGGCCATCATTGGACTCTAGACGCACCCTTCACCTTTCCAACCAGGTGTTTAAGAGCTTTTCTGGGAAGCTACCACCCTACCTGAATAGGCTGCTTGCCCCAGCAGTTCCCTTATCCTATAACCTCCGATCCAGGACCAGCACCAGCACCTTACTTGCAGTACCACAATACAAAAAGAAAGTGGATCGATCCTCATTTTCCTACAGAGCACCGCAAATATGGAATAACCTCCCAGACGCCATCAAATCTTCCCCCAGTCTAAAGTCCCTTAAGAGTTCCCTATTAACATACCTCAATACGGAATGCACCTGTAAACATGTGACAGAATGACTTTATTTCCTACATATTAATTTTTCTGTTAATCAGTATATTTGTTTTTGTGTCAATATCTTGCATTTTACTATTTTGTATTTAAGCACTCAATGTTCTTGAACCCAGGACATACTTGAAAACGAGAGAAATCTCAATGTATCCTTCCTGGTAAAATCCTTTATAAATAAATAAAGATTCCAAAAAACAAATAAAAAAAAAATTGTTCACAGTTTGTAAACCAAAAAAATCCTGTTTATATACCACTGCTGTAGTGCCTGTAATTTTTTTTATGTTTCATGCACACACACACACATTTATTTATTTGCTTGTAGTATTTTAAAAGTATTTTACCAGGAAGGATACATGGAGATTCCTCTCGTTTTCAAGTATGCATACATGTATCAACTGATCCATGTATATACAGTGGGGCAAAAAAGTATTTTAGTCAGCCACCAATTGTGCAGGTTCTCCCACTTAAAAAGATGAGAGGCCTGTAATTGTCATCATAGGTACACTTCAGCTAAGAGACAAAATGAGAGAAAAAAAAAAATCCAGAAAATTACAATGTCTGATTTTTAAAGAATTTAAAGTATTTGGTCAGTATCTAAAGTCCATCTCAATACTTTGTTGGCAATGACAGAGGTCAAACGTTTTCTGTAAGTCTTCACAAGGTTTTCACACACTGTTGCTGGTATTTTTGCCCATTCCTCCATGCAGATCTCTAGAGCAGTGATGTTTTGGGGCTGTCCCTGGGCAACACGGACCTTCAACTCCCTCCAAAAGGTTTAAGTGGGGTTGAGATCTGGAGACTGGCTAGGCCACTCCAGGACCTTGATATGCTTCTTACGAAGCCACTCCTTCGTTGCCCGGGCGGTGTGTTTGGGATCATTGCTGAAAGACCCAGCCACGTTTCATCTTCAATGGCCTTGCTGATGGAAGGAGGTTTTCACTCAAAATCTCATGATACATGGCCCCATTCATTCATCCCTTTACGCGGATCAGTCGTCCTGGTCCCTTTGCAGAAAAACAGCCCCAAAGCATGATGTTTCCGCCACCATGCTTCACAGTAGGTATGGTGTTCTTTGGATGCAACTCAGCATTCTCTCTCCTACAAACACGAGTTGAGTTTTTACCAAAAAGTTTTACATTGTCATATGGTCAGATGAAACCATTCTCCCAATCCTCTTCTGGATCATCCAAATGCTCTCTAGCAAACTTCAGACGGGCCCGGACATGTACTGGCTTAAGCAGGGGGACACGTCTGGCACTGCAGGATTTGAGTCCCTGGCGGCGTAGTGTGTTACTGATGATAGCCTTTGTTACTTTGGTCTCAGCTCTCTGCAGGTCATTCACTAGGTCCCCCCTTGTGGTTCTGGGATTTTTGCTCACCATTCTTGTGATCATTTTGACCCCACGGGGTGAGATCTTGCGTGGAGCCCCAGATCGATATAGATTATCAGTGGTCTTGTATGCCTTCCATTTTCTAATGATTGCTCCCACAGTTGATTTCTTCACACCAAGCTGCTTGCCTATTGCAGATTCAGTCTTCCCAGCCTGGTGCAGGTCTACAATTTTGTTTCTGGTGTCCTTCGACAGCTCTTTGGTCTTGACCATAGTGGAGATTGGAGTGTGTCTGTTTGAGGTTGTGGACAGGTGTCTTTTATACTGATAACAAGTTCAAACAGGTGCCATTCATACAGGTAATGAGTGGAGGACAGAGGAGCCTCTTGAAGATGTTACAGGTCTGTGAGAGTCAGAAATCTTGCTCGTTTGTACTGTACGTGACCAAATACTTATTTTTCACCATAATTTGCAAATAAATTCTTTAAAAATCACTGGCCAACAAGGTTTTTGTTTCCTTTACAATTTCTGGTGTACCAGATAGATTTTGTCATGCTGAGCACAGGAATAATTTTAAAAATGTGCTATCACGTAAGGTTTTTGAGAAACAGCGGATTTTAAATTCAGAATTTTTCAATTTTCAAAGCGGAGTGTTTTCAACAGTAATGTGTGTTCAGGTTAGCTGTATGGCATTAGGTTATATATATTGATGATCTTCTTCGGCTAGAATCTTATGATTCATAACAGATGCTATTTGTACTGCAGGGTCACTGAACTACATGGATTTTAAAAATTAGTATGATTAAGTGTGCCCAGACATGCCTGAAAACCTACATGCAGAGTATGAATGGTTGCTATGGCTACACAATCTTATATATACCAAGCAGCAGTAAGTGGCAGCTGCAGTCTTTTGAATTGAGGAAAGGCAACTGTTTCGTTCAAGGTGGTGAAATTCATATTGTATATTAAGTAATATTTCAGCTATAATTTCTGAAATGTCACGTCGATGTCGAAATAGCAGTGACGCTTTTTGTTACATATGCGGCGAATTTACGTTGAAAGCACAGAAACGGAGTATGACAGAAACGGAGTATGACAGCTCTGATAAAGAAAGCATAGGAGTTGTACTTTGGGTGCAAAATTGGTGACCAGGACAAAGTATGGGCACCTCATATATGTTGTGCATCTTGTGCTACCAGTCTGCGAGCTTGGCTTAAAGGTATGCGTCCATCCATGCCTTTTGCCATACCAATGATTTGGAGGGAACAGAAAGATCATGTAATGGATTGCTATTTCTGCATGACGAATGTAGCAGGATTCTCTTCAAAGAACAAGAACTTTATTGAATACCCTAACCTCGCGTCTGCAATGAGGCCTGTTCCACACGACGACAGTCTTCCTATTCCAAAACCGCCCGAGGTTTGGACACTGGATGACGAGGAAGAGCATGCAGAGGTAGATCAAACGCTGCAGATCGAAGATGATGCATCTGCGGAAGATCCAGATTTTGAGCCATCAACGTCCAGCATTCCGCATCTGATTTCTCAGGCAGAGCTCAATGATCTGATCCGCGATTTAGCTTTGGCAAAGCGTCAAGCAGAACTACTTAGTTCTAGGTTGCAGGGATGGAACCTACTGTCACCAGGTACAAGAATTTCAGTATATCGCCACCGTGATAAAGAATTGACTCAATTCTTCGATCAAAGTAACAGTCTGACTTTTTGCAGTGATATTGATGGATTGCTTTCTGCTTTCGGATGTCACAACAATCCATCCGAATGGCGACTGTTTATTGACTCATCAACATCAAGTTTGAAGGCGGTTTTGCTGCACAATGGTAATACGTACCCTTCTGTACCCATTGGGCATGCTGCTCACATGAAGGAAACGTATGAGAACATGCAGGTATTAATGAAACACATCCAATACTCGAGATACAACTGGAATATATGCGGCAATTTGAAGGTTGTTGCAATTTTACTCGGTCTGCAGCTTGGATACACCAAGTACTGCTGCTTTCTTTGCGAGTGGGACAGCCGAGCTAGAGATTCACATTATGTGAGAAAGCACTGGCCACCGCGCAGGGACTTGGTTCCAGGACAGAAGAACGTTGCACATGATCCTCTCGTTGATAAGAATAACATTTATCTCCCACCTTTGCACATCAAACTTGGGTTAATGAAAAACTTTGTCAAAGCAATGAACAAGCACAGTGAAGCCTTCACATACTTAAGGCAGAAGTTTCCACGCATCAGTGATGCCAAGATCAAAGAAGGCGTTTTCATTGGCCCACAGATTCGAGAGCTGATCAAGGATAGTCACTTTGATGACTTTCTGCAGGGTGCTGAATGTGTTGCCTGGGCAGCCTTCAAGAATGTCGTTGCTAACTTTCTGGGCAACTACAAGGCACCAAACTATGCTGAAGAAGTTGAAACTCTGCTCCAAGCTTACAAGTCAATGAAATGCAACATGTCACTTAAGATACATTTTCTTCATTCACATTTGGATTTCTTCCCGACCAATCTTGGCACCGTCAGTGATGAACACGGTGAAAGATTTCACCAAGACATTGCGAGCATGGAGAAACGCTACAAGGGGAAGTGGAGTCCGTCTATGCTGGGAGACTATTGCTGGACATTGATACGTGAAGCAGAGGACAGTGGCTATAAACAGTAAATCTACAGCAAAACATTTCTAATTTCTTTAAGTGTTGTTATAATTAATTAATTATAATTTAATAGCATATACTTCAGTAGCATTATATCGCAGAAGACGTTACAATGCTAAATTTTCAAATGTCGATTTCTGAATAACCCTACGTGACACAAAAATTACAATTACATATTTTTGTTCAGTAAGTCAAACTCTATTACTTACACCCAAAATTTTAGAGGAAACAAACTTTCCTAAAATTAGTTGGCCAGGGAAATCAGACAATGTGATTTGCTGGATTTTTCTAATTTGTCTCATAGTTGAAGTGTATCTATGATGACAATTACAGGCCTCTCTCATCTTTTTAAGTGGGAGAACCTGCACAATTGGTGGCTGACTAAATACTTTTTTGCCCCACTGTATGTAGGCAATGGAGTTCATTGTGTATATCAAAATGTAGTAAAGTCACTCACCAAATCATGACGATTAGGCGTTCCTTGGGTGATATTGTGTCTCTAAAATTTGAAGACTTTACGAGAGACGGCCAAATCGCATCTAAAATATACCTAGGTGAAAGTCTCCAGACTCAATCTGATAGTAATCGAAGAACTTTGCAGAGTCTTTCTGGAGTTAATCGTGCAAATGGTGGAAATTGACTAATCGGCTCCTTTTCACGAATATTGGGTTCACTCAACACTGACGTTTTCGCTTCAGCAACCAGCAAAGCCAGAATCCACCCCAATCTTCCCTTCTGTAACAAGCAAGTCCCATTCACCTCAATACTCAGCTCTGAAAGCAACCAGCAAAGTCAGAATCCACCCCAATCTTCCCTTCTGTAACAAGCAAGTCCCATTCACCTCCATCCTCAGCTCTGAAAGCAACCAAAGCCAGAATCCACCCCAATCTTCCCTTCTGTAACAAGAAAGTCCCATTCATCTCCATCCTCAGCTCTGAAAGCAACCAGCAAAGCCAGAATCCACCCCAATCTTCCCTTCTGTAACAAGAAAGTCCCATTCATCTCCATCCTCAGCTCTGAAAGCAACCAGCAAAGCCAGAATCCACCTCAATCTTCCCTTTTGTAACAAGCACGTAATTCTTTAAATCAACACAAGTTTTGCCACAGTTACTGCTCCATTAATATTTTATCCTGACTGTTAGTTTATAGAATTTTTTCTCCTTTCCCTCCATTTTTCTCAGTCTGTTCTGCTCCTCCCAGTTGTAAATTCCTTTATGTAATGGCCTTCTCTGTAACCCCTGGATTTTCTTACCTCTGCTGTCCCACCCGTCGGCCCCATCCACCCAGCCCCTTCCCATTTATATAAGCTCCCTTTTCTAGCGGCTTCACTTCTCTCGGTTTAACCTTAAACGTTCTTGGTCTATCATCATGAAGTGTCTGCTATATTAGCTCTGGTAATTATCTCCACACTCCCTCTGCTCCCTTTTGCTTCACTGACCTCAGTCCCTTAGATTGTAAACTCACGGGATGTCTGGCTAAGCACTTGTATGAAGTGCTGTTTTAGCAGGACAATTATTCTACGGGCAGGGCCGTCTGTTCCTTATGTTTTATTATTTATCACGTCACCTGTTCATGCCTCCCCATTGGGAATCTGTTGCGCTGTGTAAGTACCTGTAACAGTATCAGGAATGGATTTTCTACCAATAATAACAGCTCATCCGTATCCATATTCAGATCCATGCTCTCTCACACAAAGGGCTACACTGCTTCAAAAAGCAGAATGAGCTGGTATATATATATATATATATATTACACACCAGTTCATTCTGGTTTTGGCAGTCTCTGCACTTCACCTGAAATCTGATCTTGATCGTCAGTAGTCATCCGACCGTTTGCTTGCTCGCAATGGACGACACTGGTCATCTGCCACTGTCAGTCGACGGCCGACAAGGGTCGTCCATAGTCGCTTGCAGTGGATGACCCTAGATGGACCTGGTCAAAAGACAGACGTCGTCCATGGTCTGACGTAAAAGTCAGTCGTACAACTATGGATCCAGTGGACAGCCAGGCTTATGATCCTGTTTGTTGGAGATGTGCCCAAGAAGTTGGCTCCTACCTCCACATTTGGAGGACTTGCACCCAATTTTTTTATTTTGAAATATCAGCAAAATAACAGACTGCAAGAACTCAGTAACACAGCAAGTCGTAAGGAATCACAGAGAGACACTCAGCAATATAGTAATGTGTGGAAAAACTGCAAGAGACAACCACAATCAAAGAAAAAAGAAAAATAGTCTTGAATTAATAAAAGCAAAAAGAAGGTGGAGTAAGGGAGTAAGCAAAACAAACGAAACTCAGCAAATCGGGAGGTCCAGGTCAAAAAGTGTCAGAGGCCGGCACGGGGGGCATCAGAATAAGAAAAAAAAGGGGCGGGTGAAGGGACTGCCCAGGAAATAGTAGCGTACCCGGCTCACCTCAGCAACCCAAAAGGAACCCAGGGGCCTGGGAAGAGGCCACAAGGCCGGGAGGCCTGGGGCCAAGAGGGCGGCCAGAGCCTAGGTTCCCACCCAAGTGGCTCACCTAGGTGTCTACCGAGTATCCTGAATAAAAAAAAGGGGGGGAAATCAGCAACTCCAGCCGGATTCCCACCACAATTCCGGGGAACAGCTCACTCGGGAACCCCACACAAATCATGGGGCGGTGAGGGGGGGCAAGAAATGTGGGGATCGAGAATGTCCTCAGAACATGTCACGACTAATGGGGGGAGAAATCAGAAATGTCCGCAGTATAAATCAAAAATTTCCTCAAGAGTCCAGAATGGGGGGGGGGGAGGGTGTCATCGGGGGAGCCGTCAACCACAATATCTCCAAAAAATTAGGGACATAGACAGATGCCAGACACGAGAGTGTCAGCCAGTGTCCAAGCATGGGGTCATGTAGCACACCGTCTCTGCAATCTTCAGCAACCAGGGCCAATCACACATCACATGGACCCCCAGAAGAGAAGACAAGCCACCAGGTTGGAGAAGGGTCAGGTCAGGCGAGGCGGTCTCCCCCACAGGACAAGAAACACCACCATGGAGCAGGACCTGCAGCTGAGCCGCAGCAGCAGAGGACCGACCAGCGTTCCCATTCACGACCGGGGCCAGCCAGCGATGGTCATGGATCTCCATCTTTCAAGTAAGCGCCACTAGCCACGCCATTGGTAACTCCACCGGCATGCATTCCCTGCAGTTCCAGTACGTGTTTTAGGACCCGTCAGTGGCACTGCAGCAACAAGGTCTGGCTGCTCTGCAGTAGGCCGTTCACTTGAAAAGGCGCCCTCCGGGATCCCCATGACAGGCGCACCAGCACCGGAATGCAGCACTGAAATCTCCATATCACTCCATAGCTCCTCAAGGAGAGCTGCAGGTCTCTCCTGGTGGCGGGCCGATTATCTCCAGGCCGATAATCATACAGTTGCGGGAAGGTATCCGGAGTCCCCGTTCGGCGCTCCCGCCAGGGTAAAGTGACCCCTCTGTTCACGGCCATCGAGGTCCAGCATCAGAGTCATCCCGGCAGGTAGAGTGCCCATCCTGGCTCCAGGAGCCATGGCACAAGACACAGGGATCATATAGAAGTTATGCCTCAAAGATGGCCTGCTGGCAGATAGCAGGTATTATCCTGAGGCGCCCTCCACCTCAAATCACAAGTCCGGAAGGGGGAACAAAACAGGCTCCGGGACATGCCACCTGATGGCTGACGGCAGAGGGGTAATATGGGGAGATTTCCTGATCCAAAAATCACTATAATACTCGCAGTCAGCAGGAAACAAACATGTCTGCTCTTGTCCACCAACCTTGCATCCAAATGAATCCTTTCTGGATCCTTCTGCAAACAGCGAATTTGACATCACAGTCCTTAAACTGGCTCTCAGTGCCCGAGTGTTTCTGTTATTATACCGAACCATGTCTACACATAGCATCTCTAAATAGATTGCTGCCAGGAGGATGCAGTAGGCACAGTCTAATTCTTTCCTTCTGGAAGTAGCTGGGGATGACTGCGATAAGGAATCTGGCGGCTTGAGTGAAGGACATCCGTAGCATTGACAAGTGCATTGCGAACTCTGTAAATAGACGGAGTTTCATTGCCTCTGGATTTATTGGCAACAATACACATCTTTTGGCTCATTTTCGGGGGCAGCTCTTGGTTGCAGGGATTGTGGCAGCAGGGGGGCTGTGTGAAGACCATAACAAATCCTTAATGGGACTGGAGAGTTGGGAATGGTTTCACCCTGTTGCTGGCACTGCAGCCTCTTCTTGCATGCGCCCTTAGAGGAGTAGCGAATTATATGCGGGTTGCTGCAGAATGAGACAGTGGGGGCTGTGGCTGAATTTACTTACTTTATTTTCCCTCCCTTCTTTCCCATCCGCTTTCTTTGATTCTTCCCCCTGTTTTATTGCTATGGCCCTTCTTACCTGGCTTTTAATCTTGGGTCACGGGTGGACAGTTCTTTATCTTTCACCACTGTTGCACCACACACTTCTCCTTGTCTTTACTTGTTTGGTTAGGATTCCAAATAACTCATGTGACCCAGCTCTATTGTTACATGAATGGTATGGGTTTTTTTCTCCTTTCCTGTACACGTGTGAAAATGGGTCTTGATATGGTAATGAGTGCATATCAATGCAAGATTGAGATAACCCTTTCACTACCGAAATTGAATAAATTCATAGTGTAGTGGAAGCAGCGAGACAATCTGTTTTGTGGAGATACGCACAGTGAATTACTTTTTTCTGCAACATATCACCTGGAAATATGGTATCATTGTATGCACTGCTAATGTTAAGTCTGTCTTAAGAACATATAACTTTAATATGTGCATTTGCATGTGGACACTGAAAATATTTGTGTTGTAAAGACCAGTTTGTATTTATAACTGGTAGGTACAACAATGGGGATCAATTATGTAGCAAGTTAGAATAAAGATCAGGGAAAATTGAGAAAACATTGATAGGGTCTAGAAGGCAATTTGTGCTAATCTTGAAGACGTAGTGTCAGGAGAGAGCGTCACCCAGCATTCAGACGAAACCAAGTTAAGCAAGGAAACCCCTAATTTGACAGGCTGGTCCTTAGAATGGCCAGTTCTAAGATGAATAAAATAATATGAACAATGGCAATACATAGAAGTATTGAACCCACAGGGACAAGAGAAAGATTGTAGGCCAAAATACAAAGCAAGAGGCTCGTACACAGAATAAGTATAATAAATAGCCAAACAGGGAATAAAGAGAAAAACCACAGTCCAGAAACTAAAGCCAGGGTCAGTTCGCAGAATCGATATAAATCAAATGAACAAGGATATGAGCAGAAACCAGAACCGAGAATACTTAGCCAGGGGTCCAAAAGGATAGCACAACAGAAGAAATTACCGGACCGGTAATATAGGGCAGCTATCTACCAGAGGGGACATAACCCCGAGAAGAACTCGTAAACTTAGAGGAATGAAAATTGGCCAGAAGGGTCAATTAGTAGGTAGATAGTCAATTAAAAGTCAGACCTAACATACATAAAGTGTAATCTGAAATGAAATACAATGGGGTGTATATATATATATTATTATTCTGATATAGATGGGTAGAAATAGAAAGGAGGCAAAACAGTGGTAGAAACTACCAAACCAATGAAGAGAACAAATTCTCATGTATGCTCAGGGCTATGCTAACCTCAGCGGTTCGTGCAGCTTACATTACCCAGCTAGACTGAAAAGAAAAAAAAAAAAAAAAAAAAAAAAAAATCAAGCAATGAAGCCTTCAGTAAGGCAAACACCCACAATCATAAGGACAGAACAGTTAAAAATTAACCAGACATTGACGCTCGACGCGTTTTACACGGCTTTTTCAAGATGGGGAGTGCTTCCTACCTTGGGAGTATTTATATTTAAGGTTCCTTTGAGGATTCCTTCAAATTGTCACCTGATCTTAATTTCAGGGCACATTTTCCCACGTTCGTCACGTCCAAATTATGTGTGTACCGTCATTATGTGTGTACCGGCTGGGTGGAGTAGAGGTAACATCACTGCTCTGCATGGAGAGAGCCTGTGGAGTCATGGGTCCTATCCCAGCGAGCAACCTCTCCAGTAAGTGTCCTTGGGCAAGACACCTAACGGTACATACTCGCCACCCAGGACATACTTGAAAACAAGAGAAATCTCAATGTATCCTTCCTGGTAAAATCCTTTCCCAAAAAAAAATAAAAAAAATCATGAAGTTACGGCGACCAGTACGGAACAGCGCATGCGTGCCGCCCGAGTCAGACTTTCAGACTTTGTGCTTCCTAATAACTTATATTTTCTAGTAGGTTCCTTTTCTAAATTCACTATTTATACTAACCCTAATACATCCGGTCTATGCCAGATTTAATCCCGTCTTTCAGGGTTTCTAATTTAATAATCTTTAATAGTTAATTTTCTTCACTGTTAAACTCCTCGAATTACAATGTATCGAGCGATCCATTTTATAAATCGACCCTAGCTTCATTGCGGTTGCCAAGACGTCCTGACAACCTCAAAAAGAATGCATGCGCAGTAAGCCGCCGTCCAATTCCTCGGTATACAGGCTACACGCATGCATCAATCTGTGCTTGATACAGCGATAACGCTTGTTGGGAGACACATGCGCGGTGGGCCGCTGTCTCGCTGTACGTTAGGTCTGACTTTTAATTGACTATCTGCCTACTAATTGACCCTTCTGGCCAATTTTCATTCGTCAAACCAAAGGATCACTGATATACAGGAACGCGTTGCGGGGTATACTGGAAACCATGGCAGGGCAGAGAGCTAATACAGCTGCTTCTATTTAAGGCCGTCCTAGAGCTTTTACCAGGTACAGCAGTCCCCAGATACTAGATCGCCAGAATGGCACCCTCTCTGTCAAGGAAACGTTACTGCAGCACTAGCTGGCATGACAGTGTTTGCTTCTTTTGGTTTTCTTAATGTTCCATGTTTTACTTTTAAATTCTTCCCTGGGTACAGAAAAAGTTGAAGATTGCAAGGCATACAAATATGTTTAGGTTGCAATACAAATTAGAATTATTCTACATGCTTGAAAACGAGAAAAACCTCAATGTATCCTTTCTGGTAAAAATACTTTAGAAATAAATAATTTGTTTTATATTAACCCCTACTGAGCCAACCTCCCTCCATGTCTTGAGGTAATTTTCAACGTTCTGTGCTCATCAATATTTGAAGTCATGCTTTATTATAGGGCCCAGACAAATTGTATATATTTATTTTTCAGTGGACTCAAATTCAGATTCAAAATATATCATTACTATATGTCATGTAATGACAACATGCTATAACAAAAAAATTTAAAAGTGTCTATTGCCAATCAGATTTCAATTATTTAGACTGAGCATGTAAATGTATTTTTTTTTCCACACTATTATCATCCAAACCTTTGTGGTTATATAGTCTATGGGGGTACGCTGAGGGAGCCCCAGGCACATTTAGACGGACAATAATGATGGCGCCACGTTTGATTAACGATAATTACACCTAGTATAAATACAGATACCCTGGGGTAGGTTGTCCACTCTCGATAAAGCCGTTTTTTATAGCGAAACGTGTCGAGTCACGAGTGGCATGATTTTTTAAGGCCTCACTCTGATACATACAATATGCACATCAGTGTGTAACATATGCAAATAAATGGCTTCATACACATAGCTGCGTATGGAGCCGTATATTTGTGTAGTGTAATGTCAGGCTCTGGTACCAGGGTGGTACCAGAGTAACAAGGGGGTTTGAGCCCAGCGTGCAGTATGCTGCCAGACACAGATATGGGTGGAGGTGGATGGATAAATAGACTGACCAGATTGCCTATACAGATGAAGATGGTGAGAGTGGTTGCTGGATCTGGAGTTATGGTAGAGGAAGCCGGTGTTAGTCAGGAACAGGTAGTGGGGATCTTGCAGAGCAGAAGCATATAGGTCTTTACCCATGCAGGTAAACGGCTACAATGATGAAGCGAAGATAGGAGGGGGGCGTGGTGCCTTTATTATGAGTGTGTGGTGTGACTGTTGATGTGCTGGATGAGCTGCTTGCAGGTTATACACAATACAGGTTGCAGGAACAGGGGCAACATAAGAAGTATGCTGCCAGGAGCTTCAGGGGATGGGTGCAGATGGGGGGCATGACACGTAACCATGCGCAAAAAGAGAATGGAACCGAGATGCGTCCGGGCAGTGTATTTTTGCGTTTTTACGCGTGTTTAGTAATGTACGCACACGCGCTCATGCATAAAGTTTTCAGTAATGTACCCCTGACGTTATTCCTGAGTGTGGCTCGGGGTTAACTTTCAGTGCTGAAAGCGGTAACCCCGAGCCACATTCGGGCTGCATACGTTACTTTTCCCTGCACACCTAGGAATTATGCTGATGCGATCGGCCGGAGGGGACAGCGAGGGAGTGCAGGGCCAGGTAATGTATGCAGCCCGAGTGTGGCTCAGAGTTACCGCTTTCAGCACTGAACGTTAACCCAGAGCTGCACTCGATTAACAACAGGGGGCCCAATCGTAATGGCAGGAAGGCAAATTTTTTATTTATTTATTTTACACACGTATGCGCCTGCATATATACGCATGTACACGCAATAATTTGTGGTGTGTGAATGAGGCCTAACAATTGTTGAGGTCTGGTTTTCTGGGTTCAGCCATTTGTCCTCTATTGGCTTATTTCCTGCAGCAAGGAGGCGAGCGTATTGTGGTATCTAGTTCAGGTATAGTAGACAGCATGAACTGCCGAGATACACTATATTGCCAAAAGTATTCGCTCACCTGCCTTGACTCGCGTATGGATGGGTGAGCGAATACTTTTGGCAATAGTATTTAGGTAGCTCTTCCTGCAATTTTATTTTTGCACTTATCACATACTCTTGTTGTATTCTGCATTTGCAGTTTTATGTATGGCCAATCAGGCGGCAGCCCGGACCACCCTAGGGTCTTTTCCGTCTACCTATTCCTAGTGTACTGCTACCCTATCTCTTTAGTTCAGGCTGCTAGGCCCCTTACAGGTGCCGGCTATTACTACTCCAAGATACCCTCTTGTTGATATGCATTATTTGCGGTTTTATAAAGTTTTCATTCATTGTTAGGATCTGTACACCCCTTCTTCCTTTATAATAAAAAAACAACCAGGAAGCACACCAAATGAATAAAAAGACAATTTTATTATTTTTGTTTCAATAAACATTAAAGCACATATATCACGAATGCCAAGGGAAAACAACAGTGTACATTTAACAATACTCTGTAATTGTCCCTACCAAAGGGAAAAAAATGGATTCATACAAGTAACCTATATAAGTATAACCCTGGCAAGCATGAAACAATTGGAAAGATTATAGGAAATCAATAGCACATTCAAACATGAAGCTCATAAAGCAATCTCAAATCACTATAAACAAATATCAAGCTAAAGAGGGAAGCTTCCCAGCGAAACAAACCAGCAGAGACCAGATGTCCCAATGTCTCAGCCAAAGGCCGTACATGCACACAGCCTATCTCCTGCTGATGAGGGCATAATAAGCCTGAAACAACTGTACAGGATTGGCTGTGACTCATTGCATAACCTGACCTTTGCTAAAAAGACCATAGAAACATAGATCAGAACCTTTTCAGCCCATCTAGTCTGCCCAATTACATGGATACTTTCCTTGTATTTAGCTTTTATTTAGGATAGCCTTATGCCATCCCAAGCATGTTTAAATTCAATCACTGTTTCAGCCTCTACCACTTTACTGAGAGGCTGTTCCATGTAACCACCACCCTTTCCGTAAAATAATACTTCCTGATGTTACTCATCTAGTATGGCATAGCAATGGCAAGGAGGGTTATGTGTTAAAACAAACCCAGGACACAAGTGAGAAATTGTGGACTTCATTATAACATCCTTCCCAGAATTCCTTGCTGCATATGGAGAATGTAGCACGAGCTCTGTGAGGTAGTTCTCTGAATTGCTGGGATGTATAAATGTCATTCTTCAAAGAAATACCAATTTCAGGAACCTTGTATCACACTCTATTCATCCAGACCACTTTAAAGGTTTAAGGAGCTCAGGATGTGAAGAGTGACACCCCATCCCCCCCCGATCTGGAGACATCTCTGGGTGAAATGGAAGAGTTTCCTCCACCCTGTTACGGCATCACCAGCACCCGGGATTTTTAAATGTCCCAGCTGCCAGTCACCAGATCAGTTACTAGTGACATAAGCACACAGACGGCTGTATCGATCTGTCTCACAGAAGCAGTCGATAGATCAGATCTGCGCATGTGCGAAGTTCCATTCCACCCTTTTGTGCAGGCACTATGGAACTTGCATATGCAAAGTGTGCGAGTCCTGTTGCACTGTGAAATTTGTGGCACCTATATTACGCAAAAAGAATAGCCTCTGCTCAATTATTTAAAGGCAAATAAAGGGAACTCTGTTTTTTTAACCACTTCGATGCTGAGGACGCGCTCAGCGCGTCCTCAGCATTCCCGCTGGTATGCGGAGGACGCGCTGAGCGCGTCCTCCCATTGGGGTCAGCGTTCGGCCAGGTTCCGGCCGATCGCTGGCCCCTCCGGTGCGGGCTGACATCCTGGATGTCAGCCCGGCATCCGGAACAGCAGCCGCCGGAATTTGGTGTCATCGCGGCAGCGCGATGACACCAAATTCAGGCGCCCCCGCATGTGCGGAGGAGGCGCCTGAAAGGGAGGGGGGGGGGGGAGGTCCTTCGGACCTCTCTCCTCCCAATCGGCGGCTCTGCGGGGGTTAACCCAGGTATCATTTGGAAGGGCACAGCCTGCCCTTCCAAATGATGCCTGGCATTAACCCCTGGGGAGCTGGATCGCGAATCGGCGCTGAAAAGCGCCGGTTTGCGATCCTTTCCGGAGCTGGCCGACATCTTGGATGTCGGCCAAGCCTCCGGGAACTCCCCCTGAGGACTGGCATCATCGTGCGTAGCACGATGACGCCAGTCCTGGACTTAACCCTTAACTGCCACCAACTGTGGAGATAGGGAGTTCCAATGAACTCCCTATCTCCCGATCCGTGGCAGCTAGGGGTTAAATTTTGGTATGTTGGATCGGCCAGAGCATGGCCGTTCCAACGATACCAAACATGAAAGTAAAAAATTTTGTAAAAAAAAATGAAAAAAAACAACACTTTTTTTTCCTTTTTTTTGGTTTGTTAATGCAGCAATATTGTTCCCATTTCAATTATAATGTGAACAATGATGCTGCACTAACGATTTTTGTATGCGGTGCGTTTGTTAAAAATAGTGTAATTTTCCCCCCAAAAAAATGTAACGAGACCCCATCTCTAATTTTTTTAACAAGCGCACCCCATACAAAATATAACCGCAATTGCTCGCATGTTAAAATGTGAAAAAAAACACTTTACACATTGTAAATTATTGAAAATACATATTTTATTGCATTTTTTGTTATAATATACAGACATGACATAACGTATACATATAATAATGACATATTATGAATCTACCGAGTCTGACGGAAAGAACGATATATAATATGACTGGGTCATATACTAAAATAAGCCTTCAAAACACGTTTAAACATGATGAGCAAAACCGGTAAAAATGACCTCAGCACAGAGGCGGGAAAAGCCTCAGCAGCGAAAGGGTTAATAGAGTATCCCTTTAACCCCTTCACTCCGAAAGAGGTGTGGGGAACCTCATGGGGATTCCTCGTTATATGCGGAGACCGTTCCTCACGTCATCTGCTAAGGGGGCTCTCCCAGTTATGACTTACCTCTCCCTCTGGGGTCCCGCGGTGGTCTGACTTCCTTGAAGTCAGACCCTGCTTTTATTACCCCCCCCCTCCAGCGCACTGACGTCATCGTTACGGGCTAGATTATGTCAGTTTCAGACTCCCCCGGCAAAGCCGGAAGAGCGCCTGAAATGAGGGGGGTCCTTTGGACCCCTCTCCCTCCCGTTAGGAGATATTAGTAAGAGAGGCAGCGCTGGAATGGTCAGAGTGTGACCTTTCCTGCACTGCGTCGCTTTAACGACTTTAACGCTTTAACCAGTTCTAATTTTTTTAACAAGCGTACGTACCCCATAGAATATATAACGTAACACTTGGATAATAAAAAAAGAGGAAAAAAATATTTTACATAATGTAAAACGATTGAATGGAAATTCACATTTTTTTTTTCCAGCATTTTGGCAGGACATATACATAAAATAATGATATATTATGAATCTGACGAAAAAAAGGATACATAATTTGTCTGGGTCAAGTAATAAAACATGACTTCAAATCATGTTTAAACATCACGAGCAGTAAAAATGAGCTTGGCACACAGAGGTGAAATGGCTCAGCAGTGAAAGGGATCACTATTTTGCAATAGAGTACCTCTTTAACCCCTTCACTGCTGAGCCATTTCACCTCTGAGTGCTGAGCTCATTTTTGCTCATCATGTTTAAACGCAATCTGAAGTCACATTTTATTATACGACCGACAAATTATATATGCTTTTTTCAGCAGATTCATAATATATCATTATTATATGTTTTTACGTCATGCCCTGCCTGAATGTTATAACAAAAAATGCATTATATACAAACTCAATTGTAAGGGAGCGCAAAGAATAGATATTGCTGATATCCGTTCCCAGATGGTATCACAATTCTCTTATATATATATATATATATACCATCACACAGTCACTAAAAGGCAAACAGACCAATCTAATTGCGCAATATTGTTACACACATTTATAAATCGATCGATGTGTACTCAATATAGAAGGGCCACTCACAAGTAGGGAGCCTATAGGCTCTTGATATTCGCAATTAAGCCTCTGTGGGGGGCTCCTCCGATCAATCAAAATATTGCTAGAGGTGTTCAAAATTTCTTTGGTATAGTTCTTCTTGCTGTGTTCCTGTATTTTGTATTCTGATTTTGATATCCTGGTTTATGACTCCTGGCCTTGTATCCTGACAATTCTTTTGATTACCCCTGGGGATTCGTGGAAGAGGTGGGACCCTCCTTAAAGTGGTCCAAAGCCCAAGTACTGAGTCACTCATTGGGAGGCTCATGAATATGTGAGTAGACTACTACTGCCACCTGCCTTTAATTGGCTACTGTGCCATGTGTTGCCTTTTTGCATTTTCTAAATCGAGGTTCAAGTTGCCAGCAGAAATTTTGAACACATCTAGCAATATTTTGATTGATGGTGGAGCCCCCCACAGAGGCTTAATTGCGAATATCAAGAGCCTATAGGCTCCCTACTTGTGAGTGGCCCTTCTATATTGAGTACACGATCGATTTATAAATGTGTGTAACAATATTGCGCAATTAGATTTGTCTGTTTGCCTTTTAGTGACTGCATATATATATTGACCATCAAAGAGAATTGTGATACCGTCTGGGAACGGATATCAGCTATATCTATTCTTTGCGCTCCCTTACAATTGAGTTTGCATTTTTTGTATTTTCTGTGGGTGAGGGACACACCTGTGGTGAGCTGCATGCTTATAGGAATCACATATACTAAATTGTTGTGAGACTAATAAATTACAGCGCCAAACACTCTTAACACCGCAAGGTGTTAATACCACTACCAAAAAAATGCATTAAAATTAGAATTTCCAATCATCTACAGCAGGACTCAAAATTTCAAGTTCCAAGCTACTAACCAGACCATAAGAGTTACTCGCCACCAGTTGCTCCACCTAACCCCTACTCAGCCCTTAACTCTGCACCTAAACACACCCCTTAAATTATGTTATGCAATTACACTGTTAATGTTATTTTTGTAACTTTATTCTAAATAAAACCTTTAATACCCAGACATCACACCCCAGATGCATGTATACCCAGTCATCAGAGCCCAGTGTGAGCAGAGCGAAGAGGCAGGAAAGCTCTCTACCTCCTGCCAGTGTCACAGACTAGCTGGGTCAGGTTAGGCAGCTGATCCCTGCCACCATGCAACCTGGGGAAGGGGGGCTGCACAGTGGCACCGCTGGAATACGCAGCACAAAATAATTTATTGTGCTGCCTGTGTGTGCATTTCCACTCGCCCTCAGTTAATTTCCACTCGCCAAATGCGAGTAGGCGAGTGGAAATTTTGAGCCCTGATCTACAGCAGTAGTTCCCAACCGCGGTCCTCAAGTACTGCCAACAGATCAGGTTTTCCAGATAGCTGAAGCACAGCACAGGTGATATGATTTGCTGCTCAGTGATTGCAGAATTCAGTCTGCATTTCTCCAAGGCAATCCCTAAAACCTGGCCTATTGGGGGTACTTGAGGACCGTGGTTGGGAACCACTGATCTACAGCGTGTAAAATTATTTATTTTCCACAGATTATCATCCGAGCTTTTGCAGTTATCTGGGGTATGCTTGTTAAGAAATAAAATAAAAAAAAAAAAAAAAATTGCTAGTGCAGCATCATTTTTCACATTATAATTGAAATGTCATCAACAGTGCTGCATTAATTAAATTTAAAAAAACCACGTTTTTATTATTTGTTTTTCTACTTTTAACCCCATAGTGGCCGGGCACTTTTACCACTGGTCAGTCCAAAACTGCCCACTACTGTTTTTATGTTTCTGCGCTGTTTGTGTTTAGGTTACATTTTCCTCCTACTCGTTTATGCAACCCACACATATCATATACCATTCCTTTCTAAAAGATACCATTATTTCCATCAGATTGTATAATTTACTATAAAAAAGTAAATGAATAAAAATTTCGGGAATATGATGAAAAACCCCCACAGGTTTTCAAACCTTAAATCACCAAAAGCTACAAACCGCCTGCAGGCTGGCCGAGCTGGGGGCTTGCCTGAGCCTGAAGGTCGGCTGAGCAGGGGGCTCAGGTGGGCCTCCAGGCCCAGGTGACGGATTTTGTTTGGGGAGCGTTACACATACTCACCTACATCCCTGAGCTCCTCCAGCGGTGGCAGTCCTCCTGCATCCAGTGCCTGCTCTCTGTCAGACGCCGGTCACCGGGATGATGTCACAGAAGTGGAGGCCTTTGACCCTGGCTCAAAGGCTTCTCCTTCTGTGGCGTCATCACGGCGACCGACGGAGAACGGGCACAGGATGCAGGAGGACTGCCACCGCTGGAGGAGCTTAAGGCCGAAATAGGTGAGTATGTTTAGGCAACATACTCCCCTACATCCACCTACTTCGGCCCTGAGCTCCTCTAGTGATGGCAGTCCCTTGGTGAGTGCTGACAGTCCTCTGGCAGCCAGTTCCCGGTCTCCGTCAGACGCAAGGATGACGTCATGGAGGCGGAAACCTTTGACCCAGCAGTCTGCAGGGTCAAAGGCTTCCGCCTCCGTGACGTCATCTCTGCATCTGACGGAGAATGGGAACTGGATGCCAGAGGACTGTAACCACTCACCATGGGACTTGCACCGCTGGAGGAGCTCAGGGCCGAAGTAGGTGGATGTAGGAGAATATGTGGATGTAGGAGAGTAAGTGGATGTAAGTGTGACGCAATCTCGCCCCTCCATCCAGTCATTCCAACCTGGGCTTGGAGGCCCGGCAAAGCAGGCTGCTCGGCCAGCCTCCAGGCGAGCCCACAAACGGATCCTGTATTTTCGGTTTCAGTATCAACCAGAAATTTTGATTTCGGTGCACCACTATTTTTTACACCAAACCTTGTCGTGCTTGGTATTATTTTTTATCACCTGGGCCTTTGCGGCTATATATTCTATGGGGTATGCTTGTTAAAAAATTTAGAACTGGGAACCCGTTACCTTATTTTTCTGCGAAAATACGTGATTTTAGCTAACCCCCCAAAAATAGTTAGTGCAGCATCATTGTTCTCATTATAATTGAAAAGTGCTGCATTAAAAACAAGACAAACAAGAAAAAGCAAATTTTTATTTACTATTTTTTTAAATTATATTTTTACTTTTAGCCTGGTCCTGTTTGGTATCATTTGAGAGGCCATGCTTTGGCCTTTCCAGTGATATCAAACATGACCCTCCAGCTACCACGGATCGGGAGATATGGGGTTCAAATATCCCCCCTCTCTACAAGATTTCCTTAGGAAATCCCTGGGCAGCTAGAGGTTTCCCGGCTAACCGACATCATCGCGCTATCCCCGATGACGTCAGTGGATGACGTGGGGAGACTCGAGGTTGATCATGGGAAAATCCTGTAGTCTATCATGGGAAAAGGTGATGTGCGGAGAAGCTAGGCGCAGGTCACGGTTTGACCTTAGGGAGTGGGCTGGGGTGTATTTGGTGAAGGGGTTAATGCAATGCATCTCTGGAAAGGTCAGATTGACCTTTCCAGGGTTGCCTGGCATTTGAGGGATCCAAAGGATCCTCCCTCCCCCGGGAAGGGGGCGCGCCTGAAACTGACATAGTACCCGGGTGTTATCAATTGAAGATCGAGAGAAGGCAGAAATTTTTAATGAATATTTTGAAACCTATAACAGGAGACATGCAAATCATTGATAGAAACGTACTAATAAAATGTAAAAAAGTAAAAAGTTGTTGCAGCAACTAAACAAAGCCCCAGGTCCAGATGGAATTTACCTGCGAGTACTGAGGGAGCTATGTGTTGAAATATGTAAACCTCGGTTTTTAATCTTTCAAGATTCTTTTCTTTCAGGAATCGTACCAGAGGACTGGAGAAAAGCTGATGTGATCCCTATATTTAAGAAAGGTGGGTGGCTGGGTGGACTAAAGCTAACATCACTGCTCTATAACTGTGGAGACACAGGCTTGAGTCCCGGCCAGAGCACCTCTCCAGTAAGTCTCCTTGGGCAAGACACCTAACGATACACACTCGCCACCCAGGACATACTTGAAAACGAGAGAAATTTCGATGTATCCTTTCTGGTAAAATACTTTCTAAAAAAAAAAAAAAAAAGTCTGCCTGGGGATTATAGACCTTTGAGCTTAACATCTGTGGCTGGGAAAGTATTTGAGGGGTTACGAAGGGATAATATTCAGGAATTCATTGGGAGGTATGATGTAATTAGCAAAAATCAGCATGATTTTATGAAACACAAATCATGTCAGACTAACCTAATTGCATTCTATGAAGAAGTTGAAGTATAGATCAGGGGGGCATAGTGGATGTGATTTACTTGGATTTTGCCAAGGTTTTCGACACAGTTCCACACAAGAGGTTACTATTTAAATAAAGAAAAATGATTTAGATGAAAATTCTTGTAGAGAGGGTACAGAGAGTGGTCATAAATGGTAAATTTTCAAGATGGACACCAGAGGTATGTGGTGTCCCTCAGGGGTCTGCTATAGGACCAATTCTATACAATTTATTTATAAATGACCTTGAAATAGGCATTGAAAGTCATGTGTCAGTGTTTGCAGAGGACACGAAACTAGAAAAAGTAATACAATGTGAGCAGGAAGTTACTTCGCAGAGGGATTTGGATATATTGGGGGACTGGGCACTTAATTGGCAGATGAAATTTAATGTAGATAAATGCAAGGTTATGCACTTTGGAGTGAAGTACACACAAGCAACTTATACCCTAAATGGTACTGAGGGAGATCAAAGCAGGAGAAGGATTTGGGAATAACCATAGACTTCAATTTAAATAACAATGCCCAATGACAAACAGCAGCTGCCAAGGCCGAAAAGGTATTGGCATGCATTAAAGGGTAATTCACTCTCGGGATGAAAATATAATTTTGCCTCTTTATAAATCAATGTGAAGACCGAAACTCGAATATGCCATGCAATTTTGGGCACCTTTCTTAAGGCTATTATGGCGCTAGAAAAAGTGCAGAGATGGGCAACTAAATTACTAAGGAAAATGCAAGATTTAAAGGGACACTCTAGGCAACATGACCACCTAAGCTATTTTAGGTGGTCATGATGCCCAGAGTATGCTGCCCTCTGTCCCCCCTCCCTCCGCTCAGCGGTTCAGCTGTAAATGCTGAAAACAGAAAGTGGATATACAATGGAGGCGCTAATAATTGATAGGTGGTTATGTTTGTGTTGTGCAGCCAACCAGGATTTAAACACAAAACCGCGACAGAAATGTGTAAATGTACAGTAAAGGGAAGGGGTGGGTCCTAGTGGCGCAGTCTCTTTTGTGAGTGGTCAATTAGGGGTCTCAAGGCATATAATACAAAATGTGCCTAAATATACAGAGGTATATACGGTGTTCCCAGTTGGGAAGTGCACGGTCGAAAAGACCACTTGGGTGCAGCCGTGAATAGTCTGTGTGCAAATAGTGACACTGTGCGAGTAAACGTAAATTGCATACACTTCAGAAAAAACACAGTTAAAGTCCAAATGCAAATAAAGTGCATACGAAGTCACATAAAGTGCAAATGCGAATATAAGTGCATATAAGTGTGTTTTAAGGTGCATATGAAAGTCTTTAAAACGGCTGCTATATCAGAGTCCTGCTTTCCGAATTGATAGTGAAAGCAAAAAAAGGAGGACAATCCAACCGTCCATATGCTCTATGTTGGAGATGTGGAGGAATCCAATCCGATCACCACGTAGACATTCGAGTTTTTGCGTGAAGTCCTAATGTGATGTCTTCGCCTAGTTCCTATGTAAACTCCCGATTCCCAAAAAATGGGAAAAAGGAGGAGAGGAAGAAGGAGAGAGACGATAGTGCAATATTGCCTTATAGAGAGTCATGTGCCTACAAGAGCTTGTGTGAAGCCTTCTAAGTGAAGCCTTCAAAGTGAGCACTTAAGAGATCTTCTGGTGATCTTCTGATCTTTTTTAAACAGTATATGTCCCACATGCTCCACTTTTTATCCCTACTCATCATCTATACAAGAGAGGAAGATTGCCTGCAGACAAGAGAGGTGAGGGTACCCACCGAATAGGAAGTACCACACGCTAACAAGTTGAGCCTGGAATTCTAAGGCTCCATCATCGGTGAGTTTGTCTAACTTTCACCTTACCTATCTAAGCATTTGGCTATAAGCTACGCTATGAGGACGTCTCTCTCTTCTTCCACTTTTCTGTACCTGAGACAATCAAGCAAATTTTAAAGAAGGGCAGAGGCTACCCTCAACCAGGCCCAAGGCACTTCACACTAGAGGCGGTAAACGAGGCTCTAAAAAGCGTAAGTGTTCCCTTGTCTATAGGCACCTCTCTATAAGGCAATATTGCACTATTGTCTCTCTCCTTCCTCTCCTTTTTCCCATTTTTTGGGAATCGGGAGTTTACATAGGAACTAGGCGAAGACATCACATTAGGACTTCACGCAAAAACTCGAATGTCTACGTGGTGATCGGATTGGATTCCTCCACATCTCCAACATAGAGCATATGGACGGTTGGATTGTCCTCCTTTTTTTGCTTTCACTATCAATTCGGAAAGCAGGACTCTGATATAGCAGCCGTTTTAAAGACTTTCATATGCACTTTAAAACACACTTATATGCACTTATATTCGCATTTGCACTTTATGTGACTTCGTATGCACTTTATTTGCATTTGGACTTTAACTGTTTTTTCTGAAGTGTATGCAATTTACGTTTACTCGCACAGTGTCACTATTTGCACACAGACTATTCACGGCTGCACCCAAGTGGTCTTTTCGACCGTGTACTTCCCAACTGGGAACACCGTATATACCTCTGTATATTTAGGCACATTTTGTAAATGCTGAAAACAGCTGAGAGGCGGAGAACTTTACTCCGCCCTCCCAGCTGTCAGTCAGCAGAGCGGGAATCATATTTCCCGCTTCTGCCGACTTTTGCCGAGTAGGAGACGTCATCGCGCTTTCAGCGCGATGACGTCTCCAACTCACCGCAGAAGCTGGCGGCTCCCTCTGAGGGTTAGTGTTGCGCGCATCCTCTTGCGCGCAACACTAATCCTCAGAGGGAGCCGGGAGGAAGCCTGCCGATTGGCTGGCTTACGTGAGAGGCGCGCATGCGCGCAAACCAGAAGGCAAGAAGACTCAAGAAGGATGGGAGCGGAAGAGGAGGGAGGCGAGTATGGAAAAAAGAAAAAAAAAAAAAAAGACGCCGCTGGAAACAAGAGGATTTTAGGGTAAGTATTACAGTTACAAAAAAAAAACAACGATTTATTAAGGGAGTAGGGATAGATTAAGGTTAAAAAACGGGGGGGGGGGTGATTTTTTTATTAGAGTGTCCCTTTAGGTTATGAGGAAAGGCTAACAAGGTTAAACCTGTTTAGAGAAACGACGCCTTAGAGGGGATCTGATAACTTTATATAAATATATACGGGGCCATTATAAACCATTGTCTGGAAACCTATTCATTAACCTCCCCTGACGGTTTACCAAGTGTGTCTCGGGGTTCAATTTCACTGCTGAGAGTGGTAACCCCGGGACACACTCGGGCTGTATACATCACCTCTCCCTGCGCTCCCTCGCTGACCCCCGCAGTCTCCTCCGGCGATCGCAGTGTTTTACTTCCTGGATTCCCTTCTCGCGAGGAGGGAAACAGGAAGTATGAGGTCGCCGGAGGAGACATCGAGGGAGCACAGGGAGAGGTAATGTATCCAGCGGCATCCCAAGTGTTGCTCGGGGTTACCGCTTCCAACATAGGAATTTAACCCCGAGCCGCACTCGGGATACCGCTGGGGGGGGGGGGGTAGAAAAAAAAGGAATAGACCGCTTTTAGATGCGGTTTTTCAAAAAACTAGACCGCCGGGGAGGTTAATAGGACTATACACAGGACACAAGGTCACCCATTTAGAATGGATGAAATGAAATTTGGCCTAAAGCATAGAAAGGGTTATTTTACGGTGAGAACAATAAAGCCATGGAATTCTCTGCCTGGTTGGGTTAGAGACGGTACTGACTTTTTTTAACATGACTAAATGACTTCCTGCAAAATCATAATATTAAGGGTTATAATATTTAATATGTGGGTAGAAGCTGTTTGATTCAAGGAGAAATCTTACAGCCATTCTGGGGTCAAGAAGGAATTTTTTCCCAGTGTGTTGCATATTGGCGAGCACTTCTGACTGGGTTTTTGCCTTCTTTTGGATCAACAGCAGAAGGTAATGTGTGAAAGGCTAAACTTAATGGATGTCCTTTTTGAGCCTATGTAACTACCTTAGATACTCGAGTATAGCGCGACCCGAATATAACGCGTTGGATAGAGATTATGGAATTGAGAGAATACTCAAGACTCGAATAGAACACGAGGAGCAAAATTACAAAAGTATACTGTACCGGTAAGCAATTAAAATCCTTCGAAGTTCTTGATTGGCTTAATCCAAGCATGCCCTCTGGCTATCAAACATTCATACCCACACATCCATATAGCATCTCACAATGCCAGACATCCACACACACTGTCACACTTTCACATACCCACTCATTCACACAGCACCAAAATTAAATGCAATTTTGGTGTTTTGCAATTCAGTCCATTTTGGCTCACTTCGGCGATTCCATTTAATAAAAAATACGGTGAATTCACTATTTGTCAAATGGTCACTGTATGTTGCCAATATTGGAGTCGCCAAAGCAGTTATCGGACATTGGCGAAAACTGCTTAAATGAATAAAAAATAAAATAAAAAAATTTTAAAAAAAATTGTGTGTAAATAATAAAAAAGGCCCTTTGCGCGCCAGGTGCATGGGCGGGCCGCATCACTTGTACGCCCCGCCGGCATTTATCTGTCACCTGCCCGTCAAGGGGATAAAGAAACAAACATTTTAAATTAAATCGCTTAAAAAATACAACACAGTCTTAAAAATTAAAAAAGGTTGTCGTAAAAAATAAAAATAAGTGATCTTAAAAAAAATAAATACATTTTTTTAAAATAGGTGCCAATGGGCTCACTTGAGGCTCTTTCAGCCAGTCGGCCTGCGGGCATTATTAAGGCCCCAGAGTTGAGGTAAACGCCCAGTATACCCGATGGCTATTCAAGGCTTGTATCAACCTGTAACTATAGAGACTACAGGAGTTAAATATCCCAATTAAATAGGAAAATTTCTATGATCAACATAGGGAATCACTCTGTTTATTATGTGTTAACACATACTCGTTAATTTTGGAGTAATTCCCAGTCACTCACGTCCTGTGGCATGCCACAAGAGTAACAGCTAATCCAAGAACAGTCATCCTACAAGACAGTCCTCTGCTCACTCTAGGTAACTGACTGGCCTTCAGTGTTTGTCAGTCAGCGCATGGTGTCACAATGGAGTATAAACACAAGGGTGCCTGATACTTGAACCATTTAAATAGCTGTGAGCGATAACTTTATGATAAATGTTAAACCCATCCCAGAAAAGGACCTTGCAGCAAAGTGAACCTGCTGCTTGTGATTTTCTTTAGAAGACTAGACATTGACAAGTTCCCTTTCTGTGACGTCTCATCACTTGAGAAATTCCTAATAGCAAATCACATTTTATACAGAACCATGGATTGACATCACAATACATCGACAGTGTCACATTCTGAAGGGCAATCTCTCACACAAGCTTTCTGTAGTGACGCATACTAGCTGCCTCTTTAATTGGCATGGTTGTAGTTAAAGAGTGACTGCAGGATTGACCCCCACCATCTTGCATATCAATTTGCTGAAATTGCTATGCCAAGAATTTGATTGACAGATGGAGCAGCACAAAAAAGGGAGATAAGGAAAAGTGTGGGATCAGTTTGCTTAGATATATATTTATACACAGGGTGTCCATAAAGTCTCTTCACAATTTCAAAAATGTATTACAAAGGCAAATGAAAAGACATAAATATATACGTGGCAATGGCATCAGTGATCCTCTGCTTTAGATTAGTGATGTCCTGTACCTTTGTTCGATACATGATAACCCCATAGAAAGAAGAAATTTTTCTTCTGCGAGACATCAATTACTGCAAAGGTTTACCTTGACCTTTTGACTGAATACGTGGCACCACAACTATATGACCTTCAACCAACCATCATTTTTCAGCAAGATGGTGCACCACCACATTGGTGACTGCATGTTCGTGTGTTCCTAAATGAAACATTTCCAGACCGGTGGAGTGGAAGGGGTGGCCCAATTCCCGGGCCACCTCGTTCACCAGAGATCACTCCCCTCAACTTCTTTCTTTAGGGTAATATTAAAAGATAGTGTATCGAACAAAGGTACAGGACATCACTAATCTAAAGCAGAGGATCACTGATGCCATTGCCACCATTGATGAGGGTATGTTACAGCGAACATGGTAAGAAAGCGAGTGCTTCGTGCAATTAAAAAGGTACCCATATAGGAGGTGTATTAAATGAGGCAAAAAAAGTAAATATATACGTCTCATTTTGTAATAATTTTCACTTATCTGTCTTTTCATTTGTCTTTGTAATACATTTTTGAATTTGTAAAGAGATTTTATGGACACCCTGTATATTATACACACATATGAGAGGAAGAGAATATTAAAACCTTTAGAAAAAGACAACTGAACCCATGACAAATGTACTTTAATGGGACATGCTTCCTTTGAACGAAAAGGCGTTAAATGTGTGCTATGTCTTTTGACTGAGACAGTAGTCTCATTCTTCAGGCATAAAAATACATATTATTCACCTGGATTGATTGTCTTGAAGGATAACAGAACGGCAAACCTATAGAGACGGCTGGGGGTTGCCCATACAAAACCTCACAGGTGTACTCTCCGGGACCCAGGATACAGGCTCCCCATAAGGCCCCATTCACACTGAGCGTCATGAAAATCGCGCATTTTTCATATAGCGATAATATCGCGTGACACCACTGATGTCGTGTGTGGCAAATCGCGGAAAAAGATGTCATGTACAAGCGACGAGCTACAGGCGACATTGAGCTGTGAGATGGGAACAGCTCAATTGAAATGCATTGGAGAAGCTACATAGAGCGATATCGCGCGGAAATATGCGTGATTTCGTGACAAAAAATTTGGTTCCCTTTTCTGCTTACATTTTAGATTATGCTGATTCCAAGACGAGTGGTGGAGGAGAGTTTCGTCTGCCAGTTATTTTGGAAAAGTGGACTTTCCCAGTTTAACGAGAGATGTTGAAATACCATCCAGTGTGTGAAAAAACTATAATTATTTCATATGTAAAAGCTGACTATTATCATTGGATAATTTTGGTGGATGCGAGCTCTAGTGGATGACTTTTTGTGTTTATTAAAGATTTTTTTTTTTCATATTCACCTGCGCTGTTCTGCTGGAGGCTTGAACAACCAAGACACTAGCACTTCTCCTAGACAACATGTATATTAAAACCTCCCTGGCGCTCTAATTATTTCATTATCTTTATATTATATCATTTATCTCTGGCATCGGCTGGAGGACACAGCAGGAGGACATTGGGGGATCACAGGGACAAGGTAAGTTATACTACAATGTAATTCCAAGTGTGGCGCGGGGTTTACGGCTTTTGGTACTGATAATCAAACCCTGAGCCAAACTCGGGATTACCGCCAGGGGAGGTTAAAAGGTGCGGGAAAGAAAAGGCAAGGGAAAAAAAAACCATGTTATTCAGAGAAAGATGAAAAGCAGGAGAATGGAAAATTCTAGGTCAAAATAGCCGATTTGGAAAGTGAGATAAATGTGAGAATTTTTCTGGTTTGGCTATTTTAACCTAGAATTTTCCATTCTCCAGCCATTCTCCTGCTTTTCACCTCTCTCTGAATAACCATGTAGGAGTCCAAATTGGGAAATACATATTACAAGAAAAAAAAGGGTAAAAAGAAAACCCAAGGAAAAACAAAAAGGGATAGATATATATATATATATATATATATCTCTTCAAAACCTATATATATTTACAGAGGCTGGAGTGTGCACAGAGTTTCACATGAACAGTATTTACCAACCCTTTCCTCATGGAGCACTTACAGGCCTGATTTTATGGAATAGCTTGGGAAATGCAGACTGAATAATGCAATCACTGAGCAGCAAATGGTAACACCTGGTTTGTGCTCAGATATTCTGCAAACCTGGCCTGTTAGTGCTCTCTGAGGAGAGGGTTGAGAAAGAATGTGCTAGTCCATGTGAAACTATGATTGGTGGATTAGTGGGAGGGGTAGAGGCAGACAAGAGCTCACTCCCTGTGGTGAAAGCTGAAGAAACATCCCTAGCTGAAGGGTGTGCCTGAGAAAGAAACAAAACAAGGGTTCTGGGAAGTATAGAACAGGTAAATTACAAACTTTCCAAGCTTTTCTTTCTTTATTTCAGTTGGTAAAGTATTTCCTGCTGGCTAAAAACAAAAGAGATGCAGGTCTCCTTAAGAAGTAGTAACACTGAAATGTAGATCCTAAAATACTAGGGTTAGTTAAGCGTCATTGTTTTCCGGCAACCTTTTCATTAAAAAAAAATTCAAGCAGCCACAGGAGAAGCTTCAATGTGAAGCTTCTCCTGCTACAGAGTGGCTTTTACTTTTGTGAATGCATTACAACCGCAAGTTTTGCAACCTCTGCAAACACCAGCACTTATTAAACAAAACCCTTAAGTTTATGTCCCCCTGCTTGATTTGACCATAGGAAACAGTGGACAAGTTTGCATGATTTAAATAAGCATATACTTCCAGTAACAGAGCTTTTTAGAGGTGGATTGAATATCATGGAAAAAATAATCTGGGCCAGGGGCGTAACTACCAGGGGTGCAGAGCGTGCCACTGCAAACAGGCCCCTAAATTCAGGGGGGCCCACACACAGCCTGCCTCACCTATGATTCACACTTACACAGCACACATTACTGTGTGTTTTATTCCTGTGAAGCTCTGAGATATACATGGTGCGCATTACATTAAAAATGGGATGGATTGAAATGGTTGTAGTGGACCTGGAAAAAAAAAAATGGGACACTGACTAGTCGACATTGTGGACCTGGAGGGGTCCAGTGCATGGAAATGATGGGGGGGGGTGTATGTTTTTGCCAAGGGTGGGAGGGCCCCTTCATGGATTCCCGCACCTGAGGATTCTAGTTACGCCTCTGATCTGGGCTCTAATTCAAATCATATGAAATATCAAAAATAAATCAGCCACTAAATATGGATAATTATGTTTTAATATTGACACAGGTGATCTTTAACAACATACAGAGGATATGACCAAGGAAAAAGATGTTAGTAAGCCTTAAGAGGGACATTCAAATAATGTCCGAGCTATACTTTAATCAGAATACAAAGCTAAACATATTCCTGGCTACATCCAATATTTAGCAAGTTATCCCTATTGTAAGATGAGTTCACGGACCTGTAACCTACATACTGTGTTTTACTTACCAGTTTAGTCCTTGTGCTGACTCCGGCTTCTGCTGTGCACTGATATGCACGTTTCATAATTTCTGGGGCATGTCAGGGTTAACTTTTGTCCTCTGTGGTGGCACAGGGACTGTTCCCACATCCAAAGCTTCCAGCACACTATAGCACTGACCAAGATTAAAGAGCTAACCACTGCTTCAACTAGTGTACTCCATAATGTCCCTTAATTAATTTGTCTGCATTGTGAGGCATCTGATTGGCTGTGTGCACATATTAGTTGATGATAGTAACAGGCACAGTGTGTGGCAAATTCCTGCAGCTAAATACCAAAAGAACTGGAAAAAAAGCCCAGGACATGAGGCTCCAGGTGAATTTAAACACATTTGAATAACAAACAGGTGGTCAGGGTTAATAGTTAACCTCTTTTTTGTTTAGGGTGGTCCTTTAACCCTTTTCTGCTTCAGGCCGTACTAGTATGCCCCGCCAGCATTCACTCCCTCCCGCCGCTGCCTGTTGTTAACATACAATTGAACACCAGAAGACTATCCTTTTCATAATGTCTGACTCCAGTAAGAGGTATATGGTATCACTGCACATTAAACACACAGGGCTCTCTATTCCAACCTTGGTGCTAACTTAACCAGAGCGGTTGTAAACTTCCCAGAGCCATTTAAGCCTATGGAGTTGGTACGTTTACAGCAGCTCTGGTTGTTTACACCAAGGTTGGAATACAGCCCTTTGTGGGTTATTCGAATGCCGGTGTTTGTCGAAGTTCAAAAATGGCGACAAATATAGACATTCACAAAAAAGAAATTGAAATGGCGGCAGGAAAAGCTTCGTTGTGAAGATTATCCTGCCACTGTTTGGATCTCCATTTTGGTGAACACCGATGCTTTCACAGTGGCAACTTAGGCAAAAACACTTGCGCTCTTTTAATAAGTTCATTATACACAACCGACAGCCCTTTTTTATAAGGATCACTACCAATTAATCCAAAACAATGACTGTTCCTTGGTCGTTTTAATATATAAAGCAGGTAATGACACAGTTTGCGTGTATGATTTAAAAAATATTTTGCAGCTTTCATTTTGTATCGAGCACAACTTGCGCTGAATCGATCAGTTGCTTGCAGTATTTATAAAGCATCAGAGACAGGTACATCTTACAAAGGTAATTTCATAAATCGACTGAAATCCCCTTTGTTCTTGCGGATGCTCGGCTAGCCCCTAGGTCAAAGTAACCCGATCAAACCTCATCGATGACGACATAGCAATAGAAAAAAGTATTTTCTCTCGCCAATTTAAACAACACATGCAAATCTACCATCCCTGTGTTTTAATGTAGGTTATACGTTAGCTATGTAATGTGCCTCCTTATTTTTGCACGGCACACATGGATATATATATATTTTAACTCCAATAGTCCCTGTAATATTTAGCGAACGACAAAACAACTATTAAAGCTGTTCCCCAAAGGTAAATCTATATAGAAAACACAAAATTCACCTCAAACTGTAACATATTTAGACCAGTCATAGCAAAAGGGACTATTCATTGCCACCTTCAAAATGTATCCTCCAGCAGATATGGCCATCTGAGAACACGTGAGGGGGCGGGCACCTACCTTCTCCCCCTACAGTCCATTACAGCTCATTTGCATTTACTGCAGGCAGACTGTAAACGCGTATAACCCCCCCAACTGGCAGAAAACATAAGTCGGGCAGTTGCTGCAGCCAATCGACTTTCTCTCCGAGATGGTTAATTTGCATAACGGCAGGGCGCGTGACGTTAAGGGATGGAAGTAGGCGGAGCTACCGCTGTTCGGGTTTGAATGTCGGAGCAAACGGTGCCGAGGGAGAAAGGAGGAGAGTGTTAAACGCGGCGGTGAAGAAGAGATCGTTTCGGCTGTTGGACGGTTTCCCGTGTGATTCTCGCGACGTTAAACTCCATGAAAAGGTATCCGGACGACGTTTCTGCGCGTGGCGCTGCTTCATTTTGTGGCAGGACGAGCGTTGTGTTTATCACCCACAAGGTCTTCCTCGCTGTAAACAAAATGGCGCCGAGCTCTCCTAGATCATAACAAGCGCGCAGCGCCCTCTAACGGCCAAGCGAGGTAGTAGGGGCATGGCTTCGCGATAACACGTGACTATCAGTCCACCCGCTCCTTTGTTCGCAAGGTCTTGAAGTGCGTGCGTTAATTTGCTGCAACGTGTGCAGTATTGCATGCATGTGAAGCGCGTTTTTACAGCAAGCTGCAATTATGGGAGGGCGGGAAATTATGCGTGCCTAAAGCAGCTATTGTTTGACCTAACTTTTAAGGGAATAAGGCAGTATGTATGAGTTAATGATGAATAGTGCCCCTCACAGCTTTTTAGTTAGTTACAGTTTATAAAGCACCAACAAATTGCTATTTCCATGTCCCACCATTGCAGGGGCTCAGACTTTTATTTTCCCTTCTTTTTATGACAAGCTTCAACTTTAATTTTAATTACAGACCCCATGAAGCTGACATGTGCGCAACATCTTCAATCTATGGCTCACAATGACTTTGATGGACAAAAATGGCCCCTTTCCTTTTTATCAATGTATTGCCCTGAAATTCATACTTAAAATTAGAATTTTATTGTTCATAGACCATTTATAAATCACACATGTACTTTCTGGAGGAATAGTGACTTTTTGATGAGGAAAGTGGGGATTTATTGCTCCGAACATTACTGTTTGTCGCATTTTACTCCGTTGCAACTGTTGCCAATATTTTCAGGCCGATCAGAGTTACTAACTCGCTTATTATTGTTCTCTAAAACGGTTTTCAACCTTTTCATCTTGCGGCATAACGGCAGTTTTTAAAGTTGTTTTTTTTTTAAATCTAATAATCATTAAATGAAACCAATATTAAAGTTACTCTACTGAAAGTGACTTTTTTGCCTTTAAATAATTGGACAGAGGCCCCTGATGGCCTCTGACCAGTTATTTTTTTTAAATATTTTTGGTGATATTCCTCCCCTTTTTGTCCCTCGCCGCGCGCTGCTTCTCCTTTTCCTCCTCCGGGTCTCCCGAACCTGGAAGTCCGATATTTTTTTCTGTGCTACTTGCGTAGCGCAGGGAACACCGATTGTGCGATGCAACAGGACTCACAAACTTTACGTATGCAAGTCCCGTAACACTTGTGTACAACGATGGATCGGGGTTGCACGCACAGATCTAATCCATCGGCTTTCTCCGACACCCGCCGGTTTCGCGGGCTGTCTCAGGGAGGAGCACTGCCATGGATAAATAATCATTGCACAACTGTTCAACATATTGTTTGGTCTGTTTTCATTAGTGACTTAATTTGTTGCCAATCTGTGTACAGCACATGCTGTTTAGGCTCGTGTCAGACGAGCGCAGTGTTCACGTCCGTGTTGCACATAAGTACGTCCGTGATGGCAGACAATTGTGGTAAATGGAGCCCCACACACAAAGTACTGTGTGGACGCATGACGGACGCGGCACACGGACGCAGGTTAGGCAAGAACGTAATACTGCTATAACGGGCGTGCGGAGTGCGCCACATCTGCATAGCTTTGTGTGTGTGTGTGTGTGAGTGATGGAACATGGTTCCAGCATTTTTGAACTACAAAATGTTTTTTTATTTTCCCTGCTACTTCCGTCAAAAATAATGCCCGTCACAAAAACGGACTGTGTGGCCACTACTGCGTCTTCCGTCAAAAAGTGCATCCGTACTGCACTGACGCACAGTCTGTAGAAAATGCACTCGTCTGACCCTAGCCCAGGAGTCAGACTGATATTATAACCTTAGACTCTGCTTTGGAGCCGATTGCAGAAGACTTGCCACTGCTTTACTCTGTATGATTTAGTTCTAGGGTTATGTCAGACATAATTTGTTTTTATTAAGTTTACAACTGCAGCAGCACTATAGCACAAACCCTGGGATACTGCCACTGGGTATGGGCAATGTAACGCTGGTGTTTTTATCCTTACTGGAAGCTGGAGTCCTGTGCTACCACCCCATCCTGCCCGCCTCCCCTCTTCAGTCTGGAGCTGCCATTCTCCCCCTTCAATCCCGTCCCTTTCCACAAACTCACTCTGGTCTGTTCTTTCTGCCCAAATTCACTCCCACCTCCGGACCCTCCTGCAAAGTTTGAGATTATTGTAAAGGGACGCTCTACACACCCTGACCTCTTTTAGCTTATTAAAGTGGTCAGGCTGCATGGAGTGCCCCCCCCCCTCCCTGTTCTCAACCTGCTTTCGTGCTGTCATCATGTCTGAGCGCTTGTAGCTGCGTTCGTTTGCAGAGAAAGCAGATATGGGCTTAAGCTGCGTACGCAGCATCAAACCAACACTGTGACCAGGTGCTCATGTAATTTGTGTGCAAAAAGTTGCGTATGTATGTACACGAAGAAAATTGCTCAGGAAAAAAATGCGGGGGTAGGGGTTGATTTTTATTTTTTCCCCTCCATTTTTTTTTTGTTCTTCACAATGTTCCTTTTTTAAGTAAACAAATTTTATCTGATTAATCGATTTTGTGAAAATAATCATAAGTTTCCTCCCTAGCCTATGCTACCTAACTAACATTTGTCTGGTGACGTGTACGTGGTATTAGACTGACTGCAGTGTGGTTGACAAACATTTACAAGTCAAAAAATTCGGTTCGTTCTCCAATCAATGCAGAGGAAAGGCTGCTCATATCGTCCGCAGGCTGTAATGGAGACTTGTGCAGAAAAAAATGGTTTTGCGCCTATTCCCGAATAGGGTGGCTGCGTGGACCAGAAGAATCCAGCCTGCTTGGTGTATTGGAGACTTGGGTGTGGCTGGCCACTAATATGTTATGCTGTGTATCTGCCTGTAACCTGACAATGAGGCTTCTCCATCTGCACACTAAGTGCTTATTTGTTCTTTCTAATGTAAAGCTTTAATTCATAAGGTGCTTTCCATTTACCAGTCTGTATAATATTTATATCGATGGTTTGAGAAGTTGCGGACAAAACAGATTTAAATTGCTAAATTTATTTGCTCATTTATAGTGGTTTTATTTAAGGAAAACTGAATTATGTTACCTGGATTACACTTTTTTTTTAACTTGATTTTTCCCTGAATGCGACTATAACTTAACATCTGAACATAAGTATTGTTTTTAAACCACTTTTTGTAGATCCTGAACCTCCAACAGAATTCTTTAACATTCTTTTACAGGAGTATTGCCAGACATTTCCTTGGCCAATTAAAATGATATGCTTTTATAGAGCGCCAACAGCTTCCATAGCCCTGTACAATTGGGTGGACAAACCAAATTAACAAATGAAATGCACACAGAGCCAGACCCAGTTTTGGATGACTGATTTTCGTTTTTTTTCCTTTTGGCTGATAATTTCGGTGCATCCCTATCATTGGCTGAGGAAAGTGACTGAGATGGAACGCAAGCTGACAATGGCAACACTGAATATAGCAGAGCTGCACTCGTTGGCTTCTCATCGCTTGTTTAATGGAACACACTGCTGTATTTTATTTGCAAAACCTGTTTACAGCTAATACCTTACTAACGTCTTTAATTGTAGCAAGTCCGTTTCGTGGTCAATTGTTGTCTGTTAACCTCCTGTTTGAATTTGGGTGTGGCCTGAGGCAAAAAGCTGTGTAACATCAGAGGCAGTTTGCTCCAGGCGAAATAAATATATCTGTATATATGTATATATGTGTGTATGTTTTGTCCATGATGACTTAACCCATTGACTGCTAAAGACCTGTCCCCCAATCATGAATTTAACTTGTGATCTTTATCTCCCTGTAGCCTTTGAATTGAAGAAGCTAATTACACTTGTTTGCCTTGCCAATGTACGAATCTGAAAGAAACAGCACTGAGTCTTGTAGGATTGGTCACAAGAACAAACCTACACCTGCAGAAAGAAACAATGGGTCTTTTACAGTGGTCATGGTCTTCACATTTAAATGTGAATATTTACCATTCTAGAAGACTGACATTATAAAGGGACCTTATTTTTTTTCTCTCAAAGGTGTGCGTCTGCTCTCATGTTACATATTCGTAGGAAAAGCAGATTTTTATAAAATTGCAAATAAACCTGCAGGAAGCGTTAACCAACTGTTTATCAGGTGCTTAGCCAGGCTTAAACCTAAAAACGTCAATGGTTGTTCATTATGGATGGCAAAGAATAGTTTATTTTGCTGGCGTGTGCCATTATACCGCTCATCTCATACTATAATATCTCGTGCTATATTTAGAGGGTATTGAGACCCCTCCTTTGAAAGTAGAGACTTCACTCTTTTTGTATGAGGGTTAACATCACTCTCTATTTTGCAGACAGGTACCATTGTAATGGTGGATAACCGTAACTTTTTGTTTTTATTGCGTTTAAATACTTTTAGTATTCCTTTCCCCCTTGCTGAGCACTCAATTATTTTGGAAAGGGGAGACTAAACTTTCTAATAAGGGGGCACAAAGTGTGGTGTTCTCATAGCACCACTTGCATATAAATAAAATAAAGGTGAGTGGGTATCTACTCTGCGGCCCCCCTAAAATACAGAGGTGGCATTAGAACTTATTTGAAAGCATTTTTCCTGCTCTTTTTAAACAAGTGTCCATGAGTCCCTCCAACTGGCAGCCTATTTTCATGACCAATGACGTGCAAAAGTAGAGCGATAATAGGATTCTCGGTCATTTAAAGCGGCACATATCACACCCTCCTTAAAGTAATATCTCACATGATCCCTTATTTGAAAGCTGGTTTTCCCACCATTCAAATTATGTTTTGTTTTTGCATAGCTGCCAAAGAGAAGCATAGTTTTAGTGAAGACGTGTCCGTAGCCACTGAATGAATTTCATAGTGATTTTGTGTAGGAGTTCAGATATGACTTTTTATATTGGTTAAATTTAATTGTAGAACTGAGTGAGTATAAAAAGAGAAAATAATTATATATTAAAACAAAATGGACATGGAATCCTAGTTTTTGTTCTGCTATACAGATGACATGGCGCTAATTGTGGAATCGTAAACTATTTAACATTTTAAGGGAACAATGACTCCTATGCTTTATTTTAGGATGCACACAGTCAAAATGTCCCAAAATTTTCATTCTTTTCTTATATTAGGCTGCCATATTTCAATAATTGTTCAAACTGAAGTTCTTTTCTGAAAGCAGGTCTGCTGGGGAAAAAAAACCTGTGTAACTTGTGTGGGTATCCTTAGCGTTGGCTGACAGTGATTTATCTAAAGATGGGGGGCCTATGGCTGAGAAATTGCTCAACAATGAAGGGGTTAAGTGAGTTGTTGCCTCTGCTTCATATTGAAGCTTATGCATTCTATGTTATGATTAGAACTTGTAAGGCAGCTCTCATCTATCGTGACATGTAATTTTTCCTTTTTAAAATGTGGTGGTGGAGCAAGCACCAGTCTAGCAAGGTTACAGTTTTGTTCTATAGCCCTTGTCAGTACTTCTGTTAACCAGTGTTATTGCTATTATTAAGCGATGGAATGGCAGGGGGCCCCTACACAGACTTGAATTAATTTTCGGTCAGAAAATATCTCCATTTGTTGTGCGGTAGCATTAAGGTAGTCTAGTCTTCCACCATCATATTTAATGTTAATAATATACCTCCGAACCTCAAACTGATGTGTTTCTGAAATGGGTATTTATACAGAAATTTGCAAACTGTGCTCTAAAGTAGTTGTATTGGAAAAAATATTGTTTCTCTCCTATAACTTCTCTTCTGTGTTCTGTCAGTCTTTTAAATGGTAACCTGCATAATATTGGTTTTAGCATGACTACACACGTTATAGTGCTGGATCATGGCCCCTCCTCTAAAAGGCGTGCTAGCCTTTGAATTGTAAACGCGCTAGCTAGCTTACAACGTGTGACCAGGAGGGCGATATTGCTGTTAAAGGTGCTTTTAATTTTTTTGCCACTCTGTAGAGTGAATATAAAAATTTATATTTATGATCATTTTGTAGTTTTATTCAGGTGTTGTGGATTAACCCCCTCATTACAGAGCAGTTTAAAGTCTACGTACAGAGCTAATTTTTTTGATGGCTATGTTTATAAACTCCTAAAACCTTGCAATTGTCTTCTTCTGTACTCTGTTCTCTTCAGTGTGTTAACACATCTCACTGAGCAATATTTATCATTCACCATAAATTTTGCCATTTGCATGCAACTCTGGGAAAGGTTCTCTCACTGATGTAACAGATCTAAGTTTCTTTCTTATATTACCATGTCCTTTACCATTTAACAGATTATAACTCCTAGAAAATGGACTCCGTTCTGTGTCAATTACACATATAGCAACTGTAATGAAGTCCATATATCCAGTGTTTAAGTTATTCGACTAAAATACGACTGAAGCTAAATGACATTTTAGCCATAGGACTCTGACTAGCACAATAAAAATTGGTCCCTCCCTAACATTTTCGTCTAGTCGATGAACATGTCAATAGATTTACGTCATGGTTTCAGTCATAGTAGCTTATAGTCTAGTTTTTATCCCTGAAATAATGTAGTCAAAAAAGTCTTTGGCAATTAGTTTATGAAATTAACACTGCTTATATTCCTTCTGTTTGCTTCAAGGTGCAGTAAAACAATGTTCACCTTGCAAAGATTACAAAATAACTTTATTTTTGTGATGTGACATGCAAGTGGAAACCTTTAAACCAGCCTGGAGTAAGTAGGAATTTACATGGTTACATAGGCTGGAAAAAAGACATACGTCCATCAGGTTCAGCATTTCACACATCACCTACTGACTCTAACATAACTGCTGATCCCATTAGCACCTACGTATAGTCAAATGCAGTACATTGGTATATGTAATGGGTATTTGTGTGTGATCCATATATCGCAACCAGATTTATTTTATTTGGTGCAAATAATTACAAGACCCTTTTTTTGAGATGGTAACGCCAAAATATTGTAAAGCTTAAAAATGCATTTCATTAGCATAGGAAAGTAATATCACATCTGAAAGGGCTCCTCAAGGCCTTTCCAGAGATGCACAAATCCATTGAATTTCCCCCTGCTGGAGACCAGCTCGGGGACTGATAAGGTCAAAAGGGGGTTGTGATGTTGTTTTTACATACATTTACTTAAAAAGTAAAAAAGTCGTTGGGGGGGGGGTTCTGTTGTATCCGATTTACTGGAAAAATTATCGTCAAACTAGTGATGCACCGAAATGAACATTTTGGTCCGAGACCGAAAATGTAGGCTGAGCTCGGCTGAAAACGAGACCGAAAATCAGTCATCCGAACCTGGGCCTGGAGGCATAGGTGAGCCCCCAGCTTGGCTGGGCCTCCAGGGCCCAGATTCCTAAGTACCTGAGCTGTGCCTTCTCTTTACGCATGGCGGCATGTCCAGGCAGCACACAGCAAGCAGAACACCAGCAGCTTCAATACTCCAGGGTTACAGGGCCCGGGGAGGGGGGCTGCACTGTCCTCCCGGTCCTATGGCACACACATCCCTCTAGTGACTATGAGAAACCGCTGAGGGCCTGCTGATCCTGTTCGGGTCTCTTTGCCCTCACACTTGGCCACAAGCTCGAGTCACCTGTGGGATTGTTGTCACCTGGAAGCTCGACTCCTATTTTCTAAATTGTAGCCAATAGGAGCAGAGCTCCCAGTGATGGGACAATTCAGTAGGCGAGCTCATAGCAGAGTGTGAGGGCAAGGACCCCAAAGAGGAAACAGCAGCAAAGACCGGGGATCAGCAGTCCCTGTGCGGCTTCTCCCCTGTCACTGGAGGGATGCACACTCCATAGGCCCAGGAGGACAATGCAGCCCTCCCTCCCCGGACATGGGCCCTGTAACCCTGGAGCATGGAAGCTGCTGGTGTCCTGCCTGCTGTGTGCCACCCAGACACATGAGTAAGGAGAAGGCGCAGCTTAGGTAAAAAAAAAATATCAGTCATCCGAATCTAGACCCTGGAAGGGGCTCGCCTAGGCCTGGAGGCTTGATCGGTTTCAGGGGAGCCCCCCCCCCGGCTTGGCTGTGCCTCCAAGCCAAGTTTCGGATTACTGATTCTCGGCTGTTTTTTTTTTTTTTTCCTTTTTAGCAGAAGGCTGAAAATGGTGCCTTCGGCTAATATTATCGGTGGCTGAAATTTTCAAGCATCCCTACGGCAAACTAATTGCTTTTATGATAATAATCGTTGGTTGCAGCCCATGTTTGGACTTTCCAGGCATTGAACGTATACTCCAATGCCTAAAATGTTAGTGGGTTGTAACAAAACCTTGTGTACCTCCATCATTGGTGCTCCCTAAAATTGCTCAGATGCCCAGAACAATTCTAAGGATGTACCCTGCCACCACTGAGGTTTGTAATAGATGCAGCACGCAATGTAGGTAAGGCAGGATCTAATCTGTTTTCCACACAACAGGGTATAATCACAGTGGAAGCAGGCTCATTGCAATAGGCACAACCAGGAAATAGACAGCCTAAGAAAGGTCTTCAGATACTAAATTGCTTCCCCTTTCCACACCCTTACTGATCTAACAGAGAATGAAACTCCCCTACTGACAAAGACACCGTTACAAAGCTGCTTCTAGTTCGAGACAAGGCTGTTTAGCGGGAATCCACCAGATTCAGGGCTCGATGGAGACATCTGGGGCAATATACAACATCACAGCAAACACAACATGACATTCAACAGTGAACACGCCAGGGAACAATACAGTGCAATCATGAGGGAATAGGACATGAAGAACATGGACACCCTATACCTAGGGATTGGGGAACAATATAAAATATCAGGTGCACCAAAACCCACGGTCCCTCGCCTCCCAAAAAGCATCTCTAGGTCCATGTACCCAAAGTCCTAAGGGACAACCTTCAAGGGGGTGGGTTGTTAGTTTAACTTCAAACCGTCCATTCCATTTTTTTTTTTTATTTTTTTTTTAGAGTATGTAAATAAACAAACCCTCATTCCAGTACCAGACTCCCTTTTTTGGCACTGAATGGATGTGACATGCTGCCTGATTTCTGTCAGGCCGCAGCTTTCACATGACGGGGAGGCTAGATTCTCCAGGGTGTGGTAAGCCAATCCAGTGCTTCTGAATGATGTCCGTTGGTTGTTGAGGAAAATGGAATAGTAACGTTCTCTAACCAATATCAGGGAAGCAAGATCTAATCTCTGCTTTAGTAGTAGAGCTATTAATCCACACACACACACACACCCTCAGAAGGAGAGGAGAGCACATTCAAGTCACTGTGACCATTCAATTATCATTAAATAATCACACTGCCTAGAGGGTCTACTGTACAGAGTAAATTCAGTAGTGTGGCGCTAACGTTATGCACTGTGTCATCTCCCCTGCGCACACACCATTTTGGGAGATGTGTACATAAGATAGGTGAATGTATTCTCATTACAGTTGGTTATCTGCAATGGCATTTGTTTACCATTATTTAATTATACATTTTTGTATATCAATCATGACCTTTCCATTGCTTCCCTCCACAGTAAGATCATAGCCTTCACTGATTAAGAAATAGAGGTCCACAGGACCCATCCCTCTGTTAGGGTCATTGAGTGGGTTAACTGTGTTGGACTCCTGCATGGATGTGATAATTTCACTGCTTGTGCAGTCCCTAAAGGAAGGTGTGTGTGTGTGTCTGTGTGATGATTCACAGGTGAACAGAGCAAAGGTTTGAAGATCAGGGAGGCGTTCCATGTACCATCAGGTTTGTCTCTACCAGAGTCCACAAAGACTTTTTTTTGTTAAGTAGCTTGTGTCTATTAAAAAATATGGGGCCAAATCTGTTGCCTTAAAATGAAATGAGTTGTAGTGCTACTGCATACAAAATTTGTGCAGGACCTATCTAGGTAGTTTTTTATTTAACCCCATGAGCGTGAAGGATGTACATGGTACGGCCTCTCCTTCTAGCCCCCTTCCGCCCATTACTCATCCCTCTGTCCAGGGTCCCACGCGGATCTGACTTCAAGTCAGATTTGCATATTCATACACCTCCTGGCGCATTGATGTCATCGTGCCAGGCGTACAAAGTCAAGCGAGGCATCGCTGGAAAGGTTAGTCTGACCTTTCCAGCGATTCTTCTCTTTAACCCCTTAGGTGCCAGGCTGCGATTCGGTGCCATATGGTAGCCTCCACCAGAAATAGGCTGCAATCTTAAATGTCAGCCCCACCTGTGGGTCTCCCCTCGTCAAATGACGTCATCGCGCATGGAGGGATGATGTCGTTTAGAGAGGTAACACCTAACTGCCCAGGAACTTTCTATAGAAATCCCTATGGGGGACATAGGGGAGGTCCAAAAGACCTCCCCTATCTCGCGAACAGTGGCAGCTAGAGGGTCCCGGTTGGCATCCTTAGAAAGGCCAGAGCACGGTTACATGTAAGCAACAACAAAATAAATTTTAAAAAAATATTACTGCAGTACTATTGTTCACTTTTCAATTATATTGTGAACAATAGTACTGCACAAACAAAGAATTACATCTTTTATTTTTAGATAAAATCGCATATTTTCTGTATTCAGAAAAATACAAAACCAAGTTGCCCTTTTCTTTTAAAAAAAAAAGTGTACCCCATAGAATACATACTGCAACTGTAAAGGCTCGGATGATAAAATGTGAAATTACTTTACACGCTGTAGATGATTGAAATTTTAATGTAAACTCCTATTTATTTATTTCTTGTTTTTATCATTCTGGCATATATTAAGAATCTGCCGAGTCTGCCATAAAAAAATATATATATATAATTTGTCTGGGCGGTACAATAAAACAGACTTCAAATCTCGGCGGTCCCTGGCGGTCCGATTTTGACATATTTTATATGTCAAAATTGGTGCATTTGTTTAGCCCCCTGGAGGTACCCCGAGCTACTCTCAGGAATACCACCAGGGAGGTTAAACCTGATGAAAAAAAACAGTCAAAATGAACTCCGCAGTCAAGGGGTTAAACTAATATTTCCATAAAATATTTTTTCTCCGTTTCTGCTTCATGTTGATCTCTATTTAAGACCATACTTGTGCCAATTTTTGACACTAGTTACAGTTCCATTGAAAAATATCTTTCTGGTCAGATATTTTCCTTGTGTGTTTTTTTTTAAAATTTTTTATTTATCGGATGATAAAAAAAAACCACTTTAAAAATATTTTTGTTTTAAAGGAACACAATGTAAAAATCAAGCTGTCCTCCCCTTTTCCTTTATGCAAGTTATGTAGAGTACGTAACTTTCATATGTACATATGCAAATTGCGTAACTTACTTTTTACACAAGGTACGTGAGCACCTGCTCAGAATGATGGATTGATGCTGCGTGCGCACCTCAAGCCTATGCCTTCTTTCTCCCCAAGCAAACGCTGCTACAAGCTCTCTGACGTGATGATGCCAGATTTCGAAGGTGAGGACTTTCTACAGTCTGTCCACTTTAATATGCTAATGTTGGTCAAGGGGCGAAGAAAGTCCCTGCAAAATGATTTTATCAAGAGTGGGGGAGGCAATGGAGGAGGGAAGAAATGAGTCTGGGCAAAGGACTGGCGCAAGTGTGAGAGGGAGGGAGTTAAGGCAAGCGACCAGACCCAAGTGTTGGGAGGGAACAAAACCAAAGGGAGAGATGGTGGCACAGGACTCCAGCTCCAAGTAAGGATAAAACGCCAATGGTACAGCTCCTCCACCAAGTGGCAGCACCCCAGGGTATGTCTTATAGTTCTGCTACTGTTGTAAACTAAATAAAAACCAAGTCCTGCAGAGAAAAGCAGCAGGCACATCTTCTACAATCAACTCTGAGGTTAACCCCTTTTAGGATGCAGGACATACTATACATTCCTGTATTAGGTGGGCTTTGACGCCGCAGGATGACATAGTACGTCCTGGGCATCTGAAGCCCACCTCCCACCAATACTCACCTCTCCTGGCAGTTCCAACGTAGATTTGGCTTCCATGAAGCCAGATCAGCGCTTTTATACCCTCCCGGGACACTGACCTCATCGCGCCCAACGGAGCAGGGGGAGCGCCTGAAAGGAGGGGTTCCTTTTGGATCCCTCTAATGCAGGGCTTGACAAAGCCAGGAGCCTGGTAGCCACTGGCCCCTAGAATTTTACTCCTGGCGCCTAAATTTACAGTTTGGAGTAAAATAATCTAAATGCAGTCTTTGGCATCTAAAAACATCAAGTTTGCTTCAAGGCTTTCTGTCTCCTACATTTAATGTAAATATATCTAGCCCTGGTGTATGTATTTATACAGTCAGGTCCAGAAATATTGGGACATCAACACAATTCTAACATCTTTGGCTCTATACACCACCACAATGGAGTTGGAATGAAACAAACACCATGTGCTTTAACTGCAGACTGTCAGCTTTAATTTGAGGGTATGTACATCCAACTCAGGTGAACGGTGTAGGACTTACAGCAGTTTGCAGATGTGCCTCCCACTTGTTAAGGGACCAAAGGTAATGGGACAGAATAATAATCATAAAACAAACTTTCCCTTCTTAGTACTTGGTTGCAAATCCTTTGCAGTCAATCACAGCCTGATGTCTGGAACGCATAGACATCACCAGACGCTGGGTTTCATTCCTGGTGATGCTCTGCCAGGCCTGTACTGCAACGGTCTTCAGTTCCTGCTTGTTCTTGGGGAATTTTCCCTTCAGGTTTGTCTTCAAGTGAAATGCATGCTCAATGGGATTCAGGTCAGGTGATTGACTTGGCCATTGCTTAACATTCCACTTCTGTCCCTTCAAAAACTCTTTGGTTGCTTTTGCAGTATGCTTTGAGTCATTGTCCATCTGCACTGTGAAGCGCCGTCCAATGAGTTCTGCAGCATTTGGCTGAATGTGAGCAGATAATATTGCCCGAAACACTTCAGAATTCATCCTGGTGCTTTTGTCAGCAGTCACATCATCAAAAAATACAAGAGAACCAGTTCCATTGGCAGCCATACATGCACACGCCATGACACTACCACCACGCTTCACTGATGAGGTGGTATGCTTAGGATCATGAGCAGTTCCTTTCCTTCTCCATACTCTTCTCTTCACATCACTCTGGTACAAGTTGATCTTAGTCTCATCTGTCCATAGGATCTTGTTCCAGAACTGTGAAGGCTTTGTTAGGTGTTGTTTGCCAAACTCTAATCTGGCCTTCCTGTTTTTGAGGCTCACCAATGGTTTACATCTTGTGGTGAACCCTCTGTATTCACTCTGGTGAAGTCTTCTCTTGATTGTTGACTTTGAAACACATACACCTACCTCCTGGAGAGTGTTCTTGATCTGGCCAACTGTTGTGAAGGGTGTTTTCTTCACCAAGGAAAGAATTCTTCATTCATCCACCACAGTTGTTTTCTGTGGTCTCCCGGGTCTTTTGGTGTTGCTGAGCTCACCGGTGCGTTCCTTTTTTAAGAATGTTCCAAACAGTTGTTTTGGCCACTCCTAATGTTCTTGCTATCTCTCTGATGGGTTTGTTTTGTTTCTTCAGCCTAATGATGGCTTGCTTCACTGATAGTGACAGCTCTTTGGATCTCCTCTTGAGAGTTGACAGCAACAGATTCCAAATGCAAACAGCACACTTGAAATGAACTCTGGGCCTTTTATTTGCACATTGTAATTGGGGTAATGAGGGAATATCACACACCTGGCCATGGAACAGCTGAGAAGCCAATTGTCCCATTACTTTTGGTCCCTTAACAAATGGGAGGCACATCTGCAAACTGCTGTAAATCCTACACCGTTCACCTGAGTTGGATGTGCATACCCTCAAATTAAAGCTGACAGTCTGCAGTTAAAGCACATTGTGTTTGTTTCATTCCAACTCCATTGTGGTGGTGTACAGAGCCAAAGATGTTAGAATTGTGTCGCTGTCTCAATATTTCTGGACCTGACTGTATATGAGGTCTGTTGTGTGTGGGTCTGTGTCTGCGGTGTGTAAATAGGGTGTCCAATGACAACGGAGGAAAGAAAAGTAAATAAATAAAGCAATATCACAATGTCGCAAGGTACAGATGTTAACAACACAAATAATATAATAAGTATATATTTCAGAGCGGCCAAACTGATATTAGAAGCAACGGTCTACACTTCTAGGCTAAATAAAAGTAGCCACAAGATCACATGCACAAAAAATACCTAACCGCAAAAAGCACCGGGTAACCAAGTGATAAATAAATTGAAGCAGCCAAAATCAGAATTTGGGTCAGCACAAACCAACTCCCAGATGCAGAGGCAAGGTTCCCAACGTTTTGGCGAGGTATTCCTTGATAACGGCGAATCCTCGCCGACAGGTTGGCTCCTAACTTTTGTAGCTGGCTCCTAGATTCAAAGCAAATTTGTCAAGCCCTGCTTAAATGCATATAATATAACCTCAAAACATTTGGATGATAAAATGTGAAAATAATTTTCCAAGCTGTAAATTGAAATCTGAATCTAAATCCACTTTTTTGTTTTTTTTGTTTTAGCATTCTGACAGAACATGATATAAACATATAATAATGATCTGCTGAAAATAAGGATATATAGTTTGCCTGGGTACCACATTGAAACATAACTTCAAATCACTTTTAGGCTGGGTTCACACTTCAGCGTTTTTCGTATGCGCATAATGCACGCGTTTTTGGCACGCGTATCGCGCAAACGTGAAAAACGCACGTCCGCGCATTGCAGCACGTTCACCCTGCAGTCTATGGCTGCGACCGCGCTGCAATATGCCCCAAAGAAGCTCCTGTACTTCTTTGGACGTATGGCGTTTTTACAGCGCGTTCCTACGCGCTGTAAAACACCCAGGTGTGAATGGGCCCCATAGGAAATCCTGGGATTTCTGTGTTTGGGCGTTTTTACAGCGCGCAGGACGCGCTGTAAAATGCCCAGGTGTGAAAGGGGCCTTAAAGATTATGAGCACAAAACTGTCAATGAGCTCAGCATACGGGGGGGTAAAATAGCTCAGTAGTGAAGGGGTTAAAACTGTTTAATAAGCTGAGCAAGCCAACATTGATTTCAGAGTGTTTAGAACTCAATACTGCAACTGTGTATTTATTTCAGCAGAAATGGTTTGTCTAGCACAAGTTTTAAGATCCAAAAGTAAAATACCACTTCTAGTGAGAAAACCTGTACTGTAACCAATCTCACTAACAAAAATGTGTAAAGTTACGCGTGTGACGAATATAGGGTATATTCTGGTAATATTTGGCCATGACGTTAATATTTTTTATGCGAGTAATGTACAGCGTTACTTTACATGCAGCCTGACTTGATGTGTTCCAGGAGTTAATTAAAAAGGTGAATAGCCTTTTGTTTCTTCTCCAGTAAGCTCCATTGGAGGGCACAATACAGGGAGAGCACTTCTGCACAATAATCTCATCATAATTTCCACAAATACCCTGAAGCTGACTGTTTTTATTATCACATTTATTTTATTTGACACAGGTCATGTCTGCCAGAATGCAAATATTGCAGAACCCATTTAAACTTGTTTCAAGATTAAGGGACATTTTCTGGAGTTTAGAACCTTTCAACCCAGCGATTTATTCTGTGAAGGAGGATACTTTAAAAAGTAGCAAACTTACATTATTTTAATAGTTTATTCTTCTCAGAATTACAATGTTTATGCAAAATTACTCTTTTGTCCACTAGAAGGTAAACCTTTGCCTAGTGTGAGGTCCAAATGTGCTACACAAGGGTTTTCATAAATCTTTTCCTGTGTTAAACTTTTCCTCATCCCAGACTACTTTCCCTGCCCCTTGAAAACCACCTAAAACCTGATGCTGCCAGTTCCATACTTCAGTTTTTTCTCTCCAGACTTGCCCCTTTGAATTGAGGCCAAACTGTTGAATCTCCTCCTCAAGGGAGAGACCATTAATAGATTTTTTTTTTCTTTCTTTCCCAATTCGAAGTTGGTCTTCATGTGTCTTGCTATAAAGAGAGTCTTCCATCTGGCCAGTCTGACATGAAGTCTAGATCAGTGGAGCATCGTAATGATGGCTACCCTTCTGCAAGTTTCTGCCCTCTCCACACAATTTCTGAAGCTTACCTAGAGTAACCATTGGGTCCTTGGTCTTCTCTCTTACCAAGGCCCTTCTCCGCATGATGCTCAGTTTGACCAGGTAGCGACTAGAAAGCATCTTGGTTGTTACAAACGTCTTCCATTTATAAATTATGGAAACCACTGTGTTCTTGAGAACCTCCAATGCAGCCAAGATTATATTTTTCTTAATTGGCCTTCCCCAGATTTTGGCCTCTACACAGTCCTTTCTGTGCTCTGCATAGCACTTTGACCATGTTTTTTTTCTTTCTTCTTTGATATGCATTTACAGCTGTTATAACTTTATGTAGACAGATGTGGGCCTTTCCAAATTCTGTCCAGTCAAATTTACCATATTTTGGTGTAGACGTTTTGCAAAGATGATCCAGAGAAAAAGGAATGCATCAGAGCTAAATTGTATGTGTCCTAACAAACTGTCTGAATAAATCTGTAATTGTGATATTTCAAGTGTCAGTATTCTGGTTGTTTTGCCATTATTTGGTATTGAATGTAGCTTTATGTGGAGTGGAGAATGAATTTAAGGGGACTGAGTACTTTTTGAGTGCACTGCAAATTCCACAGTATATTGTAATCATAACATGTTCTGATAAGTTTAAGGCTAATGTCAAACGAGCGCATTTTGTACTTTCTGACTGACGACAAGGTAGTGGCCACACGGTCCGTTTTTTTTTAACTGACGTTATTTTTGACTGACTGTAGAAGGGAAAATAAATTAAAATGCAAAACCATTTTGTCTGTCAAAAATGATGGACGCACAAATGCAGTCCGTCTGACCTCATTCCTCACTCACACACAAAGCTATACGGATGTTGCAGACGCAGCGCACTCTGTGCGTCCGTTCTAGCGGATTTACATTCTTGCCTAACTTGCGTCCGTTTGCCGTGTCCGTTATGCGGCCGCAGTTCGGTGCGGACGTACTTCGTGTGTGTGTGGGGCTCCATTGGTCATTATGTGCTATAACGGACGTACAAATGTGCGGCAACACTGACGTGATCAGTGCGCTTGTCTGACACAGGCCTAAAAGCGCTCTGGTTAAGTTTAGCCCTGACCTAGAATTCAGTCCCTAGTTGACTTTAATATATGGCTTTGATCATGCATATCAGTGGTGCTTATTTTTTTCCTAATTGTATACTGTAGGTTAGTGAAACAGTGATCTGTATAAAGGAGATGCTCTGTCAAATGGGCAAAACTAGTTTTGCCCATGACGGAGGCACTTCAAATATTTGAACAATTACTTCATTTTTGTTCCATTTTTTTTTTTTTTTTCATTTCTGTTACTTTTGCTGCATGTTGACTCTGTGTAATATCTGTTCTACAGGACAATCCTTCACAACTGGCAGACAGTTGATGAATATGCTAGCTAATCAGATTTCCGAAGTCACAACAGTGGAACAATTGTGCAGCTCTGTTTGATCGCGCTCCTTCAGAAACACCCAGGAAGAAAGGAACATGGCAGGCACCCAGCGCTAGACTGGCTAAGTGTAGTTGGCGATAACTCATGGAATGAAAACTCCGTAGTCATAGTTGCTGTGATTTTATCTTTCACTCATTGAGACTTCATGCAGAAGAGACCCTATTGATGACCCCTTCACTTTGACATATATTAAAAAAACTAGTGGGATAACCGTGCTTTGCAACGAAATGTCGGGCTATGCAGGAGATATTAGGTTCAAAATCCGTTGGCTTAGTGGTGGTTGGTGATTGAAACACATAAGGGATGATAATAATAAACACCGTTTGGACGGAGTATAGGTAACATCTAGGGCTGAAACAACTAATCGATAATGGAAATTGTTGACAACTATTTTAATCATCGATTTAATTGGTGTCGCTTAATCGTCCTGTGTGCAGCACACACTGTTTAGAGTCAGACTGAGTTAAACGTAAATAAACTCCGCTTCGGAGTTAACTTGAGAAGACGTGTCGCTGCTTTACTAGGTATGATTTAGTTCTAGGGTTATATCAGACATAGCCAGTTGGTTTTTATTCCGTTTACAACAGTAGCAGAACTAGAACATAAACCATAGGATACTGCCACTGGGTGAAGGAGCTGTATGCCTGTGTTTTATCCTTACTTGAAGCAGAAGTCCTGTGCCACCACCCCACCCTCCTTGCCACACCCTCTTTAGTCAGGAACTGCCATTCCCTCCCTTTCCCCAAACGCACTCAGATCCGGTCTTTTGTCCATACCCACTCCCTCTCACAGTCAGGTCAAGTCACTTGAGCAAAGTCACTCCCTTCCAGCTACAGTTCCTCCCCCCCCCCCCTAAGTTTGTTCATGAAATTATTTAAAAGGGACACTACGCACCCTGACCACTTTAGCTTATTAACCCCGTTTTCATGCTCACATCATCTATGACCAGGTGCTTGTAGCCTCGCTCATTTGAGAAAGCAAACATGGGCTTAGTCTAATGTCAGACGAGCGCATTTTGTATGGAATGTGCATCTGTGCTCAACGGACGTACTTTCTGACTGACAAGGTAGTGGCCACACAGTCCGTTTTTTTTTTTTTCACTGACGGTATTTTTGACTGACTGTAGCAGGGAAAATAAATTAAAATGCAAAACCATTTTGTCCGTTAAAAATGCTGAACGCACAAATGCAGTCCATCTGACCTCGTTCATTACTCGCACACAAAGCTATGCGGACGTGGCGTTACATCCGTTCTAGCGGTTTTACGTTCTTGCCTAACCTGCATCCGTTTGCCGCAATCCGTTGTGCTTCCGCACTTCTGTGCGGACGTACTTCGTTTGTGGGTCTCTATTGATCATAATTGTATGCTAGCACGGACGTTAAAATGTGCGGCAACACGGACGTGATCACTGCGCTCGTCTGACACGGGCCTTAAACTGCACATGCAGCATCAACCCATCACTCTGACCAAGCACTTGCGTACTTTTCACGCAAAATATGTAAGATACGCAATTTGCTTATGAAAAAAGGGTGAGGGGTTGTGGCGTTTTTATTTTTTTACATAAAATTCCTTTTAAGTAGACAAATTTTTTTCTTTATCCGATGAATCGGCCAACTAATCGATTTTATGAGAATAATCGTTAGTTGTAGCCCTAGTAACATCACTGCTCTATAACCATGGAGACAGTGTGGCGACACAGGTTTGAATCCTGGCAAGAGCACCTCCCCAGTAAGCGTCCTTGGGCAAGACCCCTAACGGTACATACTCTCCACCCAGGACATACTTGAAAACAAGAGAAATCTCACTGTATCCTTCCTGGTAAAATACTTTCTCAATAAAAAATAAATAGATGGGCTTAAGCCCTTTAATCCCACCAGCAACGCTGGGTTTTTCGTCTATGTAGCCGGGCTAATTACTTGCATAGCATAGACTATTTTAATTTGTACCGGCTGGGTGCAGTAGAGGTAACATCACTGCTCTCCGTGGAGAGAGCCTGTGGAGTCATGGGTTCGATCCTCTCCAGTAAGTGTCCTTTGGCAAGACCCCTAACGGTACATACTCGCCACCCAGGACCTACTTGAAAACTAGAGAAATCTCTATCCTTCCTGGTAAAATCCTTTTCTCAAAAAAACCCAAAACATTTGTCCCTCCGATGAATTGCTCAGGACCTCCCTGTAAACAACATTCCTGGTTTTACTCTCTGGCTGGAGGATGAATAGGCTGTCAGTTGAACTGACCCTGGAGCATGCCACATACAACTGGCCATGGGAGAAAACGTTACTTGTCAGATTCATACCGGCCACCTTCAAAGTCTGTCCCTGTACCCGAACAGGAAATTGTAGACATTTGAACTCTTAAGTGGTAGTCTGATGGGATCAGAGGAATTTTGGGTATAAAAACGGTTTCTCCGTGATTTACGACTGTGAATATCATGGCTTTGATTATGTGTTTGTACAGAGTCGTCAGTTTTGGAGGGGTTAGATTGTGTAACAGCATGAATGGAGCGCCAACCTTGAGGTACAGGACATGAGGTGGTAATCCTGGTGGATTGGGAGTATGCAAGAACTCCACAAGGTATTGTACAGCATCCTCAATCTCCATTACCGAGTCCACAGATACAGCAGCCTTAAGTTCCAGAATATACTCTTTTGTGTTCACGCAGCAACGTCTGCAGTTGGCTAACCAGTCCTGGATTAACGCCCGGGTAGATTCGACAACGGATGTCCCTCTCATTGTCATCATCACCAACAAAGTATATCTGCAGAAATGAAGGCTGCTGCTTTGGCCCCACCATGATACTCCCTATCCTGTGGTAGACCTGCCCCTGCACTTTGAATGCACCACTGCAGCACATCCCGGTACACTCATCCTGCCACTTCAGAGCACGGCATCAGGCAGAAGGTAACCGACGTCCGAGATCAACAACCTTTTCCCTGGAGTAATAAATCTGAGGTTCAGATTTAAAACCAGACAACTACTTATTAGTCCAAGGCATTGATTTCATTTGCGACTCATTAACGTAGGGGTTATTAGATGCATTCTTTATTACAGCCTCTCTACTGACTTGGGGATGAGTTTGACGATACTTTTTTCCAGCTTCCCTTACTTGAGTTTTCCTAATCTCATCTCTAAATTTTTTTTTTTTTTTTTTTTTCCCTTTTTAACTGTTACAGTAGAAGGGACAGATCCGTCTGAACTGAGGAGATCCATGTAAGAAGTGATTTGGGGCTGGGACACTATGCAGGAGAAATTTGGTTCACAATCTCTTGTCTCAGTGCTGGTGGGTGATTGAAACTCATAAGGGAATATATCCCCGGCCACCTTGAGTTCGGAAGCCGTTCCATAGGTGGAAGGTGTGGACATGTTGGTGAGGTAGCTTAGGTTTAGTGCTGTAAGGATCCCCAGACGCTCCTGAGTGAAGGAGACCAACATCTGCCAGTTTGAACTGCGATAACGGAATGTGAGGAAGTGGCAGTTGGAACAGATTTTATTAAAGAATAATATTATTATTATTATTATTAATATGAAGCGCCAGCATATTCCGCAGCGCTGTACAATAAACAGACAGGGTTACAATACATTGAACAACATTTGACAAACAGTACAGGAGGAGATGAGGGCCCTATTCCCGTAGAAACTCACAATCTAGGCGGGTTGGGGTTGGAAACAGGAGGAGAGGACTGTAAGGTGAGAGTGATTGATGGTTGGGTGGTAGGCTTCCCTAAATAGGAACGTTTTAAGGGAGCGTTTGAAGGAAGAGAAGTTAGGGGAAAGTCTGACAGTACGAGGGAGAGCGTTCCAGAGAGTGGGGGCTGCGCGTGAGAAATCCTGCAGTCTATCATGGGAAGAGGTGATGCGGGGAGAAGCTAGGCGCAGGTCACTGTTTGACCTTAGGGAGCGGGCTGGGGTGTATTTGGTGATTAGTGAGGACAGGTAGTGGGGAGCTGAGTTAGTGAGGGTTTTGTAGGTAAGGATAAGGATTTTGAACTTAATTCTGCAGTGGATGGGGAGCCAGTGAAGGGACTCGCAGAGGGGAGCGGCAGAGACAGAGCGGCGGGTGAGGTGAATTAGCCTGGCGGAGGCGTTCAGGATGGATTGTAGGGGGGAGAGGCGGGGGAGTATAACTCCTTAGCATCAGAGCGCGTTAATAACTGATCATTTTAAAAAAAATCCTTTCTTAGTGAGCACCTAGAAGCCGAGAGGATCATATGTGCCGAATTTCAAGTTTGTAGGCTATATATATGTGTGTGTGTGTATTTTATAGATAGGCAAGTCCTATGGGAAAGGATGAAAAGGTCACAAACCTACATTTGGTTTACTGCATTTCTGATCATATCCAACCAATTCATCTTTGAAAGACACCGAGCACACACAACCCACCTCTATCAAAATAATCATCAAATTGACACATTGCACATACAGGTTCAATCCAACACCTCGTTGTAACATGCTGCACCACTTACCTGGTTTCCAAACCTGCCTTGCTTCCCTGGACATGTAAAAATCCATCCTACTGAAGGGACGCGCAGGAAAGAAGCTGCCCTGTACATTGCAGGATTGATATTCTTCAATCAAGCCAGTTTATTTGGGATCACACTAGGGCTGAAACACTTTATCTATTCGATTGATGAAAATAGTTGTCAATTATTCTCATTATTGATTAATCAGTCTGTGTACAGCACCTGCTGTTTAAAATCACTTCAGATGCTACTTCGGAGCTTATTGGAGAAGATGTGCTGTTTGCTTTACTTGGTATTATTTTTAGTTTTTGGGTTAGGTCCGATATAACCAGTTTGCTTTTTATTTTGTTTACAACATCAGCAGAACTATAGCACAGACCCTACGGTACTGCCACTGCGTGGAGGACCTATGCCACAGTATTTTATCCTTACTTGGAGCTGGAGTAATTTGCCACCACCCTCTCTGCCTCCCTCTCTGCCTCCCTCTCTCCGATTCAGAGCTGCCATCCCTCCTTTTGGTCTGGTCCCTTCCCCCAAACACTCAGATCAGATCTTGCCCAAACTCTGTACCTCAGACAAGGGTCACTCTGGTCCGTTCCATTGCCAAACTCACTCCCTCCTATCAATGCCCCCCCCCCCACACACACACACACACACTCACTCAGTTTCGTGATTAAACTATTTTAAAATGTCACTCAACACACACTGACCAATTTAGCTTTTTTAAGTGGTCAGGCTACATGGAGTGCCCGCCACCTTCTCTCTGCGTCTCCCACTTTGGGTGCTGACATCATGTCTATGTGGGCGCTTGTAGCAGCATTTTTTCAGAGCCATAGCCGACATGTGCTTGAGTTGCACACGCAGTATCAATCACTCTGACCAAGCGCTTGTGTACCTTGTGTGTGAAAAGTACACAAGATGCGCAAATTGGGTATCCAAGTTACACTGTGCAAAATGCGTAAGGAAAAAAGGAGGGAGGGTTTATTTTCTACAGTGTTCCTTGTAACGAAATTTTTTTTTTTAAAAAAACAAACCTTTTTATCCGATGGACGATTTAATCATAATTTTTTTTTTTTTAGTGCAAATAATCATTAGTTGCAGCCCTAGATCACACTCTGTTTAATGCATTGACTTCCTGACTTCAGTGTTTAGTTTGTCTTCCCATTAGCATGTGTATATCCTGTTCAAATGCTGAGTTTTGCAACATTGATAAAAAATATACATGTATATAAAAACCAAAACCTTTCACATTTACACACCAAATTTAAAGGAACACTACTGAAAAGTAGTATGCCTTTTTTGCCCTTAAATAATTGGACAGAGACTTTTTACAGCCCAATTATTTTTTTATTTGTTTTTGGGGGGTGATTTTTTTTAATTTTTTACTTTTTTTTCCTTGGCGTGTGCAGCTCCTGCCGTTCTTCTTAGGGACTCCCGAACCCAGAAATCCCCGAAGCTTTTCTGCGCAACTTGTGCTCCTTGCGTAATGTAGGAAACGCAAGTTGCGTACCGCAACAGGTTATACGAACTTTTACGTACCATTGAGATTTCTCTTGGTTTCAAGTATGTCCTGGGTGGTGAGTCGATATTTTGGGCCGATTTTGGGTTTTTTGAATTTATCGGTGTTCAAGTCCCCGATATTACCGATTTTCTACTTGCCGCTCCCCAGCGCGCTCGGTCACTGCAAAGCGCATGCAATGTTCTTGTTCCTTTGCAGGAGAAGCCGACCAATGAGGAGCTACGCCGCCCACCACATGGTCCTCGCGTCAGCATATCCGGAAACTCTGCCCCTGCATGCAGATCTCGGAGAGAGCAGGGTAAGACCCGGTCACCGGCCTAAAAAAAAAGTTTACTGTATGTTTAACTGTATATCGCTAGCTGGCTGTCTGTTCCTTTTTAAGTAATTGCAACCAGGGTGTGCTGCTGAGTGCTCTGCTCCCTTCACTAGCCCCACGCAGTCTGCAGTGCACACACACAGCTGTGGGCCATTTTTTTTTATTCACCTGCTGCAGGTTCAACTTCAGGCAGGGCTGTGTTTAAGGGGGCTTCAGGTCAGGCTGAGCTCTGGGTTGCAGTGCTGTGTCCCGGGCCGTAACTGCTCATTATGGATGGAGTCAGTGGACGGAGCAACGGGGCTTTAAAGATGGAGCTGAGGAAGGAGGGGGAGCTGCTGCAGCTAGTGGGGTTGGTTAGTGCGTGACTGCGTGGGGCTAGTGAAGGGAGCAGAGCACTCAGCAGCACACCCTGGTTGTAATTACTTAAAAAGGAACAGACAGCCAGCTAGCGACATACAGTAAACTTTTTTTTTCAGGCCGGTGACCGGGTCTTACCCTGCTCTCTCCGAGATCTGCATGCAGGGGCAGGGTCGGTCGACCCCCTAATATAATGTTTAAAATATGAATAAACCTGTTCAGTTTATACCAGATTTGTGTGAAATTGTGTTCGTTTTCAAAAATTTAAGTGCACAGAATATCGGCCCCTGTTATCGGCCAGAGAGATGGCCGATTATTGGTATCGGCCTGGAAAAAACGATATCGGTCTATCCCTAGTATGTACCGTTGGGTGTCTTGCCCAAGGACACTTACTGGAGAGGTGCTCTTGCTGGGATTCAAACCTGTGATTCCACGGTTATTTTGAAAGTGAAGGTCCTGCCACTCTTCTTTTATTTATTTTTCTGAAGGATTTCCTTTTTCACTCACTGGAACAGGCGTACATAATTAGGAGTTGCTCAATCCATTTCGCATTTAGGATATAATTAAATGTGGTGGATACATTTAGTAAAAACTGGTTATTTGAAATTAATTTCACAAAATTAATTCATGCATTTATGCTTTCATCTGGTACAAACATTTGTGTTCAAGGTCACATGAGGGACTAAAGCATGTGGATGCCGCAGTAATGCAACATCTTAATTAAGTCTGAATGCATGCATCTAGAGCTGGTGCAAGCACAGCATTGCAAGGGTGTGTTTAGTAGACTGCTTTCAGGAAAAAATGCTTGAGCTGGTGAAAACCATGGGGGAAGGGTGGAAAGAATGTAGAGGGCGGAGCTGTTTTTTTCCGATGAGTCACATCACAAGACACAAAAGAGCTGTTGTTGGCAGGAAGCCGTCCCAGCCATAACGAATAGAGCACAGCTGCAGCAGATCAGAGTAAATCCAGGAGAAAGATTTTATCATTTTGGTTTAGTTCCTCCATTTTACAGTTCATGCTGCATAGTAAAGGAATTTTTAAAATTTCCAAAAGCTTGAAGCAGAAACGCAGCCCCCCCCGATTTTCCCCCCAACCCCCTCCTCCCTATATTAATCAATTTGCCAGCTTAAAACATTCAAAATGATTAACGATGTATACCAGTTTGGTAGTAAATTTAATGCAGAGTGGCGCAGGACATTGTGATTTTAAGGTACTAATTTTGCGAGCGATAGTATATGTGAGCATCACCGATCATTCCACAGCATTGTAAAGTTGACAGATGTAGACCTGTGAATGCATGGAAATTAAGAAATTATACTTGAATAAAAAGGATGTTTACTTCTAATATGGAACTGATAATGAAGTGCATATTGTCATGGCGGTAACCATGCATTCTATACAGGGTTCAGGTTTTGAACTGGAATGCCTCAAATCCCCATACAGCTTCTGCAAATTCTTTTAGTTGGACCTTTTTTGGTTTGGTTAAGTTACGTCATATTCTCCTGGACATGTCTTTTTTTTTTTTTTTTTTTTTTTGTGTCAAACTTCGGCTTGACTGCTGAAATCAAAATTAACCCGGCCACATTGGTCACTTCCATTGTAACCTATTGCTCTCCCTACAGTAGTATAGGTGTTGGATTCTGCAGGACACAATATTCATATGTGGTCTTTCGTGTCAGCATCTCGAAAACGGCAGATGAATGCTTTTATTTCCATTTTTATAGGCCACACAATGTGTAGTTCTTTTATTGACCGGAATATATATATATTTTTTTTTTACGAGGTATGTTTCACCTTTCCCTCTAATGGCACATACAGGGTTATTCGCTAATCACCGTAGTTGACGGTTATTGCAAAAGATAATAAACTTTGCTTGAATTTTCTTTTGGGAAGTGCCAATGTCAGGAAAAGTTGCATCAATTAATCTTCTCCTGCCGCAGTTTGAATTTCCCTTTTAGGAATCCCCAAAGTTTGTAGTCTTTGCAACTATGATGGTTAGTGAATAACCATGATAAGGATCATAGATGAAAACCTCCCCCCCCCCCTTTTAAAATGCACTCGGTGATGAATGATATACTTGCACGCATACTCTTTGAGCAAGTTCTGAAAGGGAGAAAAAAATACACCCCACATAGAAATGTCTCGTTTGCCCCACCTATGAATCTATGAACAGTATTCACTTTTCTGTTTTTGTGTAAAATTTTCAATATATTTCAAAAGATTGCTTTCCTTGACTTAAAATGTAAGCTGATGCTTTGTATCACATACCTTAAAACCGTGGTTCCCAACCCTGGTCCTCAGCAGGGCCCTCTAACAGGCCAGGTTTTCCAGATATCTAAAGCACAGCACAGGTGATATGATTTGCTGCTCAGTGACTGCAGGATTCCGTCTGCATTTCCCCAAGGTAATTCTTAAAATCTGGCCTGATAGTGGGCCCTGAGGACCAGGTTTGGGGACCACTGCCTTAAAGGCTGGAGTCACATGGGCGTCGAAGAACATCCATGTGGCCACTTTGTGCGCACAGCTCTACAAAGCATGGCTGACGCCCGTCGTGGCAGTTCAGGGAGGTAATATGCGTGTCTGTTGTAACATGCTTTAAACGTACGTACGTACGTACGTACATTACATCAAGAAGTTATCCCAGCCAATCCATCAAAATGCTACGATGGATGCTGGGAGTGGGTCACAACTAACGCACTTAGTGTTACCATGTGGTCCCAGTTTAAAACTGCTGTAGATTACAAGTTCCAGGCAGGATTTTCTACTGGACATGTATGGCCAGTTATCTCCCTTACCATTGCTGTGTTAAATTAAATCTCTCACACTATAGGTTTCTAACATTGAACAGGTTATGGTTTAATTATTTGTCAAAACAATGTTTTCTTGGCACAATGTGTTAAGAATTGTAATGTGTGCTACTTCGAACTAGAATAACGTGTAGCCTGTTACCTATTTGATATTTTTGATATTTTCACACTTTCAGTGAAACATTATGGTATTCTATACTTGGCAGGCAAAGGGTTTTCACCAGCAAAATCCTGAAGATTACTCATGGTTGCTCTTATGTAAATGTTTACTGGCGCTGGATACCTTTTTACAGCAGTCTGGCTCTCGGAAACCTGTAACATGTGGACTGGATTTCACTCTGCTGTATATAATACAGACCTCTGTTCTGACATGCGTTTTTTTTTCTTGCACTTCCCTTCTAGCTTTATATGTGCAACACTGCTGCTGTATTATCAGTGCCTCCTTTTGTCTGTGATGGATTGTTTTTGCCTTTTGGTGCTGCTGTGTGATGTGGGAGGTGCCGGACTGCACACAGTTGCTGCAGTACTCCTAGTTGGCAAGAAAAGAAAGCAGTACAAAGAGTTCAGAGCCTACACTGTTTCATTTGGTATTTTTTTCCCTTGCAGTTTTCTAACACATATCAGAGCTGCTTCTTGATGAAACAAAATGTGTGCAACTGCTGATGTGCTTTACAATATTCTTATAAATTTGCGCCCAATTTCTCTTTACTACAAGCTGGCATTGGTTTCTTGGTAGACAATTTTGTGTGTTTGGATTACTGGAATGAATCTCTAGCACGTGCTAGATCGGGGCTGGTGACTTGTCCCAAGGAGGAAGTGGCTGGCACGTGAGTGTTACACAAGGTAAGATTATTCTAGTAACTCTATTTTCATTATTATTGTTTGGGGTTTTTCTTTTGTGGAGCGATTGGTAAACGTAACATGCATCCCCTTGATATGTGGTGTGAATGGTTGCACTGGTGTAATGCAAATATTGAGGGTGTGACATGGGAGGGGCAAATGACAAAATGTGCCTTGATGCTGTGGTGCTTCTGATGCACAATTAACCGGTATTTTTATTTTATCTTTTAAATATGAAACACACGAAATTATATTCTAAATACATGTGACTAATTTCTCTACCAATATTTATTTTTTTAGACTAGATTTAAATGGTTTGTGTTTAATGGTGTGACATTAAATCAGTGTGACATTAAATCTGTGTGAACACCAATTAAAGCGCTATAGTGAGACAAGTATGCAATCTCGCACAAAGCCTTTAAGATTAAAATCTTGTTTTAATACATGTTGTATTAACATAGTGAAAACATTAATATAAATTTCTTAATGGATTCAATGGTTTAAATGTGCATAATGCACATCGGCATAATTTTCTACAGCATCCCAAATCTGAGGTTTATATTCCACTGTTTGCTTTTTTTTTTTCTTTTTTCTCGTTCACTATATTGTAGCTTTTCATTTACTTGCTGGAGGAGCACACTCTAGTGTCTGAACTATGCCTAGCAAGTGAGTTTGAAAAATGTGCAATGGGCAGAATTCCTCTGCATATTTTTGCTAAATTTCTCCTCCTAGAAACTTTCAAAATAAGAGGCGCTCATTTAGTAATTTGTTTACATTTGACCTTTTAACTAGTTTCTTTTTCATGTGTGAATTGCAAGAAAATTTAATTGTCAAATGGTTTGAAAAGTCACAAATTACAACAAGCTTATACACCATCTATCTACATTTTGATAATCAACAAACCCTTTACAACCTTCTAAGCAAGGTAACTGGCAGAATATTTAGCTATTAAACTGAACCCATTTGTTTCAATGGGGCATATATGATTTACCACATGGCCAGAGAAAGTATATCTTAACCCTAACAAAGGGTAAAAACCACCTTTCCTCCTGTGGGCTCATGCGTATTCAGCCAATTCCTCTTGGGGTAATAGAAATTTTTTATAGGTTTTTCACTCTTTGCCTCACATCATACTACAGCAGATTTTCACCCACATATAAAACATGTTTTCCTTGTTTGCCACTCAGGACTGGTTACTCTCCACAATGGAATTGTCTAAATTTACAGTGCATGTTTCCCGACACCCAAGGTATGGCTTTCTAAGGTTATCTATAGCCCCATTACAGAGCTGCTTGGTAACAGTCTTTGCTATGTGATCAGATTGTATACATGCAGTTAACTCTTGGGGCATTTTTGTTATACGTGAAGCCTACGGGGTTATTCAGAGAGCACCGACATGTCACTGACACTCGTTCGAGTTCAATTCGTCAACCCTACAGTGAAATTAGCATTCAACGCATGGTCCCTGATGTGCGCCGAATCAATCCCCGCCGAATGCATCTGATGTTCCGCTGAACGCATCTGGAAAAAAGCCGACCAGCTGCTGGACAGGGTTAAAAGAAAAAACCCGCAACTTTTAAAAGGCATTTTAAAACTAGTGCATGAAAATGCCTGGAAATAATCTATAAGGTCCTATGAATAACAATAAAAAGGTATGTTACAGAATTTAAAAAAGCCATTCAACAACAAATCAGAATCAAAAATTGCCAACAATAGACTTTTTGCTGCAAATGAAAAGCATTAGCAGTTGAATGAATAATAAAAACTCTTTTTTTTTTACATTGAAACCTATGGGATGTGCCTGCTTAAACCTGTCGCGTGAAACCACCGAAAAGCATGGCGTTTCAGGTGCAGTTCGGTGGTAACCGAATAGATTAACCATTACTTCTCTATAAAGGACTTTCGCTGCTGAAGGTCAACGTATTTTTCTGGCTATTCGCTAATATTTTGTGAATCACCAGCTTTTTGACTGGCCACGAAATTGCATCGTACGGGGAATTACCCTTCTAGTGTAGCTAAAGTGGCGCGTGCATGTGATGTAAACCTTTTTTTAATGGGTTCTTATACATGATCAGTTTTGATAATTTGTTTATAACGGCCATAATAAACTGGTAACATGAGTACCAGAGTTAAAAACTACAAATTTTTGTTTCATTCTTCCACTACCAAAAACATCAATACAAGATCTTGTATTGAAAAACCTCACATAACATTTTAGCCCAAGAAACCTCACTTACACATGCTTTTAAAGAAAGCATAATCCTCTAGTTCCCTTGTGGAGAAATAAATTTCTTAATTAGACCTCACTCCTGTTGCTCTCAGGATGTAATGGAGTTGAAAAGTGAAGCCTCTACCCTTCATGGTGTGTTTTTCCCAAACCTGTCCTCAGGACCTGCTGACAGGTCAGGCTTGCCAGATATCCGGAGCACAGCACAGGTGATATAAGTTGCTGCTTTCCCAAAGGTGATCTGTAAAATCTGGCTTGTTAGTGGGTCGGGTCCTGAGGACAGGTTTGGGAAACACTGCCTTAACCCCATAGGGACCAGGCGATTTTACCATTGTCCAAAAGTACCCACTGCTGTTTTTACATTTCTGCGCTGTTTGTATTTAGCTCCAATTTTCCTCTTCTTTATGGAACCCACACACATTATATACTTTTTTTTTCTCACCATTAAATGGCTTTTCTAAAGATACCATTATTTTCTTGCTATTGTATAATTTGCTATTTTTTTTATGAAAAAAAATGGAAAAACACACCTTTTTGAACTTTAATCCCCAAAATCTGCAACTACCAAAAAAAACCCCAGCTAAATAGTTGTGAAATTTTGTCCTCAAATTAGAAATGCCCAATTTTTACACGTTAGAAGGGAACCAGGAAGCAGAACATCACGATCGCTGAGGGAGCGCAGGGACAGGTATGTATACAGGCCGAGTGTGGCTCGGTTACCGCTTTCAGCATAGAAAGTTAACCCCGAGCCACACTCGGGAATTACGCCAGGGAGGTTAAAAAACTAAAAAAATAAAAGGGTTTGTTTTCATTTTACACCAAACCTGGTCATATTTGGTATCATTTGGGAAGGCCATCCTAAGGACCCCCTATCTCCACTTGGCAGCCAGGGGGTTAACTGGCCAACTGACGTCATCGTACATATGTCAATGACCTCAGTGAGTGGGTGTGACCCCTGGAGGCTTGTCTGACATCCAAGATGTCAGCCACCTCTGGGAGCGGATTGCGATCTGGCACCTAAAGGGGTTAAAGAGCGGCACTGCAGGAAAGGGCAGATACTGCCTTCTCCAGCAGTGCCTTTTTTTTTTTTCTCTTCTCAACGGCTGCACGTAGAGAAGTGAGGTGTCCAAAGGTCACTCCCCTCTCAGATTCTACCCTGCTGACACCAGGGGGCGCCTGAAAATGATGTCATCGCGTAGGGACCCATAAAACCGTCAGGCCGGCTTCAAGGAAGCCAGACCGATGTGGGACTGTGGCCAGAGAGGTGCGTATAAATGCCCACGAAGTACATAGTAGTTCCTTAAGGGGAATTTTTGCTAGGACATACTATGTACATCAGTGCTCCTTATAGGGGTTAATGTAACAAAGACTTCGAGAAGGATATCACTGTATAGGAGCTCTGAGGTCACTCACTGATGTACAGGGAGAAGATTCAGGTGGTTAGAATCAATGAAACCTCCTGTACAGACACGGTATGATACTGTAGATTGATTCCATATGCAGGCAGGAGTACTTGGTACTCGTGCAGTACCCCCGATTATTTTTTTCTGATACCGGAAGCCGGCATTGAGCCGGCATCCGAGGGGCTGCGGCGGCTGTCCGAATGCTCTGACAGGCCCTGCAGCTGCTCACCGCATTGTTTAATACTTACCTTCCTGGGCGCCGCCGGGAAAGTCTTTGCGCGCGCGCGCGCTCCTTGGAAGGTCCCCAGCCGCGACCACGTGGGACCATGTGATCGCGGCTGGGGTCCTTCCAACGAGCGCACGCGCGGAAACTTTCCCAGCGTCGCTCAGGAAGGTAAGTGAGGAGAGCAGCTGCAGGGCCTGTCCGAATGCCGATAGAGCATTCGGACAGGCCCTGCAGCTGCTCTCCGCTCATACTTACCTTCCTGAGCGACGTCGGGAAAGTTTCCGCGCGTGCGCTCGTTGGCAGGACCCCAGCCGCGATCACATGGTCCCACGTGGTCGCGGCTGGGGACCTTCCAAGGAGCGCACAAAAAGACTTTCCCGGCGTCGCTAAAGGAAGGTAAGTAAGAGCGGAGGGAGGGGTGGGGGCAAATCCATGTGCTGGGGGGCATTATCCATGAGCTGGGGGCCATATCCATGAGCTGGGGGGGCAAATCCATGAGCTGGGGGGGCAAATCTATGAGACCTGGGGGCTTTATATGAGGTCTGTTCTTATTGGAAAGCGTCACGTGACATAAAACAAAAGTATCGGTACTCGTACTCGGTCTTAAAAAAGTGGTATCGGTGCATCCCTAATACTCAAGAGGCGTTTTCTGTCTGCATGATAATAATTAGGGATGCACCGATACCACTTTAAGACAGAGTACGAGTACCGATACTTTTTAAAAGTACTCACCGATACCGAGTACTGTTACTTTTATGTCATGTGACCGCTTTCCAATAAGAACAGACCTCCTATAAAAATGCCCCCAGCTCACATGTATTTATCCCCCCCCGAGAGATAGATAGATCTATCTCACATATACATACAGAATGCCCCCAGCTGTGTGTGTGTATATATATTACACATACACACACACCGACCCCCCCCCCCCCCAGACCAGACTTGGCGCTGTCCGAATGCTCTATCGGCATTCAGACAGGCCCCTGTAGCTCGCACACGCACGAGGACTTTGCCTGGCGGCGTTCGTGGAAGGCAAGTATGAACGCGATGAGCTGCAGGGGCCTGTCCGAATGCCGATAGAGCATTCGGACATCGCCCCAAGTCTGGTCTGGGGTCTGTCTGTGTGTGTGTGTATGTGTAATATATGCACACACACACACAGAGCTGGGGGCATATCCATGAGAGCTGGGGGCATTCTGTATGTATATGTGAGCTATCTATCTCACATATACATACAGAATGCCCCCAGCTCTCATGGATATGCCCCCAGCTCTGTGTGTGTGTATTACACATGCGCACACACACACAGACCCCTGACCAGACTTGGGGCGCTGTCCGAATGCTCTATCGGCATTCGGACAGGCCCCTGCAGCTCATCGCGTTCATACTTGCCTTCCACGAACACCGCCAGGCAAAGTCTTCGCGCGCGTGCTCGTTGGAAAGCCCCCAGCAAGATCGAGGCTGGGGGCTTTCCAACAAGCGGATGCATGGAAACTTTGCTGGCGGCGGTCGTGGAAGGTAAATATGAACGCGATGAGCTACAGGGGCCTGTCCGAATGCCGATAGAGCATTCGGATGCCGGCAAGCCAGCTCAATGCTGACTTCTGATATCGGGGGCACTGCACGAGTACCAAGTACTCCTGCAGTACCCGGTATTGGCACCGATACTAGTATCGGTGCAACCCTAGTAATAATGCAAACCTGGTTTCAAAATCTATAGTCCAGAACTTTTTATCCCAGCAATAATTCTGTATTGAATACACAAATGAAAACTTAAAAATTAGCAAATGTTCCTTTTAACTCTCAGAAGAAATCTACGTAAATAGGGGGTTATTCAGAGAACACCGACATTCCGGTGCACTCGTTTGGTTATCACTTCAGCAATTTCCATTTGCTGACCCTGTGGTGAATTCAGCATTTTACTGCAGGGTCCCTGAAGTACGCGCTACGGGATCCGGTGAAGACAGCCGACGATCCACCCAACTGGTAAAAAAAAATCTCTTAAGCGTTTAAACCCTTTCACTGCTGAGGACGTGTGGGGAACGTCCTCATTGACTCCTAAGGAAAGATAGGGGTGGAGATAAGGGTTCCTTTTGAACCCAGATATCTCCCGACTGGTTTCAGCTAGCAGGGTCATGTTTAGTATCATTTAGAAAGGCCAGAGCATGGCCTTTCCAATGATACCAAACATGACCATGTTTAAAGTAAAGAAAAAAAATAACAATAATACAGTAAAGAAAAATGTTTTTTTAAGACGTGAAGGGGTTAAAACAAATTGCATGGAAATAATAAAAAATGGTTCTATAGAAAATAGGTCTGTTGCAGAATTTTAAAAAAATCCCAAATTTTGCCAAAAAATAGAGTTGTTGAATAAAAACGTAAATATTTTTTTACATTGAATCTTATGGGATTCGCCTTTTTAAACTTGTCGAACTGACCCACCGAAAATCTGGGCATTTTGGTGTAGTTCGTTGTTCTCAGAATAGAATAACCATCACTTCTCTATGGTACTTTTCTATGGTACAGCTTCACTGCCGCCCAAGTCACTGAATTGCGGTGATCTGGGGAAAACTGTACCATATTTTGCTGGCAATTCGCCAATATTTGGCGAATCGACTGCATTGTGAATAGCCAAACTGCAATGAAATTTCATCATTCGGTGGCAGCTTTGGCTCTTACTAAATAACCCTTTAATGTATTTTATCCTACAGCTGTTACCTATGCTTCCCATATTTTAAATATCTTCTAGGTCAGCGCTCCTCATCTCCGGTCCTCAGGACCCACTAACAGGCCAGGTTTTCCAGATATCTGAACCACAGCACAGGTGATGATTTTCTGCTTAGTGATTGCAGGATTCAGTCTGCATTTCCTCAAGGTAAACCTTGAAACTTGGCTTGTTTATTGGGTCTGAGGAAGAGAGTTGAGAAACGCTGTTCTAGGTCATATCTTTCAGTAATAAAAATTGCACGGCAGTGACGGGGTTAAAATTCAAAAGCCTAAAATGCACATGCTTCCACTAAGGCTGGGGTCAGACCAGCGCACTTTTAACGTGCATTCTGGCGCACATAATCACGGCCGCACTAGCAGCAGATGACGGGCAATGACGGCCAATATACGAAGTACGGTCGCACGAAAGTCCGGCCGCGCAACGCAAGTGGAAAACGAACGCATTTTTTCGAGAACGCCGAACCGCTAGTACTGACGTACTGAGTGCGCAGCTGCGGCATAGCGGCGTGTTTGCGTGATTAGGAGATGTCAGACACTGCTAATGTCCAGCCTACATAACGTCCAGACGCAAAAAGAGTTTTATTGACGATCTGAAAAAATCACGCACGAAAAATGCGCATCGTATGACCGTTTTCGCGCACTCCGTGAAAAAATACGTCAATTCGTTCGGACGCACTTTTTTACGTTCGCGTGTAAAAATGCTTTCGTTTGACCCTAGCCTTAGACACTCATGTGCTGTAATTTGCATACACTATTTTCTTTAACAATGGGTTAAATAAGAATTGTCTCCCAACCTTTAACCCCTTCACAAAGAGTTCTAAACAAAGATTCACAAAAACTATCACCAGAGGACAACTGATTGTGATGCATGTCATCTTCTGAAGTGGGTTATTCTTACGTGCTGATGTCTGGATTGCCAATGCAAAATCGCGTGGTTGCTGTGATTGTCACGTCAACCACATGATTTTGTGGCATGATAGTTGGCTTTTGTTGAATGCAGGCGTGCATTTTCATAAGTCTTAAAGGACAATAGTCAAAAATTTACTGGTTTAATTTTATTTTCTTCAAGCTAGTATTCAGATGTCTCCTTATCCATTATAATGACACACTGCACCATTTATCTGATTGCAATATCTGTTTAACTGGACACAGGAGAAACACATGGAAGCCACGGCCCTACAACATGTACACATTGCAAGCGCAATCAATTACTTAATCAAGACCGTTAATTTATTTCCTCTTTGTATATCAATTTGACATGCTACAGGGCAGTACATATCACACACTGCCTGGATATATTTCTCTCTGTCCAGAAAGCCACGGATTTAATGTACCATGCAAATAATGAATAAAATGCATACCCTAAATGTTACCTTTGCTAATGTGCTCCTTGGAGAACATAATTCAGGCACCTTAAATGGTCCAGCAATCCCATCTAGTTTCTACGTTTCTGCGCTGTTTGTGTTTAGGCCTAATTTTTCTCTTACTCCTTTATGAAACCACACACCTATTATATACTGGTTTTCTCGCCATTAAATGGACTTTCTAAAGATACCATTATTTCCATCATACCTTATAACTTACTATAAAAAAAATGTGGTGGAAAAAAACACTTTTTCAAACTTAAATCCCCAAAATCTACAGCCGGAAAAAAGACCCTGGCTCAATAGTTTACTAATTTTGTCCTGAAATTAGAAATATTCAAAAAAAATAAATGTTTTGCTTTTTAACCCCTTCACTGTTGAGCCATTTCATCTGTGTGCCGAGCTCATTTTGACAATGTTATGCTCATGTTTAAACATGATATGAAGTCCTATTTTATTCCCCTAGACAAATTTTTAATAACTATATCCCCCCAGTACACCTTGAGAGTGACTTTCACTCTGTAAAATGGGCATCTCCATTTATTATGCCTAATAAATGAAATTTGCAATACTGTATTTGTTGCCAATAGCAACAAGAGTTAAGGACTGCTTTATGATCCTGGATAGTCACGTGTTAATAGACATGTATTTGGGTGTATTGGCCATGTGTCGGGTCAATTTGTGTGGCTATGCAGGTTGCATAGCATAAGATCTGTAAATAGTGCATCGCTCGGTAGTTGCGATAACTTTCTGTAGCACCTGTGCAGAACGATGAATCTGAACTGCATGCACATGTGCATAACCGAGTCGGAGAATGCACGCCATCGTGGGTGGTCTCAGAGGGTGATCGATCTGGTGAAGGAAACTCCACCACTTCACCCAGTGTTTTCTCCAGGTTGGGGCTGAAGGGAGGCACTCCTCACATCCTGGCTACTTTATCATTTTAAATTTGTCAGGATGTGGAGTGTCCCGTTTAAGTTGTCCAGATAACTCAAAACTAGGGGAGATAATTCTCTATTATACCCACTTTATTATCAATCTGAGACTATTTGAAATCGTGCATTTTAAAAAATGGACTAGGGATAGACCGATAATCGGTTTAGCCGATATTCAGAAAATTACTGATATCGGCATTTTATTTGCCGATATTTGGACAAGTTTGCTCACTGCAGCTGCGACACGCAAGATCCCACAGAACTGTGCGAATCTGGGGCTTCTCCCACATCAGGCTGTAAGCCCTCACTGCAGAATGACCCCTGCTCACTGACCGTATTGTGCATGAGTGTGATGGCAACAGAAATGGGGCTTCCATACCATCTGGCAGGGAATTCCCTATACAGGAGATGCAGGGTCTATTTCCTACGGCAGGGTCCAGCAACCTAGGACCTCCAGATGTTTTTGAACTGCATTTCCCATGAGGCTCCAAGAGCCTAATGAGAAGATGAGCATCATAGCAGATGTAATTCCAAAACATGGGGCAGTATTACAAAGTGACTGCTTAACCAGAGCTGTAATATAACTTTGTAATATAACCCTTGGAGGGCCAAGGTTGCTGGACCCCTTACATACAGGATCATATGAGGGATCTTTTAAGAAAGCCAAAGACACGGTCTGATTGTTTGTAAAAAATAAAAGATTTAAATAAAATAAAAATTCTTATTAAATTGAATAAATGAAGACGTGGTGCAATGTTTACATGTTAAACACATTGGGCTATATTACAATCTTTGCGCAAAAACGCTCGCCAAAGCGTGAAGTTTTGCACCAAGCGTTAAACGTTTGCGTGCGCAAATCAAAGCTGGAATTACAATCCTCGCAATAACGCGCGTAAACCGGATGCGCCCAAATGCTCACGCAGTACCGTTGCGCGCAGAAATTAGTGTGCTTACTGTCATTTTTTTTTCCCCACGCAATTCAGCCAATCTGAGCATATATGCTGCAGCAATAATACATGCATGCACAACTTCTCCATTTTATTGGTTTGGGTATGTGTAGAATGTGTAACTATACTTTGCTGCATTTTTTTTTGGGCTGGCGTATTTGGTTTCGGCCAGGACTTTCAGATTTGCCGTTACCACCAGCTTTTAGGAGTTGCTAAAATTATAAGCGCTAACGCTGTGCGTTACAAACTGCGCATAGATTGTAATACCATCCGCGTACCAACGCATTTGCGCTCACAATGTTAAGTATAGATCGCGCTGTAACCGGAATCAGACGGGTTCACTCGGGACGAGGCCGGACCGGACACGAGCAAGGATTGTCTGAACACGAGTCTCTTCAGGAAAGGCAAACTTTATTGTGATATCACAACAGATGCTCAAACAGTATTCAATCGCAAAGAATGAGCCCCGAGTCCCTCGTGACATCCAATCTTATATCCCAAATACACAATTAGGTACATCCCAATTAGCCCACCTCCCGATGACACTCTCCCACCCCACGCGGGTTAATACCTCCCTTTGGCTAATACAAAGACATTCCATTAAATTGGCTGTAAATTGGCAAACTTTGTGTTAGTTTCAGTGAATCATAATTAGTTGCTTTTCCCATCCCGGGCTGCGCCCCCCTCCCTTGCGCCTACAATCACTTGTTACAGTTAACACCTGGTCTGATCTCTATACTCCTTTGTCTTTCTGCGGGCCTCAACGACCTTGGTAAATCTACTCCTCTTTCTGCCCTTCCGTCCCAGGAACAGCAGAGATCTTTCATAGGGCTTTAATTGCCTTTTCTGCTAATCTAAACACATTCCTAAGTTTCTACGTATACCTCCTTCTAGTTTCAGCTAAAAACCTGCCTAGTTATATACAAGTGAACCAATATTCTGAGCAAGATGGCCGCCTGGCTTATAATAGCGGCCATCTTCCAGCCTATTTCCACTACAGCGCGACGTACAGTAAGCTCACGCAGGGTTCGCAGGTTCACCCGCGGTAGACGATTACGTGCGTTTGTTGCGCTGACTATGTAATATGGCATTCGGCGTAAAGTGTTTTGCCCCTCGTGTTAAATGTTTTTTTGCACCGGTGGAAACGTTTGCATGAAGATTGTTGTTTAGGCCATTGAGTTCATGGCATAGTCAGACTTGTGCTGTTTTTTTTTCAGAACTTTAAATTTACAGAATATCGGCACCAAATATCGGCTATCGGCCTGAAAAGCTGACGATATCGGTCTATCCCTAAAATGGACCCGATCACTTTACTACTCTTAAAACTGTCAACAAAGCCCTTCTTCAAATAAAGCAGACCTATTCTTATTCTCCTAATGAGATTATTGTAAGTCTAGCAATAATTACCCCTTAGCATGCAGTTAAGTGTCTACGGGGGCTGTGGCCATCTTGGAACGGCTTCAAATTTCAAACCCTAAATGGCAGTTATTCATAAAACCTCACAAAGCTGGAAGGACTTTATGATGGCAGCAGCTTAACGGCCTCCCATTTTGATAATGTGGAAGAAACCATTAACACGCTCAGTGGAGTCCAAGGTAGGGTTGAAATAGTTTTTTTTTTTGGCCTTAAAAACCCTCCAATAAAACCAAATGAACACAATAATTAGATGTGGTTTGTTTTGTGTGTGTGTGTTATTTAAGAATCAGTGATAGTACCTCCAATTATTTGTCCCTGAAAAGAGAAGGGAGTTCATTAGTTCAGTGGTAAAGGCGCATTTATTTGGAGACAATCGGCAATGTTGTGGCTGCTAGAACAACCTTTCTCAAACCTCAGGCTTTAGAAAGGCTGCAATAGAAGCCAAAACCTTGCTGATTGTCTCTAAATAAAAGTGCTCTTAACACTGGATTGTGCCTGGCTCTCATTTTTATTTTTCTGGATGCACAGTTTATTACACAGGAACCTCTGAGCAACCAATAATTGGTATTGTATTAGTCAGGTGGCCTGACTGACACACACACACACACACACACACACCTCTTGAGTGGCAGCCTACACTGTTCACGCTTGCTTTTTTGCATTCACAAATCTATACACCCAGGCATTCACACAGACACGTAGGAGCTAGATTTAACTTTTTTGTACCTTCCTCTCCTTATTAGATCTGTAATGTGCTTGTCCTACAGCAGCCCATTATCCACCACCGAATGTCAGGACAGCAATAGGGTGAACCGTATACTAACAATCTGCAGAGTGGGGCCTAGTCTCGTGGAGGTTTTATGATGGACATAGACCTGGCTGTCAAAGTGGAGTTCTAGCACGGTGTGCAGGATAAGCACCAAACTTTACCTCACCAGGTCTAGGCACATATGCTTTATTTCTAGGTCTCTAGCTCAGGTCACAAACTAGAAGGTGCTGTCATGGAGCAATCTCCCAGTGCTAACTGGAGCTTGTGCCTCACTTGGCAATCCTGCTGTTTAGTTACTACATACAGGGAGGAGTGACCGGGGCGACTCATCTTTCCCTGGTTTCAATCACGCTGTCAACAACACAATGCAATTGTTGGAGGCAGTGCAAGTTGCCAGTGGACGCGACTGAAGTCTCATCGTTCTGGATGTTTTGTGTAACCGGCATGTACCTAATGCATAGAAAGAATTGGTCAAAGGGGTCACATTTTTAAACACTACGAGCTTGTTGAGGCCTGCCATTTTTTTCATGGTACATTTCTTCATAAGCTCTGAGCTAAGCCCTGATGCCTCTAACAGGTAACTAGGAGAATGGGAAATAATGGATGTAAATCTAAAGTGATTTGTGCAACATCAGTCATTTTATCATGCCTCCTGTAAATGCCATGGTGTAACCGGAATCACAAGGTTCACTTCAGGACAGTGCCGGACCGGACACAAGCAAGGATTGTCTGAACACGAGTCTCTTCAGGAAAGGCAAACTTTATTGTGTCGTCACACAAATGCTCACACAGGATTGAATCGCAAAGAGTGAGCCCCGTCTCCCCCCCCCCCCCCCGACAAGGGGTTTTATACCCCAAATACATAATTAGGTACATCCCAATTAGCCCACCTCCCGATGACCCTTTATTCCACCCCACGTGGGTTAATACCTCCCATTGTTAGTACAAAGGAATTCCATACATTGACTGTAAATTGGCAAACTTCATGTTAGTCTGACAGTTTGATTTGCTGCTGCACTCAATCCGGGCCGTGCCCACCTCCCTAAAGGCTATGTTAATTTTGTTACAGATAAAACATGGTCTGGTTTCTACGCTCTCTTTGTCTCTCAGCAAGTCTCAGTGACCTTGCAGTATCCATTTGTCATCCTGTCTTTCCGTGCCAAGAGCTGGCCGGATTTTCCCTCGGGTTTATTGCTTCTCTGCTAATCTACCACATTCCTAAGATTCTATGTAAGCTTCATTCTAGTGTCTAGTGAAATCTATCTAGTTATTTGCAAGTGAACTAATATTCTGAACAAGATGGCCGCTTGGCTCATAATAGCGACCATCTTCCAGCCTGATTCCACTTCATTCCCCCCTTGGCTCAAGCCTCAGGTTCTTTTCCTGATGCTTGTAGCCATCACACCCCGCTATTCTTAAACTCCTCATACTTTAGGGGACCTATTTTTGTTGGGAACATGTCTTGTGGGATCATCAGTGGTATCTTTTGTGTCTGTGTAGGTGTCAGTACTTTCTTGCACAGTGGCCATAGGCATAGCCCTATGCGGTATGTCAGTGTTCCTACGACCAAGATCACCACTTTCATCAGAATCATGGATCTGATCTGTGAGATGAATCTCAGGATAGATCCAAACCACTCTCCGATTGCTCCGAACCCACGGAGTGGATTCCAGCCCTCCGCAGCGATTCTCCTTGCTGTGTTATGCAGCTGTGCTACCTTCTCTTGGTGATCCTGGATTACCTGGTAGTAGTCTGGGACATCATGTGTGGTGTTTCTGATGTAGGTGCAACATTCATAATGCATTGTCATCTCACACAATCCATTCAGGGCCGCACTATTCTGTTCAAGCGCCATGTCATGTATCCTCTGCACCTTCCATATCTCACGCACCTCCAGATTCAGCAACTGAATATCCATACTAGTTTTATTCAGAATTTCATCCATCAGACTGGCATAACTGTTCAGTCTCACCATCAACTCTCTTCCCCATCCAGTCCATGCCGGCAGCCACGACCATATTCGATCCACCTTTCTAAACAACTCTCTTCTGTCTTTCAAACACAAGTGGGTACCTAGGGTGGAGTGCTGTGTCTGTATTAGTGTCTTCCCCCCATACCCTCTGGATCGGGATCAATTTTGCCAAATAACACATTCCCGTTATTGTTGGTGGCACCCATGTGTAACACACCTTTCCACAACACACCTGGTACCCCCCTTTCAATATAAATGGAGACAAATGTAGTGTTCCTTTTCGCTATCTCTATCGTCAGTCGTCTCATTCGTCTCGTCGTATCCAGTGCACCCGGCTTTCCATCAGTCACCTTCGCAATCACTTCCTCTTGTTCACTCGTGAGCTTTCTACATCGTATGTATAGAAAATTTGCCTGCTCTTTTGTGTCGAATGTGTAAATGTATGATGTCCAGTTAAACTTGCTTGAGTAGCACCCTCCACCCTCATTGTGTGTGTCTTTATCTGGTCCTATTTGGAAGCACCACTCTGGTGGGTATACTGGTCCTATTATGGGATACCCGGGACTGAATGATTCTGTTTTTTCCCTCGGTGCATCAAAAGAGTGTATTGTGACATTCCCTGATGCAGACATACTCAGATTCATTGGAACAGAAGCAAATGGGATGTGGATCGTCTCTGGATGCATCCTACTACACACCCAGCACGCAGTTTGTCCAGACTTTTTAGCATAGTCATATTTAAATTGCACAAGTAAATGTCCTCTTGGCAAAAACTCAGATGTCGCTTCTCGTTTTTGTCTCCACATAGTATGATTCTCCATCACTGGGTGCGTACCATTCCAGATATGGGAAATATCCACTTTTCCGGCAGTGCTTGGGCACCTGGGGCAGGCTCCACGCGAGAGTCCATAACTCAAGTTTGCAAGGTACAAAATCAGTACCACAAATGCCCCAAATGTCAAAATCCCTTGGGCAATTCTTTCTTTTCACAGTTACATAAACCCAATCCCTCTCCACCGGAATTTCAAAAACAAAGGACATTTCTGGATGATCAGGGGTGGGGGCTGGGCCCCTAAAAAGCACCCTTGGGGTATCCCCCGTTGGTGGGTGGTCAGGACTTGTGTCCATCAAGACACCCACTTGTGGAATCATTTGGGTGTCTTCAGTTGGATCATTTAGGTGTTCACCGCTGTGGTCTTTGTCAGCTTTAGCCTCAGCGGATTGGTCTCGTTGGCGATGACCTTCCATGCTGGTTCAGGACTGGCTGCAGCTACTTTCAACCTGGAGTGATGTATCCACGGGACCACCTCGGCAACCTTTACTGCTGTAGGGGTTGATAACAGGACAAGGTAAGTACCTCTCCACTTTGGGCCTAGTGGGTCATTTTTTCCACTCTTTCACCCATACTGAATCACCTGGACAATACTTGTGCAGTGGGGGATATAAAAAGTGAGGTATGTTATCTCCCACCCAACAGTACAACCTGATCATTTAATTTAGTCTCTCCCAATGCCCGAAGGTCCCCCCCTTAGTCCATTAATCAGAGGGGTAGGCCGTCCAAACATGAGTTCGTACGGACTTAGCTTTAATTGAGGGGTTGGCCTGCACCTAATGTGCAAGAGGACTATCGGCAGCACATCCAACCAGCCTAGCGACGTCTCTTGGCACAATTTGGACATCAAAGTCTTTAGGGTGCGGTTCATTCTCTCGACTTTTCCCGAGCTTTGGGGCCTGTAGGCAGTATGTAGCTTCCAGGTGATGCCCAACAGGCGGGCAAGCTGTTGTAAACAGTTCTGTATGAATGCAGGGCCATTGTCCGACCCCATCTCGAGAGGCAACCCATAACGTGGTATTATTTCTTTCATCAGACTCTTTACTACTTCCAGTCTTTTCAGTTCTTGTTGGGAAAGCTTCCACCCATCCTGTCAGAGTACACACCATTACTAGTAGGTATTTGTATCCTTTGCAGGGCGGCAACACTGTAAAGTCTATTTGTAGCGATGCCATTGGGGATAGCCCGATTGGCTGCTTCCCTGGAGGTTGAGATGTGCCTGTCCTCGGGTTGTTCTTGGCACATGTCACGCACTGCTGGGCTATTGCTTTGCAGACTACTGACAGTCCGGGTACGTAAAAATGTGGCTCTAGTTGCTGTTCCATCATTTCTCTCCCTCCATGGGTACTTGCGTGGAGTGTTCTTACAATTTCAGGGGCCAATGTTGCTGGGAGGTCTATTTGTCCATTCTTCAGCTGGAACCACCCGTCTTCTCCATATTCACCTTGTTCTCCCGACATCCATTTCTTTTCTTTCTCTGAGTACACAGGTGTCCATTCACTCAGTGGCGCCGGTAGGAGTGCAGCCACCACTGGTTTTGCTTTGTATCGTGCCAATTCTCCATGGTTTCCCCAGACAAATTCTTCTTTCGGGAAATAGTATCGCCATGCGAAGAACAGCAGATCTTGTCTGTCTTGTGTATCTCTTACTGCTGGTATGAAAAAGTTCGTTGCACTTTTCTTCATTCTTGGCAGTCTGTTCTTGATAAGAATCTCCTTGAGGAAGAACCTTACCAACGGGGCTTGGTACTCTTCTGCTCCCAACTCTCCCAAACTTAACAGTATTCGTGTAATCCGTAGATTATTATGAGGGTTGGCTGTCAAATTTTCAAAACGTGAGGCGAAATTTTCTGCTCGTTCAACTTCGGTTACTTTTGTGTCTTCTTCATCCTCCCCCATTACTTTTACGCCGAAGAATTTCAGCATCATTTTGTAAGCTCTGCGTAATCTTTGCTGATCTTCTGAGGTGTTAATCATCAGGCGTGTCTCTTGCGGATTCAGAGGAGTGGAATAGAAATTTCGGCCTTGAAACTGAGTTGGGAAAAGCCATTGGATATAATCCTGATTAAGTTCTAATAGTTCGTAATCATCTTGCCATTTGTGCAATATTATTTCAATGAACTCGCCTTTGGGTTCAAATCTTCTCCAATTCATGTAGAATTCGTAGTTTGGCATGGGAGGTTGAGTCTCTTGCTTGCAGAGTAGGACTTTGGCTTGATCAATTGTTAGTTGTGGTTTTGCAGCTGCCTTTGCGGCCTGGTCAGCGCGCCTGTTGCCATTTGGGATTTCATCATGACCCTTTTGGTGGCCACGACAGTGCATGATACTGACAGCGCTTGGTTTCCATACAGCTTCTAGGAGGACAGCGATTTCAGCTGCATACTTGATTTGTTGTCCTGAAGAAGTAAGTAGGCCTCTTTCTTTGTAGAGTGCACCATGTGCATGGACTGTCATGAAGGCATACTTGGAATCAGTGTAGATATTTACTCTTTTGCCTTCGGAGATTTCTAGAGCTCTGGTTAGGGCTGTTATTTCAGCCAGTTGTGCAGATGTATGGCCTGGTAGTGGATTTGCTTCAATAATTTCTTCTGCTGAGACTACTGCATAGCCGGAGACTTTCTTCCCATCATCCATGTAGCTGCTACCGTCAGTGAATAGCTGTAGATCGTATTTGTCTAGGGGTACGTCTTTCAAATCTGGCCTGCTACTGAACACTTCTTCCATTACTTGGAGGCATTCATGATTTGGATCCTCTTCACAGTCAGGCAGTAAAGTAGCAGGGTTCAAGGTAGCGATGAGGTCCAAATGAACCCGTGGATTTTCACACATCATAGCTTGGTACTTTGTCATCCGGCTGTTGCTGAACCTGTAGCTTCCTTTCACATCCAGCAGGGCCTTGACAGCGTGGGGCACCTTGATATGAAGAACTTGTCCAAGGGTCAGCTTGTCTGCTTCTGCTATCAGCATTGCGGTGGCTGCCACTGCTTTCAGACATGGGGGTAGGCCGCAAGCCACAGGGTCGAGTTGCTTGGCGAGGTAGGCCACAGGCCTTAGCCAAGAGGCAAAACTTTGGATCAATACTCCTGTTGCTGTTTGATTGTGTTTGGTCTTTGGCTGGGGTATTCGGCATACTGCTTCTTTTCTTTCTGCCCCCAATGCACGTTTGGTACCTGTTAACTGGAAACCCAGGTATTTTACACTTTGCATATTTGTGCTTTCTTTCTAGAAACTCTGTAACCTGCTTGGCACAGTAGATGTAGCAGGGCTTTTGTGGCAGATAAACAGTCTTTTTCTGTGGGGGAAGCCAGTAATAAATCATCTACATATTGTAACAAGACAACTTTGTCTGGCTGAGCGTTGAAGGAGAGGAGATCTTGGCTGAGCGCGCATCCGAAAATCGTGGGCGAATTTTTGAAACCTTGAGGCGTGTCCAGGTCATTTGATGGCGCGCCCCCGTGGTGGACTCTTCCCACTGAAATGCAAAAAGGGGCTGGCTTGCTGGAGCCAGGCGGATGCAAAAGAAAGCGTCTTTTAAATCAAGCACGGTGTAATATTTTGTATCTCCGGGAATTAACGCCAGCAAATTGTATGGATTGGGAACCACAGGGTGTAGGGTTACTGTGGCTTCGTTGACAGCTCGTAAATCTTGGACCAGGCGGTACTCTTGTGTGCCCTCTTTCAGTACTGGCAACAGGGGTGTGTTCCATGGTGACACGCAGAATTTTAATATGCCGTGATCTTTAAGTCTCTGTAAATGTGTTTGAATATTCTGCTTGGCTTTTTGTTGGATATGATATTGTCTTAAAGCCACAGGCGTTGCACCAGGTTTTAAATCGACGTATACTGGGGGGATATTCACAGCTAGTCCGGGCGGATTTTCCTCCGCCCACACCCCAGGAATTTCAAGGAGTAGTGTGTACGGGTCCGGGCTTGCCGGCGGCGTTGGTGCTGTACGCCATTCTTCCTCTCTTGGCATAATTACTGCAATTTTCACAGATCGGGGGTGCTGGTTGGCTGGGTTGTACTGCCGGGCAGAGCTGCCACTCTCAGGCAGGTCTAATTGAGTGTGTCCCCCGGGAAGAAACGTAATTTGGGCTTGCAATTTGCAAAGGATATCCCGCCCCAGGAGCTGGATGGGACATTCGGGCATATACAAAAATTCATGTTCAACATTATGCCCACCCACACTACATTTTCGAGAAGCAAGGAAGGGGTACTTAGCAGACACCCCCATTGCTCCCATAATATCAACTTCATTTCCCATTGGGGGTGCAATTTGCTGAGTTACAACAGAATATTCGGCACCGGTGTCATCCATAAAAATGTCATCTTTATTTCCCACTCTCATAGTGACCGTGGGCTCGTGGTTACCGAGCGGGATGGGCCCAGGTCCTTGTCAATATGCATCCTGCCCCTCAAATGACGTTCCCGCCAATCCCACAAACCCTGCTCCGGTACCCTCATTTCTCTCATATCTGCCGTCTGTTACCTGACCATTGGGGCCTTGACCTCCCAATTCCCCAACCTCTCCTTGTCCCCCAAATTTAGCCAAAAATGCAGGACAGTCGTTTTTCCAGTGACCTTCACCCCGGCACCAGGCGCACTGGTTGGGTCCCAGGGGTTCCCTAGGGGCTCCCCTACCTCTTCCTCTAGCCCCCCTACCCCTTGCTATCCCTCTATCCGGGCCACCTCGTCCTCCACCATTTCCCATATAACCCACAACACCTGTGTGTCCCCTCTGTCTCTTCATCTCCTCCCGTTTTTCCTCTAAATCCCGGTTATGATACACTTTATTAGCAATCTCTACCAATTCGCTAATACCTTTTCCCAAAAACCCATCTAATCTCTGTATTTTATTCCGTATATCACTCTGTGACTGTCCCACAAAAGAAGAATTAATTAACCTCTGATTCTCCATTGCCTCCGGATCTATAGAACTATACATCCTATATGCATCTAGTAATCTTTCCAAAAATGCGCTTGGAGACTCTTTAGATTCTTGTACCACATCCGCTATTTTTCCCATGTTTGTGGGTTTCTTCCTCCCGCTTTAACACCCATTATTACTGCTGTTCTGTACGTCTGGAGGTGGGCAATACCCTCCACGGTGCTATACGGCCACTTGGGATCTGTTTTGGGGTAGTGTTCCTCTGCCCACGCTTCTGGCTGGGGCTTAGCATCTGCTACAGCTTGGGCAAGTAAAATCTTTTGCGCGCTACTATTTATCCGGGCTCTTTCCTCTGTGGTAAACATTGTCAACATTAATTGCTGACAATCTGCCCATGTGGGGTTATGTGTGAGCATGACTGACTCTCTATCATACTGGCCACTGCTGCGGGATTAGTGGAGTACAGTGGTGTGTGTGTTTTCCAGTTGAAAAGATCTGTTGTTGTGAATGGGACATATGTGTATTGCACTGGCCCAGGAGTTCCATTTGCCAGTAAAGGACCTGGCACTTCTCGTAGGGGCATTTGATAGGGATTATGCTGATATGGCTCACGGTGTTTATGTATATTATTCGCTGCGCGAGTGGTAACCCCTCGTTTCTCATCTTCACCCTCATTCTCGCTATCCTCCTGGGCTACTAATTTGTATACGCTCCCATCCGGCAGTTCAATTTTTCCCAGTGGGGCCTCTCTGTCTCCTCCACCCGCTGCCCCCTGTTCTTCTTCCACAACCCCGCGTGACAGAGCGAAGGGAGCTGGCCGGGAAGTAGCAGCTGCCTGCTCCCCCCTCTCCGCCCGCGCAATCGCGGCACTCAAAGCTTCTCTAGCTGCCCCGTAACATGACGGGTATGGCGGGGGCAAGGAATCACCTTCCTCTGGGTGTTCTACCAACACCGATCTCTCTTTCTTTATTATTTGGTCGTACCTGCTTCTTGTGTTGTCCCGCCAACATTATAAAATGACTTATCTTTCACACAGTATCTCTATATATCTATATACGGGTACTGCTCAGGATGTCCACATTTCCCGGTGACTTGGGAATGCACTCTCTGTATTAGCTCGGGGTCCATTGACCCCCTGCTCTGGCCACTCAGAAACTAACAGTGGCCACACAATTGTACACATTAATGTTAGCTTCTCCTTAGTTAACTGCACACCATAATCATGCGTTTGTATATAACACTTCAAAATTCCGCACCATATACTCTAAGGGCGTCTCACCCTTCTTTACCCTACTGGGTTTGGATGACCGGTTACCCATTGTTACTCTTTTCAGAAAACCAGTAAGCTCTTCACAATGCAAATACAACTTTTTAGCAAAAGCAGTTAGAATTTACTGTCTGGTACTTCAGCCAACAATTCTCACGTGTCTGAACCGCTTCCTCCGTCAGTAGCCGGACTGCAGTCGCCTGAGCCGGAAACGTACTTCGGGAGTCCACTCTCAAGTTTGCTTTCTCGCAGGGCGAGTAGGCGCTCATTCACTCACAGCATTCAAATCACTCACAGCACGTACTGTACCAGATACTTTCAGCACAAAACAAAACAAAAACAATTCAACTCTTTCTACTAGCCGAGGGAACGCCGTCCCTCCTTTTGGCTCCTTATACCCCGTTAATTGAACTCTAACTCTTGACTGCTTGTGACTATGTGCACCCCGTTCTATAACAACACTCCCGTCTGCAATTCCAATTTGCCTATGGGCAATCTACCCACCCAGCAGCACTATCTCTGCAGCTACCGCTGACCTCAATTGGTCCTCTTCACTACATGACGTACACACTAGCACTGACTCAGGGCTCTCAGCCCAGTCACAGAAAATCCCTCCTCCTTTCCTGGTCCACGTGCAGAAGCTGTTTACAAACTATGACTATGCAACTCCACGTGGCTACTTTCTCCCTCTCTTACAGAACTACCCTTTGGTTAACATTTGATCCCCCGGGTCCAGACACGCGCTGGCCACTGTCTGGCCCCGTGCAATATGTTGGCGGGTTCAATATGCTAACGAGACCGTGGCCGCGGGTCTCCTTATCCGACTTACGGTCGGACGTTTCCCTTTATACCGGTATCTCTGATACACATACAAACACAGAAGACACTTTACCTATCGCCGCGCTGCTCGCTGTTTCCTCAGACTCGGTGGTGTCCCAGCTTCCCGGGCCGGGGGTCCGTTTGGGACGAGACGAGGTCCACTGAACAGGAAATCCTGCTTGGCGCCTGCAGATGTCAGCTCACCTTCAATGGACGCCCAACCGACGGGATCACTTGCACCTGCAGTCAACCGCTACAGTGTTCAGCAGCCGTTGCCTATGCCGGCAAGGGCCCGTATCCCGGACGAGCCCCCAAGAAATGTAACCGGAATCACAAGGTTCACTTCAGGACGGTGCCGGACCAGACACAAGCAAGGATTGTCTGAACACGAGTCTCTTCAGGAAAGGCAAACTTTATTGTGTCATAACACAAATGCTCACACAGGATTGAATCGCAAAGAGTGAGCCCCGTCTCTTCCCCCCCCGACAAGGTTTTATACCCCAAATGCATAATTAAGGAACATCCCAATTAGCCCACCTCCCGATGACACTTTATTCCACCCCACGTGGGTTAATACCTCCCCTCGTTAGTACAAAGAAATTCCATACATTGGTAATAAATTGGCAAATGTCGTGTTAGTCTGACAGTCTGTGATTTGCTGCTTCACTCGACCTGGGCCGTGCCCACCTCCCTAAAGACTGTGTTTTGTTTGTTCTAGATTAGAGCACGGCCTGGTTTCTACGCTCTCTTTGTTTTACTGCGGGTCTATGTGACCTTGTAGTAACCATTCGTCTTTCCTGTCTTTCCGTGCCAAGAGCCGGCCGGATTCTTCCTCATTTTATTGCTAGTCCTCCTAATCAACCACATTCCTAAGATTCTATGTAAGCTTCATTCTAGTGTCTAGTGAAATCTACCTAGTTATTTGCAAGTGAACCAATATTCTGAACAAGATGGCCGCTTGGCTCGTAATAGCGACCATCTTCCAGCCTGATTCCACTTCATTGGCAGTATACCAGATGTGCGCAGGTTATTACACCATTGACTATTTAGTTAAATACTTCCCGTATGTGTGTATAAATTAAACCAAGGGCGTGAGTTCAGTGCTGACAGGGAAGGAAGTAATAGTTACCATATATACTAGAGTATAACGCGATGTGTAGAGATTTATTATGGAAATTAGAATATTCCTCAAGACTCGGATATAGTGCAAGGAGAAAAATTAGACACACTCCCATACAGACACACAGATTTAAACACATGCAACATACGCTCAGATTCACTCACTGATTAATAGTCTGTGCACCTTCTTTCCTGCTCTTCCATTGTCAGGGTCTTCCTCTAGTCTCTCTCTACTCCTTCCATCCTTTCTCCCCTGCTCATGTCCACATTCTCCCCCCAAGCAGCAGCCCCCTCAACTTATTCACCCCAGCAGAAACTTCACTTTATCCCCCCAGCAAGGCCCCTTCACTATTTTCTCCCCCACAGCAGGACCTCCTCACTTTATCCCCCCTCACTGTATTCCCCCCCCCCCCAGCCCAACTCCTGATGTCGTTGATCAGCAGCAGTCTGTGGGCCATTCACCCGGATTCTGTCCCGGGTCTCTGATATCTCCTCCTTTGTTCCTTGTCAGGTGGGACGCAGGCTGGCTGGCTCTGCAGGCTCAGAAATGACCACCACTACTTCTTCTGCGTGCGCTACAGAGCTATGCATCACGTGGACTAAGTTGGGTGGCTCCAAGGCAGCGTGCCGTTTCCCCAGCTCGTGCTGAGAATGTGGGAGGCTCTCTGCCTGCAGCGTTACCGCAGTGGTCTGAGAGTGTAAGTGCTGGTCCGCTTGCTCATCATAGATGGCTCCAGATTCACGCTGAATTAAAAACTGGCAGCGGTCCACTGAAACAGCCAGTACACCGGGCCCCTATCCACCCGTGGGCACTGCCAGAGTGCCCGACAGGTCGGTCTGCCCCTGATCCCCACAGATGTCTTGCGTATACTGCGACCCCTTCAGATTTTAAGTTTTTAATTTTTTATTTTTTTTCCTCAAAAAAACCTGCGGTTTAGGCTAGGGTCAGACGAGTGCATTCTGTGCGTCCGTGCACAACGGACGTACTTTCTGACTGACCAGGTAGTGGCCACACAATCCGTTTTTGTGACTGACGTTTTTTTGACTGATGTAGAAGGGAAAATAAATGAATATGAAAATCATTTTGTCCGTCAAAATGCTGGATGTCAAAAATGCAGTCCGTCTGACTTCGTTCCATCACTCACACACAAAGCTATGCGGACGTTGCGGATGCATCGCACTTGTGAGTCCGTTCTAGCGGATTTACGTTCCTGCCTAACTTTGCGGACGTTTGCCGCGTCCGTTATGCGTCCGCACTTCTGTGCGGACTCTAGTGATCATAATTGTATGCTACCACGGACGTTAAAATGTGTGCGGCAACACGGACGTGAACACTGCACTCGTCTGACCCGAGCCTTAGGCTGGGCGTCCACTGGCACCGTATTTGTGCGATGGTGAGATCATCAGATATCGTCTGTCGTCGTCCGTCCGATCCAACAACATGCAGGTGAATGGACCATCGTCCATTGCATCCGACGTCTGACGTCCGTCTTCCAGCGACGGATAAAGCCGGCATCAGATGGGCGATCAGAACCATTTCACTCGTTTGCATTGCATGTATTTCAGCAGATCAGAGAAGATGGATGTGGAGAAACTGATCAGGGGAGTTTTATAAAGGCATTTAAAATAAACTATTTATCTGTATGTGAGGTGTGGGACTAGCCCGGTTTGTGAGGGGTAGGGCAAGGAAGGCTCCTTGGTTGATTGTAAGCTCTTGGGTACTCTCTGCTACTGTTCTGTGTACTTGTATGTATATTTGTATTCTGTCTCATCCATTGTCCCACAAAGGACTGCAGTGTTTAAAAAAGCAAAATGAACTGTTCTATATGTAAAACCAGTTCATTCTGGTCTTGGCAGTCTCTGCACTCCACCTCTATCTGAATCCAAATCTATCTGATCGTCCATAGTTGTTCCGACAGATCGCTTGCAGTGGAAGACCCTAGTCGGACGTCCGACAACGTCCATGGTCTGACGAACGTATCGGTCGTCCGACTACGGTGCCAGTGGACGCTCAGCCTTACTCGAGTATTTACGGTAATCTAGTCAGAGAACAGCACTGAAATGTCAGTGAAATGCCTTGATTTTCGGTGGTTTCATTTACAAGGCAAATCCCATAAGTTTCAGTGTACAAAAGAATTGCCAGTTTTTTATCCAATATTTATTACACCGTTTATTCTTTACATATGCACTTTAAGAATTTAAGTAATTTTCTCCTGAATTTTTTTTTTTTTTCCCCCACCAATTTTTTTTTTTTTTTTTTACATGGCGGGATTTTTCTTGTTATTCATAAGACCTTGTATATTATTTTAATGCACTAGTTTTTTTCATTGGTCTTTTAAACAGCTTTTAAAAGTTGCAGGTTTTATGGTTGTTGTTTTATATAGAAAAAACAAACCTTGTTAGGCGGCTGGTTGTCTTTTTTCTGATGCGTTCGGCGGGTCGATTCAGCACACTTCGGGGACCTTGCGGTGAATGCTGAATTAGACGTTTCGCATCGTTGCTTAAGTCTCAGGAGGTTTTATCTTTTTATAATTGTCCATATTTAAAATGCAATATTTTTTTTTCTCATTCAAGACTATGTATTTAATGTTTGAAATCTATATTCAGAATGTGCAACAGATGTGTTTTTTTATAGGGGGGGACCCTTGAAATCTGTTTAAGAAAAATCTACATTAAATAAAGCAACGGCTTGGATTTAAAGTGCCCTCTATGCTGTGTAGTCGGGTTGTCCATTCAGGGCCTGCAGCCTGCTTCCATTTTAAAACTGCTCAGATCTCTTGACGATGATTTTTTTTCTCAGTCTTCTGTCTGTTGCTGGGCAGATCTCACCATTGCCTCCTCCCTTATGCATTCAGCTGTGCTCTTCATCGCTTGATTGGTTTACATAATATGTAGCCCAGCATCCAATAGCAGGGCATATGCAAATTGTTAACTCGGGCAGTTGACGACCTGCTGTTCTGGTATAGATTGTTTGCTGGAAGAGCTGATCTTTGGCATCATGGCTGCAGGGGGCTCTCTTCCTGGTATGTTTCTATAGATGTTTTAAATCTCTTATTTTTATATTATATATGTATATAAGCAAGTTGAATATATTTTTCTGACCTGCAAAAAAAAAACACAGAAAATGTGTTTTGTTTTTTTTTTAAATTTTATTTCATTTTAAAAAGCTAAATGTTACATAAAATGTTTTTAGCAAGTATACATGCTTTATGATCCACTTGAACTGAAGTAGCCTTTTTTTCCCCCCCAGGAGATAATCATTTGCAGGTTGCAGTCACCAGTGAGCTTTCTAGTTTTGATCTTGGCTGTTGCGGAAATCTCTCTCACCAGTGCACCAATTAGGGGTGTCAACTACACTAAATTTCATAGCAACACATTGTGTTGTTTTTTTTTTTTTTTTTTTTTTTATACACCAATCCTGAGCATAGGTGTTCCTTTTATGAGATTACATGATGCCATTTGCATCTCTTAACCTTTACACTCCTAGTTGGTGTATTTGTGAAGGCCCAGGCCCAGGCCCAGGGTTGCGCTGTTTTGGGGGGGGGGGGTTGAAAACCAAGCTGCGACTATTATTATTATTATTTTGAGCACCCCAACTTGTTATAGATTTTTTTTAGCACAAATTGGGCTTTTTATTGACTAAAAGTTAGTGCGGTTGAACTAATAATTAGTCTTTTTTTTTATGTTAAAACAATTTTTTTAACTGCGCATATACAGTGACTCTGTCTCCTCCACCCCAGAACCATGTGAGAAATGGAAATGGTATCAATGCCATTCCTAAAGTTACACGCAGACACTGGCTACAGCTGCAGTCACATGACTTGTTGGCATTTGGTTGGCTCTCAGAGGATTGCTTGAGTTGGATACGTTCATGCACAGGAGCACATCACCTTGTTTTCTGCACAATGTTTTATGCCAACCTTAATCGTGGTACGTTCCAGTCTTTCTAGACTGGCATAAGGTCATTAAGGGGTTAAAAAGCGCAGCGATGCAATTTTTATTTTTATAAAAGAAATTCTATTTAAAACAAGTTATATATTTTTTTTAATATATTAATATCTCCTCCATGCTGTGACGGATCTGTAATATTCCGATTGAGTTTAATCCGCCTTGTCTCTTTGCTAGCGAAATATCAGAAAATATCGCGGTTTATAGCAGGGCTATTCCCAATAACCAGGCAACACAGATTTTGAGGATCATCCAAACCGCTTCTAATTTGGTACAGAGATGCAGCTTCTCTTTTATACACCCAAATGATCAGATAAACATATTGGGATTAACAAGAACATTGAAAGGTGCTAGACCTTTCATTATTCTCGTATACAGAAAGAAAGGCGTATATTAAACCAGGGGCTTCAAGGGGGCACAGCAAGATGGTTCAAGTATTCCAGAGTCTCGTAGTCCAAATAGCACCCCGCAAAGGGACAATCGCCACTGTGCGCCAGCTCGGGGTCCCAAACTCGGGATTCCCTAGGGAGCTTCCCCTCAAGCTTCGAGGGGGGTAGTACCTGATAGTCTTCCGTAGGAAGTCCCCAAAGAGCATCCAGTTCCAACGAAGGGGAACAGAGCAGTTGGGCTTAGAAGTTTGTGCCTCGGGACACTGGGGTTACTCCGAAAAGGGAAATCCCGAGAACAGCGGGAAAATCCTGGGGAATCCCAATGGGACAAACTAAGTCTGGTACATGAAGGAAACAACGGTGTAATATTCCAATCCAGGGGGAAACACAGGGGAGAAATGTTTACAAGGGGGGGGAGAAAAAGCTTTTTAAATTTCCATAGGTTTCCAGGTCTCTGACACATGATTTATTACAATCTCATATATATCCGTATCGATCCCAGCAGCATGTTTTTTTTGTTCGTGTTTTTTGTAATGCACAAGTAATCTAGTTACAGTTTGTTAGTGTTATTCTTCTAGGATGGGAAGTCTTCACGTTTAAATAACAGACATAAAGAGACCCTTTTGGAGGGGTAGGAGTCTTTCTAATGATAGGTCACATTTTAATATGGAAAGCAGCAGATTTTATAGAATTGCAAACAAACCTGCAGAAAGATTTAACAAACTGTTTAGCTGGTGTAGAAGGGCTAGAACTCGGCCTCATTCATCCCCACAGATTTACTAACATTGACCGCATACTGCAAAATCAAAAGTACTGTAACTCTCCTTTTAAAATGAGGGGGTCACTTGCCCCCCTAAGCAGGTTATCGCCATTAAGTGATTTATTTATTTATTTATTTTTGTCCCCGATGGATGGCAGAGAATGGCTTATTTTGCAGATTGTACAATTATTCAGTTTATATCTCATACTGTGCTGTATTTAGAGGGGAGTGAGCCTGCTCCTTTTGAAAGTAGAGAATGCACCCTTTTGTATGAGGGTTCACATCACTCTATTTTGCAGACAGTTATCATAGTGATAACCTTGGCTTTGTTTTTATTGAGGGTTTAAGACTTTTAGCACTCCTATCCCCCCCGCGGAGCACTCAGAATTATTTTGGAACCTGTCGTGGAAAGAGAGCCACTTCTTTCTAATGTGGAGTCGCACTCAGTGGTGACTATCAGGATCACAGCAAGAAGAGTGTTCTTTGAATAGCACCTCTTGCATAGAAGTCAGATTCAGCTGGATGTATATCCCCTCTGCAGCCCCCCATAAAACAGAAGGGGAATAGACTCCTCATTTGTAAACATTGCTACTGTGTCAGTCCAGCTACCAGCTGACCTTCAAAATAATCAGAAATGACTTGCAAAATTAGAAATATTGTAGTATTCTAATTTTAAAGGGGCACAGATCACACCCTCCATATAGAAATGTCTCACCATCTGATCCCTTGATTGTCTTACCAATAAAATGAGGTGTTTCAGTTTTGTATATCTGTCAAGTGACAGTCATAGTAATAGTGAACACCTGTCACTAGCATCAAATGTATTTGATAGTGATTTTGTGTTTGGGTTCAGATATGACTTTTATGCAGGGTAAAGAAGTTGCAGATGTCAAATTTAATGGTGGAACTGAGGGAGTGTGTTAACAAAGTGTCTAGGGTGATTGTGGTGCACACCGTTTTGTGATGTATTTTTTTTCATTGAGATTTAATCTAGAGTTAGATTCGACTGCCCCATGAGTGCCCTTCTAATGTAAAAATGCCATGTCACCCCTCTGATAATTCGACTTTTTTTTGTATATTAACCACTTGAACACGCAGGAAGGACATGGAGCTTCCACACTTTTCACGCTTGTCCAAGCACGGCGTCTTGTTGCCGCAGCTTGGTGCCGTTCTGGGGCTTCAATCACAGCGGGCATTTTTTATATACAAAATGAGCAATACCTTTACCACTACTCACCTTCTCATTTCCCATGTTGGGAGCAAGTTCGGTGGATATATATATATATATATATATTTCTCCTTTTTTTTTTTTTTTTTTCATAAAACGCAATGCTGTCAAGCCTCACCCAGCCGACCGCTCGCCTTGGGTCTCACCAGGTATTGACGCTCTGCTCTGGACCGTCGAGCCGCAGCGCTCCTGAGGGTCCAGAGCACGCAGGGACGTAATTGATCGGCGGCTGTGGCATCTTGTCACTCGACTTCCGGTCCATTGCAACGACGTGCCCGGCGCTTCTTCTGGTGGGCCCCATGGCTCCTCACAATCAGGCTCACCTGGGGGAGAGTGGAACTGAGTGGTCTCACAGCCTTGGTGCCAGTGAGGGGAGGCAGACCCAGCGTGGTGCTCCCGGCTCAGCGGCTGATCCTGGCTCCGCCTCTGGGAAGTTCCCCTGCAGGGATTGGGCGAGGGGGCAGTGAATTTTCACCATTCGGTGCAATTTTGTGGCAGTTCGTCTATTCAGAAAGATGTGAATTTGCCAAATACTGGCGAATTGACAATGAAACACAGTGCAATTCGACGGCACCGAAATTGTCCCATGGAAGACTATCTTGTCTTCCATTCACAGACCGCCACAGGTGAACTGCCTTGATTTCAGTGTTTTAATTCAAACCGGTTTGAACAGGCGTATACCATGGGTTTCATTGTAATAAATGGAATATCTTTTTAACTAACTTTGACCATATTTTATTTTTTGCAGAAACCCTTGTTATTTTATTTTGTATACGACTTTTGTAGTTTTTGCAGTGTGAATAGACCATATAGTAATGATGTATTTTGAATCACTTGAATGCTGTAAAAAGGATATAGAATGTTTCTGGGTCTTACAACAAAACATGACTTCCCATCATGTGTAAACCTGAATAGCACAAATTCGTGAAAATGAGCTCCGGAAATGGGTGAAATGGCTCAGCAGAGGGCCCAGACTCGGATTTTTAAGTGAGCAGACCACTTTTGTCTAGTTATACAGTAACAAAAACACACAGTATATTTATACACCCCTATTATATACCCAATATGAGTGCCTACACGCATATTATATACCTATATGGGCACCAACACATGCACCGCTACCGAACCACCCCCAGACAAGGGGGTCCCTCCCAGCTGGTCCAGTGGCAAATAGGGGTTACACATTTGGCATCCCTAGACCCAGGTGGTCAAGTGGGACAGCCGCTGGTCCCCCTAAGCTCAGCTGATTATCCCTGGTGATCCTTTGGTATGGATGGAAATGTGGTCTCTGCTTACTTTTCATAGTATTCTTATCCCGTAGCTCCGGTTCCCTGGCTTATTCAGCCAGCCTTCAGGCTTTCAGCACAGGGGGGATATACTGTGCGATCTGTACAAGGAAGCACAGACCGTAGGGCCAGTCATGTGAGCTCTTTGCTCTCCTGACCAAACCCTAGTTATCCTGAAAGGTGGCAGCAAAGTTCCGCTGGGTTCGGGTGGGAAGCACACTATCCCTCTTGATGGCAGCCTTGTCCCTTGAAGCCCCAGTCCGCCTAATAGGCCATCTGGGCAAATGCCTGATGGCCAGTCTGGTCCTGCTCCGCAGTGAGGGGGTTAAAATGCACCTCATCTCTTTTTCTGTAAATGGTAAGATGGTGCAAATTGGTAAAATGAGATACAATTTTTGGCTTCAAAATAGAGTTATTTATTTTCTGACAAATCTGCATTCCCCCCCCCCCCCCCTTGTGATGCAGATGAATTGACGCTAATTGCATAATCACAAACTGTAGAAAACATTTAGTGAACCATGAATCCTATTCTGCTTGTCAGGATGCATGCATTCAAAAATGTAATTTTTCTTTTAGGGTGACGTTTTTCCTTATTGTCTAAAAGAGGAGGGGTTTCTTCTGAAAAATAGGATTATGTATATGGGTTTCTTCGCGATACAAGCCTGAAATTGGTGATTAAATACGAAAAAGGACCTAAAGGTTGAGAAATGGCTCAGCAGTGAAGGGGTTAAAAGGCTGACTGGCCTCATCTTGGACTGTTAATGTTTTTCGTGTGGCATGGTAGTCCGTTTTTTGTTTTCTGTCTAATGGACGTCTGTGGAACTGATGGAATACTTCTTAACCCTTTAAGGACCAAGGGTCTTTAAAGTCAGTCCAGTTGTGACGTAACAGTTACGTCATTGGTCCTTAAGGGGTTAAATGCTTTAAGTGAATGTAAAAAATAAATAACAATAAGGCATATTCTCTTTATGTAGTCTATTTGAAATGGTTCATGTAAGCAGTATATGCTCCATATAACAAAGATCCTTTTTTATTACCATGCGTAATTTAAAAGTTGAAACTGTAATGAATGGTTCGTGTTAGAATCTGTGTATACTTTGTTTTTTTTGTCTTCCTTTTAATCCTCGCCGTGTACAATGTTTCTGAGACTTCCCTAGTACAGCAGTGTTGCTGGGTAAATGTGAGCAGTTGGGCTGCTGGTTGGTTAAGTTCTGTACAGCTCATATGAGCAGACACCGCTAAGCCAATTGAATGTCAGTATGCTAATGTTCTATTTATTGCCTGGTGTACAGTGCTCAAATACACTCTTTCAGCTGCGATATGTCAAACTTGCAAAAGAGGTATAAGAGTACTTCCCATTCACATTTTGACTGCTAAGGGATTCCTTTTTGACTTGGAAATTGTAATTAAATTGACATGAAGTGCGATGGCACTAACATTTTGTTAGCATTTTTATATCTTGTGAACCGAACACCACTTTTACTTTTCCCACTTTCTCTGATGGCTGCGCATTTTCCTGGTTAGAAAAAGAATGCGCATTTAATATTTCTACTGTTTAAATGTGCAAATCCAGTTTTCAGTTTTTGTAAAATATAAGGTAACTTCTGTGGCTGAACCTGTTAAATGCTTTTGGGTTTTCAGCTCGAATCCTAGGAAAACAAAACTTTTTAAGAAGATTCTGTTAAACTCATCACATTGTGCTCGCTAGCAACCAAAACACTTATTGATGCGAAGAAAAGGCATGCCATTGGCTTGCACAAATGAGCAGTCCCATTTCACATGCAATCCTGTCTTCTTTCCGTTGTCTGCCACTCTCCTGCATTCATGTTCGGCTGTAGCTGCAGGGAGCTCTCTTGTGGATATGGCTGGAATATTTTACTGTTCTGTTCACATGTGGTTCGTAGAATCTGAACAATACACTACACGGCTTTTGCATTACCAGGTTTGTAAATGGATGCGTTTGGATTGCTCTTGCTTTTGGATTATTAATTTTTTCTTTTTCCTATGTCCTCTGTTTTCTGTTTTGTCCATCCATTGGCCTAGCAATTTTGGGGAAACCAATTTATGTATATATATATGTGTTAAAAGTGTAGCTAGCAGCAACCTCTTAATGCAATAATAGTGCATATGGTTTGTGCAGTGCTGTAATACAAGAATTAATTTGTTGGTAGCAGTTTAGTATATCAAAATGCATATTTTATGTAAAGGCTCATTTCAAAGGGGGGGGGGAGACGGGAGGACTTTTCTGCACTTAATATTTCCTGAACATGATAAATTAAGCTTTTTAATTGGACTGTAGGTGTCATGTTGCGTCAACATGCTCCCTGTTCTAATAAGCAAAGTCAATCACTATCCAGGTTCTGTAATTTCATCTTAAAAATTTTTAATTGTGGAATATTTATTCTAGGTCAGTTTTTTTTCTAGGCCCCCCCCCCCTAAATATTTACCTCCATTTAATGATTTTTATCACAAAATGATAGCAAAAGTAAAGTGCTGTCTAACTGCAGCCAGGTATAGAAATAGATTTTTGACTGATTCACCAGTCTAATTTTATGGAACTACTTGTTTGTGATTATCTATGTTTAGGTTGACACAATCTCTCTCTTTTTAGGTTACATCAAATGTTTGTGGAATGTGACCTGTAAATATGTTTTTGGAGTCATTAAATTTTAAAGGCTGCTCTATGCTGTCACTGTAAAGTGACCTACAGTCAGGTCCAGAAATATTGGGACAGCGACACAATTCTAACATCGTTGACTCTATACACCACCACAATGGAGTTGGAATGAATCAAACACAATGTGCTTTAACTGCAGATTGTCAGCTTTAATTTGAGGGTATGTACAGCCAACTCAGGTGAACGGTGTAGGATTTACAGCAGTTTGCAGATGTGCCTCCCACTTGTTAAGGGACCAAAAGTAATGGGACAATTGGCTTCTCAGCTGTTCCATGGCCAGGTGTGTGATATTCCCTCATTACCCCAATTACAATGTGCAAATAAAAGGCCCAGAGTTCATTTCAAGTGTGCTGTTTGCATTTGGAATCTGTTGCTTTCAACTCTCAAGATGAGATCCAAAGAGCCTTGGCTATCAGTGAAGCAAGCCATCATTAGGCTGAAGAAACAAAACAAACCCATCAGAGAGATAGCAAGAACATTAGGCGTGGCCAAAACAACTGTTTGGAACATTCTCAAAAAGAAGGAACGCACCGGTGAGCTCAGCAACACCAAAAGACCCGGGAGAACACGGAAAACAACTGTGGTGGATGAATGAAGAATTCTTTCCCTGGTGAAGAAAACACCCTTCACAATAGTTGGCCAGATCAAGAACACTCTCTAGGAGGTAGGTGTATGTGTTTCAAAGTCAACAATCAAGAGAAGACTTCACCAGAGTGAATACAGAGGGTTCACAACAAGATGTAAACCATTGGTGAGCCTCAAAAACAGGAAGGCCAGATTAGAGTTTGGCAAACAACACCTAACAAAGCCTTCACAGTTCTGGAACAAGATCCTATGAACAGATGAGACGAAGATCAACTTGTACCAGAGTGATGGGAAGAGAAGAGTATGGAGAAGGAAAGGAACTGCTCATGATCCGAAGCATACCACCTCATCAGTGAAGCGTGGTGGTAGTGTCATGGCGTGTGCATGTATGGCTGCCAATGGAACTGGTTTTCTTGTATTTATTGATGATGTGACTGCTGACAAAAGCAGCAGGGTGAATTCTAAAGTGTTTCGAGCAATATTATGTGCTCACATTCAGCCAAATGCTGCCGAACTCATTGGACGGCGCTTCACAGTGCAGATGGACAATGACCCAAAACATACTGCAAAAGCAACCAAAGAGTTTTTGAAGGGACAGAAGTGGAATGTTATGCAATGGCCAAGTCAATCACCTGACCTGAATCCCATTGAGCATGCATTTCACTTGCTGAAGACAAAACTGAGGGGGAAATGCCCCAAGAACAAGCAGGAACTGAAGACCGTTGCAGTAGAGGCCTGGCAGTGCATCACCAGGAATGAAACCCAGCGTCTGCTGATGTCTATGCGTTCCAGACTTCAGGCTGTGATTGACTGCAAAGGATTTGCAACCAAGTATTAAGAAGGGAAAGTTTGAATTATGATTATTATTCTGTCCCATTACTTTTGGTCCCTTAACAAGTGGGAGGCACATCTGCAAACTGCTGTAAGTCCTACAGCGTTCACCTGAGTTGGATGTACATACCCTCAAATTAAAGCAGACAGTCTGCAGTTAAAGCACATTGTGTTTGTTTCATTCCAACTCCATTGTGGTGGTGTATAGAGCCAAAGATGTTAGAATTGTGTCGCTGTCCCAATATTTCTGGACCTGACTGTATATCCTCAAGCCGTTTGCATGAGTGAGAAATTAGGGTTTCTAATCCTAAAACCATGTGGTGCTGAAAGCAGATTTTTTTTTTTTTTTGCTGCTGTACTTGAATTAGATTGGCTTATTATTACTATTATTTTTGTATTGCTCGTTAAAAGCCAGCATTCAAGAATGGCACTTCATATTAGAGTATTCCAATAGTGGTTTTTTTTAGGTTTTTTTTCTTTTTGATAGCAATTTGAAGAAGAATTATCTGGGTCCTACTGTCCAGGCGCAAGCATCAATAGTCCCCCCCTCATTAAATCCATAATTTATATGACCACCTTTTTGTACCAGATATGAATGTGCCATGTTTTTCTTTCTAACCGCAAGTAACACATGCCTACGGTAATGCTTAAACAAGTCTGTTCTATTTGGTCATCATTAAATGCACAGTATCCAAAGGATCCAATGAATCCTTTTAATCCATGCGCTCACTGATCCAGCTACATTCTGTTAACATACCAAGTTCAGTTCACTTCTGGTACTTTTAAAATTGTAAATGTGTATTGGTTTTTGACCAATTTCCTTTGGTCATTATAAATAAAAATGACACTAGACTTTGTTTTCTGTTCTAACCAATACTTCCATGCTAACCTTTTGTGTTGCTAACTTTAATGCCATTATTCTTCACACATGCCCATGGGTTGATGTTGTTAACAGAGTTTCCTTTCTCCCAAATGTTTATTACACTTCATCAAACTTTACAACAATCTCTGTAGGCCCCAATTTCGTGGCTGCCTTCTAGCAATCATGACAGATGATTGACCAAACTGAATACACGTCTTGTGTTTAGCTATTTAGTGTACTTGCTGTAAACAGGTTTCTAAAGAGGGAACCTATTAGATCAACTTCAGAAATCTGAAATCCAGTCTTAATGCACAAGTATTCAAAAATATTGGTAGGGAAGCTTCGGTATTCTTTCCCTAGAACAGTTCTTATTTTTAGTTTTATAGAATTGCATAATCTTCAGGTATTCAACTTTACAGATCCATTTCTCATGTGTTGTGGATCACCACTCTGCCAAACAGGGTTATTCAGAGAGCGGTGAAAAGCAGGAGAATGACTGGAGAATGGAAAATTCTAGGTCAAAATAGCCGATTTGGAAAGTGAGATGAATGGGAGACTTTTTCTGGTTTGGCTATTTTGACCTAGAATTTTCCATTCTCCTGCTTTTCACCTCTCTCTGAATAACCCTGTAAATGTTGAAGCCAAAAATGAATGATAAATAACTAAACCAAATAGGGCATACTTTGAACTCCAAGTTTAGAGATTCTTCAAGTGTTCCACAGTGTCAGAGTTTATAAACCCTCTAGGCTTCAATCACAGACACATCTCGGGAAAACTTCAGGATATGTTTCTTAGGATCACTCACCTTTGGCAAGAAGATTCCTTGTCTGCTACACTCTACCCACTGGTGTTTGCCAGTGCTGCAAAAACCAGCTCCAATCACCGGTATTAGATTACAGAGAAATGCCAGCTGTTCTCAAAACTAAAATGCAAATGGAGAAGCTTTACAGTAAAGCTATTTTCTTACAATTCTGTGTTTACTACACATCTGATGGTGACAAAATATCATGAAAAATATTTAATAAAGGGTTTTGGTTATGAGAGGATTAAAGACGTCTGCTTTTTCAGTTATAAAATACACTATATTGCCAAAAGTATTCACTCACCTGCCTTGACTCACATATGAACTTAAGTGATATCCCATTCCTAATCCATAGGGTTCAATATGACGTTGGTCCACCCTTTGGAGCTATAACAGCTTCAACTCTTCTGGGAAGGCTGTCCACAAGGTTTAGGAGTGTGTTTATGGGAATTTTTGACCATTCTTCTAGAAGCACATTTGTGAGGTCACAGACTGATGTTGGACGAGAAGGCCTGGCTCTCAGTCTCCGCTCTAATTCATCCCAAAGGTGTTCTATCGGGTTGAGGTCAGGGCTCTGTGCAGGCCAGTCAAATTCATCCACACCAGACGCTGTCATCCATGTTTTTATGGACCTTGTTTTGTGCACTGGTGCACAGTCATGTTGGAAGAGGGAAGGGGCCAGCTCCAAGCTGTTCCCACAAAGTTGGGAGCATGGAATTGTCCAAAATGTCTTGGTATGCTGAAGCATTCAGAGTTCCTTTTACTGGAACTAAGGGGCCAAGCCCAGCTCCTGAAAAACAACCACACACCATAATCCCCCCCCCCCTCCACCAAACTTTACACTTGGCACAATGCAGTCACACAAGTACCGTTCTCATGGCAACCGCCAAACCCAGACTCTTCCATCAGATTGGCAGATGGAGAAGCGCGATTCGTCACTCCAGAGAACGCCTCTCCACTACTCTGGAGTCCAGTGGCAGCGTTCTTAACACCACTGCATCCAACGCTTTGCATTGCATTTGGTGATGTATGGCTTGGATGCAGCTGCTCGGCCATGGAAATCCATTCCATGAAGCTCTCCGCGCACTGTTCTTGAGCTAATCTGTAGGCCACATGAAGTTTGGAGAGTCTGTAGCGATTGACTCTGCAGAAAGTTGCCGACCTCTTCGCACTATGTGCCTCAGCATCCGCTGACCCCGCTCTGTCAGTTTACATGACCTACCACTTCGTAGCTGAGTTGCTGTTGTTCCCAAACACTTCCACGTTCTTATAATACAGCTGACAGTTGACTGTGGAATATTTAGGAGCGAGGAAATTTCACGACTGGATTTGGTTGCACAGGTGGCATCCTATCACAGTTCCACACTGGAATTCATGGAGCTCCTGAGAGCGACCCATTCTTTCACAAATGTTTGTAAAAACAGTGTGCATGCCTAGGTGCTTGCTTTTATATACCTGTGGCCATGGAAGTGATTGGAACACCTGATTCTGATTATTTGGATGGGTGAGCGAATACTTTTGGTAATATAGTTAAAAAGTTACCTTCTCTGTAAAGGTTTTCATAATCAAATATAATAAGCACGAGTTAGAAATTCCACTTGATTTGGAGAGAGAGCGCTTATATTTTATTGCATATGCCTCCAGTGTTTATTTCTCCGCTAAATACTTTTGTTTGTTTTCTATTCCACTTCTGAATTACTCACATGAACAGGTTAGAATTAATTGCAAATAATATTAAATAAAATAGCTCTTTACATAATTTTTTTTATCTAATTGAATGGTAGTTCTGACTTTTTTTTTTTTTTTTTTTTTAGGCTTAAGATGGACAATTCAGAAGAACCTCAAAAGAAAATATTTAAAGCACGAAAAACAATGAAAGCTAGTGATCGACAACAATTAGAGGCCATCCATAAAGCAAAAGAGGAGATTTTAAAACCTACAGAACTAAAGTTACTTAATGGAAACCATGAAAATGGTGATTCAGACATCAAATCCTCTCATCGTGACCTAGGCTATATGGCAGGCAAAAAGGAAATAAATGGCATATTAGATGTCAACTCTGACATACATGAAGTTCCCATTGTCAAACTCTCAGATATAAGAGGAGAAGGTTTAAGAAATTCTGAGCAAACAAAAGACCTGAAAGTAACACTCGATTTGCAGCCTGTTGACAGCCTTGCACATAAGGAGAATGAAGAAAATGTAGGAACAGTTGCGAATGATTCCGAAGTCTGCAAAGAGGAAGAGAAGGCTTTCCTCATAAAAGTAGACCAAAAAGACTCTGAAGATTTGCCAGAGGACAATATTGAGACAAATGATACAGCGATCCCAGGGGAGAAAACCAAATTAGACATTTCTATGGAAGAAGAAATTGATGTAATTTCGGGAACAATATGTGCAGTAGAGGATGAAAGTCTGAAAGATATGGTCAGTGTGAGCGTGATGAACGAAAGTATCGTATTGTCAGAAAAAGAATCCAAGGAAGGCAATGTCTTGGATACCTTGGAACGTATATCAGAATTGCATGATCTAGATTCGAAAGACGATGAAGTAGATATTTCAAAGGATCCCCCACAATATGAGTTGGAAAGCACTAATGTGCAAAGAATAAGTGAAGTTCCTAAGCAAGTATTGTCTGAAATGAAGGTAAATGCCACAGACTGTTCAACAGAGGTTGAAGATCCTAAAGAGATGGCTGTGGCCAAAGATAATTTGGAGCAAAATCAAATCCCAGATGCCATTTCTGTAGACCAAAATGCAGGGGAGGAGGCCATATCGAGTAGTATGGAGGTCGACCAGGATGTAAAAGGTGAAGAGAAGTCGTCTTCTACCACAGAAACAGTCGCTGAAAAATCCCTCTCAGACTTGCCAAGTACAGATTTAGAAATCTTAGACCCTATGGAAACTGATGACATTATCCCCATTCTTGAAAAGTTGGCCCCAGTGGAGGATGAGCTGAATTGTTTTTCAAGATCTGATTTGACTTCTGATTGTGATGTAAATGTAGATGAACATAAAGCCGATCTTTCTCCAAGTAAGCAAGAAAATGGTGATGCTCTACCAAATAAAGGCTTTCTGGTTCTTTCTGATGAGGAGGAAACATCTGATCCTTTGCCAGCTGAAAGATCACTACCCAGCCCCCAGGGTATTTATTTATATTTAAATATAGAACTTTGTGGCAAGGACGCATTTATTAAGGAAGATATTATTTAAGCTTGCTGATCCTGTATTCACCAATTTAGAATTTGTAAGGTTTTATGAACACCCAGAAGGAGATCGGGTCACAACCGGTCTCTGCACATCATTTTTTTTTAAAAAAAGTTAAACTTTAGATTTAAACTTCAGATTGGCCTTTTGTGTACACAATAAAAATAATGTACTAAAATAACTTTTTCTATGTTTACTGTAGTAAAATGGCATAATGACTTTAAAACTTTTTTAGTGTCCAATGCAGGGCTGGCCCTATGGTAGGTACAAAGCAATCTAGATGACTAGTTTAATGTAATTTTCTTAATGTGCAATTTAAGTATTATATATAGCGCTGTCATAAATGCTCTAGTCTAGATTATCCTAGAGATAAGCATCCTTTAGCCATTAGCCAACCTAAATTGAGATTTTTTTATTTAATTTTTTTGTGCACTGTTAATATTTTAGATTGAGAATGACTTTGAGTCGCTGTTGGAATTGTAACCCCCTGGTGCAATTTCCCAATACAATGTTTATTAGAATTCTAGTTTATTACATGTTAATCTTTATCGCTTAGTATAAGATGTTTGATAAAATTAAAAAAACACAACTTCTTTTATTCTTCCTCTAGTGCCAAGTATTGACAATCCAGAAGATCAAGCAGAAAAAGTGAAAGAACAGAAGGAGGCTGTTGGTGAACAGGAGCTGCATGGAGAGAACAGTAGGTCTTCTAACAACAATTTGTATTCTTTGCAATTCACCTTTCTTCTTCACAACTTGTATTTGAGTACAGCTTAGTGTGTGTGTGTGTGTCAGTCATCGAAATTATCTGCTGAAAATTGTGTTTTCAGCAAAAACCTGAGGCCTCCCGTCCGAGCCGGGTGTTCTTTTGTGGCCTCCGGACACGGTTATTTTGTAATGTTTAACCCCTTAAGGACGGGAGCAATTTTACAACTTCGGCGCAGTTTGGGAAGTTGAAGTTTGCTGAGCTCATTTTGACGTTTTAAGTCACGTATTATTATACCACCCAGACAAATTATATATCGTTCTTTCCGGCAGACTCGGCAGATTAAGAAAACATCATTAGATGTATACGTCATGCCCTGCCAGAATGCTATAACAAAAAATGTAAAAAAATGTGAATTTGCAATAAAATTTCAATTATCCACAGTGTGTAAAGTATTTTTTTTTCGCATTTCATTACCGAGCCTTTGCGGTTACGTTCTATGGGGTAGACTTGTTAAAAAAATTTGAACGGGGAACCCATTTTTTTTTTTTTTTTTTGGGAGAAATTACGTGATTTTAGCGAAACCCACCCCCCCCAAAAAAAATCATTAGTGAAGCATCATTGTTCACATTATAATTGAAATTATATTATATAGCGTTTTTATTTCAATTTTTTATTTATTAACACTTTAATTTTACTTGTAACATGGTCATGTTTGACATTATTTATTATTATTCTTTATTTATAAAGCGCCAGCATATTCCGCAGCACAGTATAGACAGGGTTACAATACATTGAACAACATTTTGACAAACCGTACAGGAGGAGATGAGGGCCCTATTCCCGTAGGAACTCACAATCTGGGAGGGTTAGGGTTGGAAACAGGAGGAGAGGACTGTAAGGTGAGAGTGATGGTTGCGTCAGTGAGTTGGGTGGTAGACTTCCCTAAATAGGAATGTTTTAAGGGAGCGTTTGAAGGAAGAGAAGTTAGGGGAAAGTCTGACAGTACGAGGGAGAGCGTTTCAGAGAGTGGGGGCTGCGCGTGAGAAATCCTGCAGTCTATCATGGGAAGAGGTGATGCGGGGAGAAGCTAGGCGCAGGTCACTGTTTGACCTTTAGGGAGCGGGCTGGGGTGTATTTGGTGATTAGTGAGGACAGGTAGTGGGGAGCTGAGTTAGTGAGGGTTTTGTAGGTAAGGATAAGGATTTTGAACTTAATTCTGCAGTGGATGGGGAGCCAGTGAAGGGACTCGCAGAGGGGAGCGGCAGAGACAGAGCGGTGGGTGAGGTGAATTAGCCTGGCGGAGGCGTTCAGGATGGATTGTAGGGGGGAGAGACGGGACAGAGGGAGGCCAGATAAGAGATTATTGCAATAGTCGAGTCGGGAGATTACCAGGGCGTGTATGAGTTGTGGTGACAGCGGTAAGAAATGGCCGAATTCTGGAAATATTACGCAGTTGGTATCGGCAGGAGGAGGAAAGAGACTTGATGTGGGGGATGAAGGAAAGAGCAGAGTCAAGTGTAACTCCAAGGCAGCGAACTTGGTTTGATGGGGAGATGGTGATACCCTCCACCGTGATAGAGAAGTCAGGAGGTGGGGAGGCATTGGAGGGAGGAATAAGGAGTTCAGTCTTTGACATGTTGATCTTTAGGTGGTGGGAGACCATCCAGGAGGAGATGCCAGATAAACAGTCACTGACTTTTGAAAGGACAGGGGGAGAGAGATCAGGGGTAGAGAGGTAGATCTGAGTGTCATCAGCGTAGAGGTGGTAATTAAAGCCAAAGCTGTTGATGATTTTGCCCAGGGAGGAGGTGTAGATGGAAAAGAGCAGAGGACCAAGGACAGAGCTTTGAGGTACACCAACAGATAGAGGCAATGAGGAGGAGGAGTTACCAGCAAAGGACACACAGAAGGACCTGTTGGATAAATAGTCAACCCAAGCAAGTGCAGTGTCACCGAGACCCAGAGAGTTGAGGGTCTGTAGAAGGAGGGGGTGGTCAACAGTATCAAAAGCAGCCGAGAGGTCAAGCAGGATGAGAATAGAATAGTGGCCGTGTTTTTTAGCAGTTAGGAGGTCGTTGGTGACTTTGGTGGCAGTTTCAGTTGAGTGTAGGGGACGGAAGCCAGATTGCAGGGGGTCAAGTAGGGAATTGGAAGACAGGGAGAGGCGGTTGAAGACTAGTTTTTCTAAGAGCTTTGATGTGAAGGGAAGCAGGGATACAGGGCGGTAGTTGGATGGAGAGTTGGGATCTAGGGATGGTTTCTTTAGTAAAGGGGTAACTAGCGCGTGTTTAAAGGTGGATGGAAAGGAGCCAGTGGAGAGAGATAGGTTGAAGATGTGTGTGAGAGCAGGGGTGAGGGAGGAGGAGAGGGGAGGAATTAGATGTGAGGGAATGGGGTCGAGCGGGCACGTGGTGAGATGTGAGGAGGACAATAAGGAATTGACTTCCTCCTCAGTGGCTGGGAGGAAGCGGCAGAGGGTGGCAGAGGGGACCTGTGGGAGTGGAGGTGGCAGATAACATCATTCGAAAGGCCATGATCAGGCCTTTCAAACGATACCCTACATGACCCCCTAGCTGGCCCGATCAGGAGATAGGGGGGTTCTTTGAACCCCTTTATCTCCACCATGGGATTTCCTTAGTGAATCCCTTGGCAGCTAGGGGTTCCCTGGTTAACTGATGTCATCGTGCCACGCACGATGACGCCTGTGGAGGTGGCGCTGCCATCCATGATGGCGGCCCCCACCGGAAAAAGGCTGTGATCTGGAACCGATTGGTTCTGGATCACGGCTTTACCACTAAGGGGTTAATGCCATACATCGCTGGAAAGGCCAGGCAGTGACCTTTTCAGGAATGCCTGGCATTTTGCTACTAGCCCCCAGCGATGGGGAGATGGGGGGATCCCCTTCAGGTGCTGCCCTGCTGCGGGGGGGGGACGCTGAGCGCGTCCTCCCTTTGGGGTCAGCGTTCGGCCGGGTTCCGGCCGATCGCTGGCCCCCCTGGTGCGGGCTGACATCCTCGATGTCAGCCCAGCATCCGGAACCGCCGCCGATGAAATTAGGTGTCATCGCGGCAGCGCGATGACACCTAATTCAGGCGCCCCCCCGCATGTGCGGAGGAGGCGTCCGGAAAGGGAGGGGGGGAGGTCCTTCGGACCTCTCTCCCTCCCGATCGGCGGCGTTGCGGGGGTTAACCCAGGCACTATTTGGAAGGGCACAGCCTGCCCTTCCAAATGGTGCCTGGCATTAACCCCTGGGGAGCTGGATCGCGAATCGGCGCTGAAAAGCGCCGGTTCGTGATCCTTTCCCGGAGCTGGCCGACATCTTGGATGTCGGCCAAGCCTCCGGGAACTCCCCCTGAGGACTGGCGTCATCGTGCATAGCACGATGACGCCAGTCCTAGAGTTAACCCCTAACTGCCACCAACGGTGGAGATAGGGAGTTCCAATGAACTCCCTATCTCCCGATCCGTGGCAGCTAGGGGTTAAAGTTTGGTATGGTTGGATCGGCCAGAGCATGGCCGTTCCAACGATACCAAACACTACTGTGAAAAAAGTTTTTAAAAAAAAATTAAAATTAAAATTAAAAATAAAAATATATTTTAAAAAAAATCCTTTTTTTTTTTTTGGTTCGTTAATGCAGCAATATTGTTCCCATTTCAATTATAATGTGAACAATGATGCTGCACTAACGATTTTTGTATGCGGTGCGTTTGTTAAAAATCGTGTAATTTTCCCCAAAAAAAATGTAACGAGACCCCATCTCTAATTTTTTTAACAAGCGCACCCCATACAAAATATAACCGCAATTGCTCGCATGTTAAAATGTGAAAAAAAACACTTTACACGTTGTAAATTATTGAAAATACATATTTTATTGCATTTTTTGTTATAATATACAGACATGACATAACGTATACATATAATAATGACATATTATGAATGTACCGAGTCTGACGGAAAGAACGATATATAATATGTCTGGGTCATATACTAAAATAAGCCTTCAAAACACGTTTAAACATGATGAGCAAAACCGGTAAAAATGACCTCAGCACAGAGGTGTGAAAAGCCTCAGCAGCGAAAGGGTTAATGAATATTGCGATTGCGATTTTATTTGCGATTAGCACATGGATATACTGCCCCAGCTCGCACATGGAGATACTGCCCCCAGCTCGCACATGGAGATACTGCCCCCAGCTCGCACATGGAGATACTGCCCCCAGCTCGCACATGGAGATACTGCCCCCAGCTCGCACATGGAGATACTGCCCCAGCTCGCACATGGAGATACTGCCCCCAGCTCGCACATGGAGATACTGCCCCCAGCTCGCACATGGAGATACTGCCCCCAGCTCACCTCTTTGTGCCGCGTGTTCGGCTCCCTGTGAGCTTCCGGCGGCATGGAGCTTGGGCGCTCGCCTGGGGGAACCACGTGACGAGCCGCGAGAACGCAGCTGTACACGTGGTTCCCCCTGCGAGCGCGCAAAGCTCCCTGCCGCCGGAAGCTTACAGGGAGCCAATAAAATGAAGAGATAAAATTGCAGCCTTATGCGATTTAGAAATTGCATGTGCTAAAATCGCGATTGTTTTGCGATTGCGATTAATTGCACATCCCTAGGTTAAATATATTTTACTTTTTAAAGACATTTTTTTTATTATTATCTGTAAAAGACTTTTTAATTTTGTAACAGATTTTTTTTTTTTTTTAACCTCCCTGGTGGTATTCCCGAGTGTGACTCAGGGTTAAATTTCACTACTGCGAACGGTAACCCCGAGCCACACTCGGGCTGGATGCATACTCACCTCCTCCTGGCTCCCTGGCTGTCCCCCACAGTGTGATCGCGGTGAGTTGCTTCCTGGTAAGGCTCCCTGCGAGTCACACGATGCAGGGAGACGGGACCAGGCAGCAAACTTAAAAAAGAATCAATTATAATTCACTGTTTTCCAATGTGCAAGGTTTATGAACGGCCACTAGGTGGCACTAAGAAACAGACCATGCATAATCTAACCCTTGTTTTCAGACAGATTTCAGTGTTTTTTTTTATTTTATTTATCATTTATTTGCATTATTTTGGATAATTATTTTTGGGATAATAAACTATTATGTCGTGTTTCAAACTTTATTGGAGTGTATTTACTATTTTTTTTATTTATAGGAATTATAGGATTATAAGGATTTTACCAGTAAGGACTCTTGCTTGCACGGATTTCAGTGCGTAATTCCTAATTATTACAGACTAACTGTACAAAAACACGTTTCCTTTAAAAAAAAAATTGAGACGCTTTTAGACACAAAATTTTGAAAAAATTAGACCGCCAGGGAGGTTAAAGGAGCTTTTTTATTATTTAGACACATTATTATTGATTTTAAGCTCCTATTTAAGCTCCTTAAGATTTAAGCTCCTATTAGGAGAATAGGAAGACTTTCCGGTCTATTCAAAGAAAGGTGAAACTCAGGAGAATCTTTGGAGAAGCAAAAATTCGAGGTCAAAATAGCCAACCAGAAAAATTCTCCCATTTACCTCACTTAAATCGGCTATTTGGACTAGATTGTTTTCTTCTCCTGCCATTTCTCCTGGTTTTCACCTTTGTGTTTTTTTCTCCGTTCAGAGGAACTTGCTGATATGGACATCTTCTAAGATATTTTCTGTCCGATTTTGGCATATTGCTTTGAATAAATGTGGCTTCATTTTTTTTTTTTTTTCTTTCAAATTAAGTCGCAATTGTATTCTCAGATTTGTAGCCCTAGTACAGTGCTGTTTAAGCTGCTACCTATAGTGCAATAAAATTTGTAGTATCCTAACAAAATTAGTCATGTGACTATGACTTGTTCTGTTGAACTTTATTCTTAATACAGCATTTACATTGTCTACTTTATGAGGATATATTGTCATTTGTGCATGCCAACACTCTTTACTCAGATTACAATAATCGGTTTCTCATGATTCCCTACTCTGTTTAGTAATTAATCTGTTTCCCTATGTTTAGCTGTGGCCTCACAACGCAAGCGCTCTCTATCTGAAGACCTTGATAGTACTAGTTGTAAGAAACGGCGGTATGATGGTGATGAATATGAAGCTGAACTTCAGGTTCAAATTACAGCAGGGGATGATCTCAACAAGAAACTGCATAAGGTAAGTGCCAAATGTCAAAAGGTTCAGCTTGAAACCAAGCATGAATATTGCCGACATGTATTCTAATGGACTTTTACTGTAGAGTGATTGTGCCATACTTGGTATCTCAGAACATGCTCCATTTGTAGGTATTTAATACATCATACTTATCGAGATAGTAGGATCAGATTTACATGAAAAAAATGTAAACCTACAGATTTATATTGCTGCTTCAAAACCTAAATGTAATGGATCCCACAATAGCAAGATCTTGGTTCAAATTTACCTTTTTTTTTATATATTTTTTTTAATATTGTTTTATTTTTTGGGGGTTTAATCTTCAATACCTCTACAACTTGAATTTTTAAAAAAAAAAAAAAAAACATTTTGCAAGTTGTGATTCAACAGCTGCTGTGGGAGATGCTGGATACTGGAAAGAAAATCAGTGATGCCCTGCTGCTCCCGTGTGAAACAAACATGGCTGTAATGCATATCCTTTTACCCCCAAAATTCACCTGCTCAATTTATTTCAGTCTTCAGGATCTGTAAGGTGGCGAATTTACAAGCATCCCCAGGACATGATCACTACAACAAGGGACATTTTAACTCTCACTAGATTGAAGAAACCTCCAAAGAGCGCAGTTTGACTGAATAGAAATGGTCATGTTTTGAACCCTGCCGTTCATGACCCTTCTGGCGAGATACATATTCCGGAAAGTTACTTCCCTCCTGCACCAACATGGTTTGAAGCAGAGACGTAACCAGAAACCTCAGGGCCCAGGAGCGGGAATCCATGACTGCCCCCACCCTATGCAAGAAAAATGCCCCCGTCACCACTTCCTTGACTCCTCCAGGTCAACAATGTTGACTCTACAGCAATAAAACTCACACTGATAGACACTGCACATTACTGTATCACAGAGCTGTACAGCGATAAATCTCTCGGCAATGTATCGGTTTTGAGAAAGAAATATATATATAATTTTTTTATTTATAGATACCCTGCTCATGTTTGATTTCATTGGAAAGTCCAGGATCTGGCCTTTCCAACGACCCCAAATCCGAGCTCCTACATCATACGGTTCAGGTGATACGGGGGTCCGACATCTGTTGAGATACCCCTGCCGGGGAGGGGGGATCCCTCTTGATGACATCATCGCATGCATGACGACGACAGCTGCCGAGAGGCAGTCCCACAGCTAGTGCTGACATGCAAGATGTCAGCTCGCTGTGTTTGAAGCCCTAGATCGGCACCGAACTGGGGCAATGGGTCAGTCTGCCCCTGCTTGTGGCCCCCACTCCCCAACAGATCCATGGGGGGCAGGTGCCCCAACTGTTCATTGTGGGCTCCACTGACATGGGGGACCCGGGTGCCGTTGCAACCCTGGTAGTTCTGCCCTTGGCCTGAAGTATTGCTGAGGATTTTCTGGATCAATATGGATTCGGCATGACAGCAAAGTTTAATTGGACGCTACTGTAAAGAAGGGATGTAATGCCATCACGATATGGGACTATCCGCTGACATCCAGATTAAGAGCTGGGACAGCTCGACTGCTGCTGGTGCATCAGCCTCACCGGACCAAGGCTGAAACCATTCTCCTAAATTCAGTCTTTATTCCTCTAGTTTCTTTTTCGTATTGCATTTTCCCATAATCTTTTCTTCCTCGATTGCATTTTATTCTAATGTTTTTTGGCTGGACACTTTTCCTTATCCAGTTGACTTGAATGGCGTCTTATCTGGGTTTTTATTTTATTTTTTTTATACTTGTCCATCCACTGAATTGCTACATTACTTAATGATTTTGTTGCCTCGTCTGATTAATACATTCTTTAGCCATGCAATATGTTTATATTATGGCCATTATGACTAAAACTTCAAAAATAATGTAAATGTGTTGCATCCAAAGAATTTGGCATAATGTAGAGTTTTTAGTCAATATTTTTTTATTATTATTATTGTTGATGTGTGCATGTTTCGTGTATCACATTAATGTTGCATTTGCAGGTAATCCAGAAAATGCTGGATGAGAAGCTAAGCATCTTGAAATGCACAGTCTTTGACACAGCTCTTGCTGACTTGAAGAACAGAGTAGAGAAAATAGAATGCAAAAAACATGAGGATGTTTTGCATGCCATCCAGGTAATGTTTAACAATTAGAATGGCGGATCTAGTGTTCGTTTGAAAGTACGTCTTGTTTGCAGTCTTCCATTTTACCTTAATTAAACCACAAAGAAAAAGGGGCAAAAAAACACAAAGGGCTTAACCCTGAATCAATCAATGAAAACACAGCTTGCACCTAGAGTGCCGAAAACAATATATTTAATACAAAAAGAGGGGCAGACATAACAAACCCAATTAAAAAAGGATAAATGAGATCAGTCCTATGGATCCGTATAGTGATGCCCGCCAACAATTTTCCGGCATGTCTGTTCTAACACCAGTCATCAATTGGCTAAGGTATATAAACCCAGCGCCCTCATTATAGCCATTTTAGCTCAGGACTAAACCCGGCAAGGCGAAACGCGTCGCGCTATGGCTTGTGATTTATTTTAACTGTTCACGCTCATCTGGTTGAGTCCTATGATCATTCCTCCATTTCTATGATTGCCTTTACTCTTGCCTGTACTCTCCTTTATATTAGTTATTAGGTTTGTAGGTGGCTCGAACCACCGAGGTAATAGAGAGCTATTTATGCTTCTTTATTCTGCTGTCCCTCACCTGACTTTATTTTTTCAGTTGGGCTGTGTATTGCCAATTGTTGGCGGGCATCACTATACGGTTCCATAGGACTGATCTCATTTATCCTTTTTTAATTGGGTTCGTTATGTATTGCCCCTCTTTTTGTATTAAATATATTGTTTTTGGCACTCTAGTTGCACTTCGGTGCAAGCTGTGTTTTCTTCCATTTTACCTAATCTCTGGTCTGAGAGCCCAAAGACCATTATTTGGGACTATATCACATTCCTTGCGCAAAAAAGCTTGCGCAGCGCAATTTGTTTTGCGCGTAGCGTTAAACGTTAATGCGCATAAACGCTGGTATTACGATGCGAGCGCATTTTTCAGCTGTGTGAAAATATCGCGTGTAAAAAATATGCGCGAAAACTTGCGCGCATTAACGTTGCGCGCAGAAATCGGTGGGCAATCTGAATTAAGAACCACAATTGTCTCCCGTTCAGTATTTGCGCCTGTCAATCTGAGTATATATGCTGCAGCAATAATAAAAAGACGCACAACCTCTCAATTTTATTGTTTGGGTATGTGTAGAATGTGTAACTATACTGTGCTGTATTTTTTTTTTTTTTTTTTTGTCGTGCTGGTGTATTTCGAACGTAGAACGTTCAGATTTGCAGTTACCACCAGCTTTTAAAAGCCGTTAAAATTATGCGCGCAAACATCGTTCGTAAAAAGTTGCTCATCGATTGTAATACCATCCACGTACCAACACACGAAGGCATTTGCGTTCACAATGTTAAGTATGGGATGTGCGCGTAATACGACATTCAGCGCGAAGGGTTTTTCCCCTCGCGTTAATGCGTTTTTGTGCACGTGCAAAATTTTGCGCAACGAAAGTATTAGAGCCCTTTGAGTTTAGACCGTATTATCTCTTATTGGTCTAAAAATTACCTGTTTTGTTTTCTGGTGCTTCAGGCTAAAATTGCAAGACTGACTAAGCGTTTTGGTGCAGCAAAAGAAGACCTAAAGAAAAGGCCTGAGGTAAATCGAGAAGGATCCACAGGCTATTTTGATGTCTGTCAAAGATCTGTTAAAGTTTCATGTGTGAATGTGATGGTATTGTCTGCATGTTAACATAGAGTGAAGTGTGGTATGACTGAACATCATGTCATTGATAGTGTTTATTCTCTCCAACAGGGGTTCTGAGGATGCAGAAATCATCCATGCTTTGGCTAATTCCTGAATTTTGCTTACAATTAAGATGTTCGACTCTAGTACCACGAATAGTCGAACATTCTGGATTTCTGCTTCTTCCAGAAAGCTGGGGGAATCCTATGTCTGAGAGAAATGAGATTGCGGCAGGAGAGCTGCAATCCCCTTCCTGCTGCATCAACAGTGTGTACTGGGAACGTTGTGCAGCCTTTCTCTGGACATGCTGCCCAGAGCCAGAGTGACTCTTGTTAGCGTGACAGCATGTGACTAGCGTGTCAGCAGCATCTCCACAATTATTTAAGGGTGGGGGAGGTTCTTTTAACTCAGCATGTTGTGTGTGCAAAGTGTGACATGTTTGAAAGGATCTGCAGTGTTAGTTTTACTTGTTATTGCCTATCAGTCCCCCCCCCCCCCTCAATTTTCAAATGCTTGGAAGTGAGCATTAGTTTTCTATATACACCTTCCTATTCAAATCCAGTGAGGTTATTTAATAAATTAAAAACACATGCTCATTATTTGTTTTACTTTCTTTACCTCCTGTATTAAATGCTGTAGTTTTGTTCCATAGTTTTGCACCTGGAGTCACAAATTGTATATTTATTTTAAAGCAAACTGCATCCAACCGACCTGCTTCCCCAGAGAAAACTGCAAATGAGGCCACTCCGAGCAGTAATTCAGTGTCTTTCAGGTGAGCTAACATGTACAGTATTCATTACTGCTTTTTATTATCCAGTGTAGTTATCTGAATGATTAAAGATATATGGTTTTATACAATACCCCCACTTTCATTCATATTGGTACACTTGACAGTACTGGGGCATTAGAAATGTGGATGGCAGGAAAATGTACACACCTTTTTGCTCTACCTGATTTATCACTAATAGCTCAAGGAACAGCTAATTACCACCAGGGGGTTATAGTCTTACTTAGGAGGTGAATTAAGGAAATTATTGATTTACATTTAGAAAGGTTAAATAATGACATGCTATGTATTGTGGCTCATAGGAGTGGAAAGCGGTGAATGAGTTGAAGAAAGAAAAGATTGGAGAGAAATAAAAATGTAATAGTTTTGTGCTTCTGAATATGCATCTGAGTTGCACAAAGTTTCCAAAGTTGTCATGTTGCTAGTTGATGCGGGGGGGGGGGGAGATTAGTGATGCGGGAAACAAACGACCAAGGTGTACATCTATCCTTAGGACCCACTAACAGGACAGATTTTAACCCTTTGCTGCCGGGCGGGTTGTGCTCAGCGGAGGGACGTTAATCGTAAAATCCGCTTTCCAGCTGCTGCAGTGGGCCCCTCCTTATGCTCGCTTATGCAGCGATGCACGTAGGACGTCATTGGTTACAGGAGGACGGCTTGAGTTCAGGCTGTACTGCTGCAGCCAACGATGCATGCCGACTTGTGGACAAGGCGAAGGTGGCAGTTGAAGTCAGCGGGATGTACTATGCCACCCTGTGGCTTCAAGGCCCAGCAGCACATTACACCCCGTGGTGGGAAACGGTTAAGGATTACCTTGGGGTAAATGCAGACTGAATACTGCAAACACTGAGCAGCAAATTATCTCCCCGCTGTTGTACTTCAAATATATTTCCAAACTGGCCTGTTAGTGCGTCTTAAAGACAGGTTTGGGAGGCACTGTCCTAGGTTATATTACATTCATATAGACCTATACCATGGTTAGCAAATTTTATTTGTTCTAAAATGGGCATTTGACATCTATAATATGGAAATATAATACATAATGAAAACTAAATTCTTGGTCATTTAATTTATGTGGTGTTTTCCACATGTTTTAGTCGTTTTAAAAAAAACTTTGCATTGAATAGGTGAGCACTTGAAAATATTTCTGTATTCAAACCTTCTTCTTTATTTTCTAGAAATGGCAATACAGTAAGACAAATGTTGGAATCAAAAAGAAATGTAGGAGAGCCTACTCCCACAGCTACTTTCCAGTCACCAGCCACTGGTAAATCTTGACATCCTAGGAGCCATTGTTCTGCACCCTAAATAATTTATTCCTTGGGAAAACTGTCCCGAAACAAGTAGACTTTCAAAAAAAAAAGTGAAAATATGTTTCGTAATTTGAGAGCTTACACTTAAATGTGTGGATTCCTCAATTTTTTATTTTATTTTTTGAGGCTGGTTTTGGAGCGCATTTGTTAGTATGACTAGCATCACGAGACATCCGTTGTTACAAAAAGTTCTGTGTGAGTGATGAGATGTCCAGCACCTTGACGCACACAATGGCTTTTCATATCCTTTTCAAATTTTTATCATTTTTCATATTAATTTTGTTTCCCATAGTTCCCTCTTTTTCTACGTCCGTCAAGAAAAACTGATCGTGTGGTGTCTGCAGTATCTTCCGTCAGTACGTCCGTCCATTGTGCACGCACGCAGTGCGCTCAGAATGCGCTCGTCTGACATTAGCCTGAAGCATGTGAATTATTAGACTACTGTAAAAAAAAATGATATTTTTATTTTTACATTGGAGATGTCTGTCAGTTGTAAATGAAATGTAAATAGTACCACATAAAAAAAGCAAAATGCAGGGACTTTTAGATTGCTGATCTGACCATATGTTATGCATTTTCAGGTCCAACATTGCTTCCAAGTCCATCCAGTTTACCACTGCGCAATTCTAATACTACATCAATATCTGTAAATCAGTCCACTCCAACTTCCAGTCTTCAAGCAAGGGCACCACCTGACTGGAAGCTTATTCAGGCGAAAAGTACGTCTGGGTGTTTTTTTTTTTTGTGTTTTTTTTTCCTTTCCTTTTTTTTTTGTTGTTGCTATGATTACAATAACTTTGTGCAATAACCATTAGTATGATATGTTAATAAATGGAAACATTTCTGCTTCCCGTTTGATGTAACAGTTGCAGTGAGTTTTTATAATTTACACTCTGAAGACCTTTATAAATTCACAGTGCATGCCTCTTAAATCTTATTTTATAAGCTGTAGGTGTTCTCTACAAAGTACCAATGTTGCAAACACTGGTAAATATATCTGGTAGCGCAGCGCCAACAAACACGAGCATTTCACAAAACTAAAATACAAAGCGTGATAGAAGGCACTTCACAATGCAGCTCCTCCTGTTGCTTTTCTGATTTTAGTTTTTCGAAATTGTCAGCACTGCAATATCGGCAATTCTTGCCAGTGTTCGCAACATTGGCAAACACTGATGCTTTGTGAATAACCTCCTATGAGTTAGCTGGTGGAGAGAACTTGGTAAGCTGCTCACCGCATTGGGAGTCCCATATTCACACAGTAATTTTTGTAAAGATTTTGCTTGTTTAAATGCAGAATAATTTGTAATTCTGTTTCATCAATGCACCTAAAATAATGGTAAAAATACATGCAAATCATACACTTTTAACATTCCACTCTCGCTGTTGAGGCTAACGTTTATACATCGAAGCACCTATAGTTTGATTTTGACGATTGTTACCCTCTAGTAAATAATTGTTTAAATGGTTGTTTTGTTTTTTTAATTTGTAGTTAATGCGTCAAGTATTGGTACGTCACAAAGTCCTCTATCTAACCCGGCTAAGCCTTCTCCACCTGTGACATCTGCACCCGTGATTTCTTCAGTACTCCCTGCACCAAGCACAGCAACGGTTGTTGGAAACAACCAAGTTTCTTCCAGCAGTACTCAGCCTATGTCTGTCTCCCTTCAGTCGTTACCTGTAATTCTCCATGTTCCTGTGGCAATGCAGTCCCAATCACAGATTATGCAAGGTACAACAGGAACATTGGTGACAAACCAGCAGTCTGGAAATGTAGAGTTCATTCCTGTACAAAACCAATCTGCAGTCAGTCTAAATAAAACTACTCCAGGGACTCTGGCTACAACAAAACCCACAAACGGCTCCTCCATGCCAAGCCCAGGAATTCAACGCAATTCACCTGCTAGCTCAATACCTTCAACTCTAGCAGTGCAGTCTGCAACACCTCATTCGGTGCAGCAGCTATCTAGACAGTCATTACAAACTGTGGGAACTACCAGCACATACAATCAAGCAAACAATCGTATGCCTTCACAGCTGAAGTCACCAGTGTCTGGTTTTAACAGCTCATCTTCAGCAGAATTGCCCAGTACATCAAGGCAAGGTATGTGCAATATGTGGAGTCTTATTTCCCCTCCAATTAATGCATTTTAGACTTTGTTTGTCGAATCCCTCTATATAGCATTGCCGCTTATTCTCCATTTCAGACCATATGTTTGTTTGCTTTAAGTAATCAATGTCATTTTGATATAAGCATAATGTTAGAAGATATCTGTACTGCGCATGTACTGAGTATTGTCGCTATATTTTCAAATGACATATCTGTGTTCCTAGTACATTATGATCTTTACGATTACTATATGTTCATCTCTCCTCTAAAAAACATCTCAAATGTATCCTTTACAGAACTGCAAGCCAATCGAACACCAATAGCCGAGACATCAGCAAGCAAACGCTCATCTGACCCCACAGCTCCAGTGAGTTATTTATCCTTGACCTGTTGCTTTTCCCACGGTGATGTAACCAGCCACAAAATGATAGCCATTTCCTCTCCCTCATCGCTCATTTTCTTCCTTTCATTGTCTCATTTTTCCATCTCGTTCACAATCAAAATTAAGTTTATAAATCTGCTCAGCCCTAACCGTGGAACATCCCTCCACTCACTGACGTTATCGCACAGGAGCGCAATGTTGCCTAAAAATTAAGCAAAAATGGAGTTGTTGTTATGGTTAATCCTAAAAACAAACACAATTATCATGACAAATGTTTTAGAAAAAAAAATATATATGTTTATTATTGCAGAAGCCATCTACACATCACAGCAATTCAAAGAACTGCTTCCCAGAGCTCCTGTGCTACATTCCCCATATGCAGCAAGGAACTATGGGTAGACTATGCAAATGACATCTGTTATATATATTCTTTTTTTATTTTTGTCAAGCTGAACAAAATTCATAAACCCTCTCTTTAAAAACAGTTAATTTTGGAAAAGGCTCCAAATCAGAACCTCACACCAGCATGTTCACTCTTGTGATGATGATTAGGACATTTCACGAAATGTTTAGTTTTATGCAAATCCTTTTTCTGGAAGGCCCAACGCAGGGGCAGTATCTAGATTAGACCTTGTTTTCTGAAGCTGAAGTGTACGCTTGCAAATCTCACTGTGCTGAGGCTTTAGACAAAGTCGTAGATATGGATTGGTATGGTATGAGGGATAAGATTTAATGGCTGAGTGGACGGAGACATTGATAGTATCACCTAGAAATGCCTGTAATTCCTTCTGGATTGGTTTGGAGGGTTACAGGGAGAGGGCCATAGGGTCAAGACCTAAGGGTCCATAGCCACAAACCACCAAATAGACCAGTGGGGTAGAGGGGACTGTTGTAAAGAGTGTTCCCTCAACATTAAAGGGAATCTTTCCTTAAATAAAGATGTCTCCAATAATGCACAACTAGGGATTGAAAAATAAACCTGTGGGAGGACACACACACAGTGGTCTTGAAACTGCAGGATACAAAAACCGGAGGTAGGAAAAATGTAAAGGAAATCTCACTGCCTAATTAATATCACTCTCTGCCAACAACAAATAAGTGCGCAGAGCGGTTACCTAATATGGCAACTGATCTCTTGGGAAAGAAGTCCTTACCTCCAAACAGCTCCTGAGCAAAATCTCTGTAGCATTAAGTTGCAAGCGTGCCGGCGATGGGAAGTATGAGAAAAACGGAAGGCAGTGATCCAATCAATATGTTTACAGGCCTCTAGAAGAGGGTGGTGTTCTATTTTAGTTTTATGCAATATATTCTTAAAAGTGCTGTATATACTTTGTTTCAGAATCTTTTGTAAGAATTTTCAAATTATATTCTAGTGTATGAATATTTGAATTTTGTGATGTGAAATTATGTCTATTCCAGATCTGTTTATGTTGCCATTACTAATTTTGGTACCCAATAACTACATAAATGTTTACATCTAATTATGTACAGGTTTTAATAACTTGGTAGTACAGTGAGCAAAACCTTTTCTCAGATTTGGACATAGCTCTTTGAAGCTAATTAATTAATAATACAATGGATAGTTAATAGTAACAAATGTTTTATAGCATCGCAAGTCACTGTCTTATGTTTTAGTTAATTTCTAGCAATTTGTCTCCTGAATTTCAGGTTGTGTTGGCTATTGCGCTTACTAACAATGGTTATTTTTCTCAGGGTGGAAAAACTGGAAGTAGCGTTATTGACCTTACATTGGATGACGAGGAGCAAGACACAAACACTCAAGGTAAGAATTTTCTATGTACAGGTACATCAAGCTTTGATGTTGTTGCTAGCTCATTTCAATTTACCTTCAGAGATTCAGCTTCTTAAGAATATTCACCAACTCCCCATTTTTCCTCATGTGTATGTACATACAAAATCAGTATTGAAAATTGAAAATGACCTGGGGTTGAATGTGTCATCCAAAAAATCGTACAGAAGTGTCAGTTACTGCTGGAGTAACGGGTTCCCTCCTGTGCACCTCGAGCATGGAGCAAAACTGAAAATTCACAAAAAAGACCCCTTTGCTGCTTTCACAAGATCCACTAGTGTGACCGTTTACTTGTGAGATGTGAGAAACAGACGTTTCAGGGGCAACATGCCCTTTTTATCAGCATATACAGCTTCTGACACCCTAAAACTGTTTCTGACTCTCACAAGTAAACGGGTCATACTAGTGCACCTATTAAAAGCGGTGCCGGTATCTTTCCTTTTTTGTGAATAACCTGTGGTGTCTGACGTTCTTTCCATTCTTTTACGTAGTATTTCATAAGTCCGCTATTTAAGCAGTTGAAAAATGCTTTTCCCTCTAAACCTAATGCTTGCGTTAACTTTAATCAAACAAATGTGACTGGTGTGTTTTCAAAACCCGAGGAATTCCTTGACATCAACATTTATGCTTTTAAATGGCCAACTAGATAAATTTAAGAATCCAGGAAGTAGCAACCATATTTGTTTCATAATTATTTAGAGAAACCATGAATATTAGGAGGTCTCAAAATTACACATCACTAATGGGAGATCTTTAAAATAGTTTTAAAAATACTTTATTGAAATGTGCAGTTGCTGGAATAGAAACTAATTGTGCTGTAATTGGCTCCACTAGTTGTCCATGTATACCATCAAATTTGTAACTTATGTGATTTCCATTACCCTTTTACTAGTTTGACAATAATGCACCGTAAGTTGTAGCATATTGAGAATGAAGTTAAATGATGGGTACTACTCATCTTTTCTATTCTGTTTCAGATTCCAGGAGGACTAGCTCTGCTGTTGCATCAGGAAGTATGCAGTCATCCCAAATTATTGGCCGCCCTACTCCTGCACAAGTTTCACAGCCGACGTCTCTTCAGACACCATCTGCTGCTACAGGACCGTCTCAAACCACCATACATGTGTTACCAACAGGTAAACCGTACTAAAAAAAACTGTCAGTATGCATTGATTTGATGGATCTGGCTATCAGAGGGAAGATAATTATTTTCCGTATTTATTTAAAGTTATATTTACAATTGACGTGACAGAAAAGAAAACCAAACACATGTTGTCCAGTATCCAGTAAATTGTAGTATTCAGTAAGGAACACTATATAAATGGGACATTCTAGTTACATAATTTTGCTTGTAATACTGTAAACTCCCCCACACGCAATTAAAAAAGCACATATCAATCTAGCTAATCTATCATAGGAGACAGACATTTTCATAGATGTACAGAGTTTCAGAAACAACGGTTTGTTTATTAAACAGTTTATTAAATTCATCTTCTCATTTATTTACACTCAGGCAGTTTTTAATTGATACTGCACTTCACATATCACACCTAAACGTATTCAGAAATACTAATCTAATAATCTAATCTTTGCTTTTGAATTCATGCAATCCATAGCTAAAATGAATTGAATGTGTAGAGCGATTTTAAGGGAGTGTAAAGCAGGAAAACTAATTTAGAGGGGGGGGGGGTGTACTTTACCGAACTGACTAAAGTCTTGTTCCACTCTACTTTTCTCTCATGATAATTCACTTGTCCTAATAAGCAAAGCTCTTCAAAATGTGATTTAGATAACCCTTCAAATGAACAATGCCAAACACTCACCCAAAATCCATTGCTAGGGTCACGTTTCCAATCACGCATGACAATATAGATACCCAGCGACACACAATGTTCTCTTCAACTTTGGAGTCTACAGGGTGTTTGGCTAGTAGAGGGCTGCCATCTGGTGATGTCAGGGCTGTAGATCAAAGTTTAATTCTGTGTAAAGTTGAATTTGTTTTCAATGTATTGCTTTTCCTGGCCAATACTGATACTCATGTATTTACCCATACATTTGCCTGTACCCTAGCGCATGTACACCTATCTCTGGATGTTTACCCATACATATGCTTGCACACACTCCTTTGAATGTGCTTCATAAACACACTAAAGAGATTTGACTAATTTGCGTTACGGTAGGGCTAGATGGTATATTTCAGAGGCTGGTGTCCGGAACAGTCTGATCATTAGTGTATACATTCCTGCCATGCTCTTCATTTGTCTACACAAGGAAGAATTAAAGGACAAGTTTGTGTGCAGAAAGGGAGTTGTCCCATGTTCTTTCCTGAGGAGAGTTAACAGAGCTGCCCTTTAGTTTGATGGTCAGGCAAAACATCATACAGCTGACCTGTACAGATCCTTTCTGGCTGAGGAACTTTATAATGTAGAAGACTGGGGGGGCAACATTTAATCTCTCAAAGTTTTCGACCCTACACGTTGTAATACGTTTTATAGGCGTTGCGTATAGAAAGTTGCTGGGGAGGAGTTGCTCTTGCACTAGCTACTCTCCAGGATGGTTTGAGTTACAGGGTTTATCCTGCAAGGCAACAAAGGCTTTTGAACTTGCCTAGAATTACAAGGTTATGAATTCCACCAATTTTATTTTTCTTTTGTCCTACCTTTTCAAATACAGCTCAAACCACAGTTAATATTACACAAAGACCAGGAACTCAAGTTCCAATAAGGGCTCCAGCACCTCGACCTCCAAACAACCAGCAGATGGTATACACTACCACAACTGTCCCCACTGTCCCAGTCTCAACAGCTGTACGTAGCACTCTTATGCAGACCCAGAATCTGAGGCAAATCAGCCCGCAAACAGGAGGTAAAGTAAATGTTTCAGTAATCCACAAGAATATTTGCTAATTTTCACTAATGCTATTTAGAGTTTTGAAAGTAACATTTTAACAGGCAATAAATATATATATATTTGCTATGTTTTTCAGCCATAATGTTGCTTTCTTGTTTGGTGTACATTTTGTTAGATATTGGTTTATTTTAGTTGGATCTTTCTTCTGATACCGTATTTTTATATATAGAACTCCTTATCCAGTCTAAATGAATATAAAAAAGATACTTTATATTTTATTTCATATGACTAAATCTTAAATTTACACCCGAATTTCTTCTAAATAACCCACTAACAATACAAAACTACAGTGAAGGAAGAATCCTCTTAAGCTCAATGCAATAATAGAATATGAAACCCATAACAATCCTCAGACACAGAGAATAGGTGAAAATAAATGTAAACGATCCTGCCTCCACCACAGTGTACAAAATGGATGAACTGCTTATGAGTAATAGAAGAAAAACAGGGTGGGAAGAAAACCGCGAAGCAAAATGGGCAGGAATGATACTCTCCTTTTGTGGCTTTAATAAAATCATGACAAGACAAAGTCTTGTCAGTTCAAAGCTATGTAAGAGCTCTAGAGGACCAATTTTCAGTCGGACAGAAATAAAACTCCCATAATGGTTAAATTCTCTGGAGCAATCTTCTGTTCACATGATGGCTTCCGATCTACAACCAGCCACCACTGCTCCAGGGGCCATGGCACAGCTTGCTGAATCAGCACCTGATACAGAGATGTCTATTCCTGCTTGAGCCATGAGCCACCACCTCCATCAATCTAGCCTGGTAGAAGAGAGCAGCAGAAGACCATTGGAGACAACGAACTGGGCAGAGCTTGGGAGAACCTGGAACGGTCATAGACAACATTTAAGTACTTCTGAAAATGATAGACTGCACCCTATCCAGACAATATGCATTGGCTTGCATGTCAAATACATAAGCATCCGAAACACACCTATGGGAAATCAAGTAGAACAGCATGGTTACTTTTTCCTCCAACTGTTTCAAAGTGTGGTCAGCCTTATCTGGTCACTCTATTACTAAGAATAACCCGATTAGCATCCAACATAGATGTGTACCTAGGACAGGGAGTTGGAGACAAGTTGATTACTTTGAGCAACCTACAAATGAGTGGATGTTTACACGTGGCCACATTTGTCAAAAGCTTGCTGAAGAAGGAAATCTCTTCACTTGTTTTGTGTTAAAATCTCCTGGTGTGGTAGGCATTTTCTTTACTTGAACTGTGGATTGAGGCAAGAGCGAAAAGGTTGATTGATAAAGGACCGTAAATATTAAAGTTGAAAGACCACAATGCATCCAGGCACTAGTCCCTGCCATCCAGGAAGAACCTTGAGTGCCAATCTGCTATGGTATTTTACATGACCAGCAAATAAGTCCACTTGGATGCACCTCTGAATGCAAAAGTCCCAGAAATCTCTCAGCAGAGCAGCTAAAGAACATGATTGTGTCACTGCATCAGAAATTGAAGGTAACTGATCTGGATGAACTGGAACTGTTAAAGAAGCATTGGAGAGGTCCACCTTAGTCCTCAAAACTCGAGTACACTGTCCTTGAAGCAGGGAATTTCCTCTTGTTGTAGTGGTGCTACCGACAAGCCGTTCAAGTCTCAGACTGATTATCGGGCAAAAGCCACATCCCCCCCCCTCCTAAGAAAACTGTTGCTGACAAAGCCCAGGGAAGATGGTGGAAACTGTTGTATAGACCCTTTTTACTGGCCATTCCTAAACGGCCACATATGAGCGCTGCCACTTCCTAGGAAACACAGGGCTGTGGAAGGGTTACGTGAGTCGGGGGGAGCCACAAAGGTTATGCAATAACTCTGGATTGTTTGCAGAAGCCAGGCATTTGAAGTTACTTTCGGCCAAATATTGGAATAAATAAGCGATCCTGCCACCCGATCAAATATTTACCAAAGAAGCTCTTCTGTTAGTACAGAATTGATAGGGAAGAGTGCCATAACGCATTATGTGCTCTTATAAAAGGTTCTACTTCTTGCCAATCAGTACAGACAATAAAGCCCATTGTGTTAGTCTTGGATGGGATATGACTAACCAGGACAACCAGGATCTGACAAAAGGGGCCCTCTAGTCTAGAGTGTAGGAAGTGGGTTGTGTGGTGTTTTTTTGTTTTGTTCTTTTTACTCTTTTTTAAAATCTGTAGATTGGAACTGAAAAGTACAATTTGTAATTGGTCATAGAGCATTTGCTGTGTTTTTGTAAGAATCGTGACTGGCTTATTAACATCCTTTTAAAATTTTAGGTGTACCCGTAAGAATGCCACAAACCACTGCTTATGTGGTGAATAATGGAGTGCCCATGGGTACGGCAGGGCCACAGCTCACTGTACACCATCGCCCCGCTCAGGTAAGTAAAGAGAAGTCTTTCTGAAATGTTTAAAATGTAGTGTGTTATTCCCAAAGGATTGAAATTGTACTCCATTTCGGTGCTTTTCATTTTGATCCATTTCGCCACAGTTTGGCAATTCCAAAATGGAATCCCAAAAGCCATTATCGAAAGTTGCCCAACAGTGCCAAAGTGGCCTCGGAATTCCACCGACCTAAGGGAAGAAATAATGGGCAATAGGAAGTCTTAAATCAATAAAAATTGGATCTAAATGCCTGTTTATAAATCTGTTGAATTGAAACCACCAAAATCAGGTAATTTCGGTGCAATTTGGCATTTTGTGAATAGACAAATCCTTAGTTTTCCATGGGACAATTTCGGTGCCACCAAATTTTGGTTAAATGTGCCGTATTTTGCTCTCAATTTGCCTGTATTGGGCAAAAATACTTGTTGCTAAATAGATGAATAGCCCTGAAATCGGAGATATGGTGAAATTCACCGGCGACATTCACCCATTAGTTAACTGTTACGTTGAGAGTTATTCAATATCGGGGTTATTCAAAGAGCTCTGAATTTTGGCCGAAAGGTAACCGAACAGTAAAATTCAGCGTACGGTTAACTTTCCTGGCCATTCGGCTATTCAGAGAGCCGGCAGTTCGATAAATGTTGGCGAATTGCCTGCACATATGGTGCCTGCTCGAGGGCAGTGAAATCCCCATAGCTTCGCCTGTTCAGAGAACAAAAACCAGCAGTGAAAAGTTGCCGAAATGCCCTGCTTTTCGGTGGTTAAATTCGACAGGTTTATTCAGGCGAATCCTGTAGGCTTCAATGTTAAAAATATTCCCGTTTTTAATTCAATATCTAATAAACTGTTTATTATAATATTCTGCAGTAAAAAGTCTCTTTTGTTTAAATTTTTTAAGATCTTTTAGGCATTTTTTGGGGGGGGGACCTTTCCGTCTTTTTTTCTTTTTCTTTTTTCTGTAACAACAGTCTTTTTTATTATCATTCATTGGATCTTATATGTAAATTTCAGACATTTTAGTTCTGTAGTTTCTTTGCAAACAGTGTTTCACTTTTCAAACATTCAAGCGTACTGGTTATTTATTTTTTCTCACCTCATTCGTCTGCGGTGTCGGGTTTTTCCAGCGGCTGCTCTGCGGTGTGCTCGGCTCCTGCTCGGGTTTCTCCGGCGTGTTCGGCGTGGTTAATCCAGATATTTTTGTGGGTTTCAGTGTGCGGTCACCAGGTTTTGCGGTGAGTGTTCGTCGGGTTTGCGGTGGCTTTTCCCTGCACTACGACGGCCCTGTGGTACTTGCTGAATACACCGCAGGGTCGCCGAAATGGGATCGCCAAATCGCACCGAATTGAAGAACTCAAAGTCACCAACCGTGCGGTGACTTTTCGATTCTCCTTGAATAACCCTGTATGCATTTATACAGATCATATCCTGTTTATTCATTTGGTGTGAGCAATGTGCCTGACCTCCATGTAGGGCTTTAGGCCCACTACCACCAAAAAAATGAAAAGTCCTCATTGTGTTTATTTTATGTTGCTGAAGTCTTACATTGGCTTTGTTTTTCTTTTTTTATGTTTAAGAAAATATTTTACTGTCACTGGGTGCATCCATTTAGTGATACTTTGTGTTTTAAACTGCTCCCCCCCCCCTCCCCCTCACAGTACTTTTACATCACTTGCTCCTCACTGTGTGGTTTTGGCCATATTATGGAGTCTATGGGTTGATCACTAACTGAAATCATTGTATTGTGTGGGATTTATTCAAAGGACATCACCAATGGGTAGATGTCTTTAAAGCTCGCTGCCATCTTTTATCTTGGCCTGGAGAATAGACCTCCTGCCCCCTTATCTAAACAGTACCTCCACCACCCCATTAACTGTTAAAAAATGTAGATGAAATAAACAAGAGCCACCAAGCAAAGCTTTTGGTAAGTCTTGCATCATGGCAAAAATATACAAAATGGAAACGATAAAAATCTCACTTTATTTTTCCTTTTTACGTGCAATTATCTCAAAGGGGAAAATTGCAGCATGTGTTTTACAATGTGGATTTATTTGTAATGCACAAGTAGTCTAGTTACAGTAAGTGGTGGTGTCCCTAGAATTTTGCTGGATGCTCCCTGAATAACTCCCACCTCATAGATCAGGTGTTTCTGAGCTGCAACTCCATAGTTCCCTGGCCATCTATAACATTGGAAGAATTCTGGTAATTGTAGGCCTCAACATCTGGCAGCCATGTCCTAGAGTGCTGCTTTAAGCATTTTGTGCACCCTTTGGTATTCTGCAGTGCATGAGATATCTCTAAAGTGATGGTTAGGTTTAGAATTTCTAGTTTGAGTAACAGATTGCACGGTTATGTATATTTTAATCTGGGTAGTCCCAGATCTAGGTAATGCAGACTCCATATGAAATGGTGCATGTTAAATACTATTGACAGAACTTTTTATTTTTCCCTTTCATCTGTAAAGGATGATTAAATGATCTGAAATTGAGTTTAAAATGCATTCCTTGCTCGAATGTTTTTGTTTCACATAAACCTTGTTAATGATTTAGAAGTGCAGGGTATGTTAATTATAGAAGTCTGATGCCTAAATTGCAAACATTTCTACATCTCCATACAAAACTTCACCCAACTCCAAAAAATAGCAGTAAGTCTTTCCAGTTCTTTTTTTTTTTTTTTTTTTGCTTTGCACATTCATGGCTTAACATAGCTACATATATACAGTTTACACATAGGAACTTTTTAAAATTTGGATGTACAATAGTTACATTTTGGCTTTGCAGGCTGACGTGCATTTTACAAATCTTATCTAATTTGTTTTAAAACTGTAATGGGGTGTGAAGTGGAGGGAGAAAAAGCTATAAAATCTTCATAATGAGTATGATAATAAGCAATGCTGGAAAAAAACACATTTTCTACATATTCGTGTTTTGTTTTTTTAATTTGATTTGTACATCTTTTTAAGAAGTTTCCCTAACAAAGCTTCATAAACATTTAAAATTGTGCTCCAAGATCTAGCAAGTTTTGTCTGCTTTAAAAGTAACTATATGCTTGACACCATATCAAAAGGTGAATTCACTGATATGTTTAGCTTTGTTGTTCTCCATAGTTATATGGTTTACCTGACTTTTTTTCCACTTGTTTAATATATGTGCCTACTGGTAATTATTTTCGGCATGCGTATTCTGTATAAAATGTAACAATATGATCTGAAAATAAACCAGAACTATGTCACCTATTGTCCATATTCTAAAGTAAAAAAACCTCCTCCGCTCTTACAGGAATCCGTTAGGCCAATTCATCCAGCTCCACTTCCTGAGGCGCCTCAACCTCAACGCCTTCCTGCAGAAGCTGCAGCATTTTCTGCTCCTCAAAAACCTCACCTCAAACTGGCCAGAGTACAAAGTCAAAATGGAATCGTCCTATCTTGGAGCGTGTTGGAAGTCGATCGCTCTTGTGCTGCTGTTGACAGCTACCACCTATATGCTTATCACGAAGACCCAACTGCAACATCTCCATCTCAGTGGAAGAAAATTGGAGAGGTCAAAGCATTGCCACTTCCAATGGCCTGCACTCTGACACAGTTTGTTTCTGGTAGCAAGTACTATTTTGCTGTACGAGCAAAAGACATATATGGACGTTTTGGACCTTTTTGTGATCCGCAGTCTACAGATGTTATTTCCACTCAAAGCAGTTAAAAAATTGAAACATATGACTGATTTAACTTCTTTTCCCATGTTTTTAAGACTCTTGCATGAAACGTACGAGAGTTACTGAATCCTTTTGGGGTTTCCATTCTGGCACGATATTTGAACAGCTTTTAATTTCTTCAGCCCTTGTAGTCCTTCATTAACCGGGAGATCGGCAACAGAAAGTGGATTAGAAATGTACTTTCTTCTCAATAGTGACTAGGAAAAAGCATCTAAGAAATGGAATTCCCGATACATTAATCATACTGTTTATCAAATCTGTGGACTCATTGCAGTGGATATAAATATCTAATCACAGGATGAGTGACACAAGAAAAAGGGTAATCATATCTCATTGACTTGAATTGAAAACCTACTTCTACATTCAATATGTAATCCCTAGCTCTCAGAGTGGACAAGTATTACAGAAAACCAGTGTTGTGTGGGTAGCTCTGACACACTGACAAAACCTTTACGTATTCTCCACTAGCTGGTGTTTGTGGCATTGAGCAAAAAACACGCACATTGACTAATCCTCCCCCACCCACATTTCTTTTTCTTTTTGTGCCTTAAATTGGAAATTAAATCTCTTGATTTTGTTACTGTATTCCACCTTCACTCCCTGTTATTTTTTTATTTTTCAGTCCTACAGTCTTTTGGCTAATAGTGATAGAATTTATCCTGTCTGTCTTGACGCCAAAGAGGAATTGTTTTAAAATAAAAAAATTTCCCCTCATTTTTTCTGTGTGTGTATATGTATATATTTTTGTATTGTACAAAATAAATTCTGAGCGAATACAGCTAAAAAAACTGAACTGAGCAGCCTTTTTTTTTTTTCTGCCAGGCAAATCAATTCTCTTAATGTTTACATAATGTTGTCTCAATGTGGGCTTTCAAAGATAAACTAAACCGTCAATCCCTATTATGATTTCATACCTGGCAGTTTTTCAACTTTATTGTGCCTCCTTGTAAACAAACACAAGTATATTTGGAGATGCATGTATTATTTTATATGTACAGTGTATCCCCCAAACTCTCTCAGGGGATATGTATTTTTGTATTGGTATAGTTTCTTTAGCTGCAAAAATCTTGATACAACCTTGACTATGCCAGAAAAGAAGGTAGTTTTGCTAGCTATAATAGCTCAGATGTGTCTGTTTTTGTGCATCACAATGTCACTTGTAAATTTCTATGTCTGACCTATTAATATTTGGTTTTCCCCCATTAGTATATTTTGTTATGTGAAGTCTGCAGCGTCGGTAACATGGAGTTTGAATGGATTGAGCCTGTTAAACTATGGTTGATTTAGTTTAACAGCATTTCAGAGCTGGAAATTCTTCTTCGTTAAAGTGCTAATTTTCTCACTATTGCTAACTTCATGAATTTTTTTCTAAGCAGGTATGCATAAGACTGGTCGAATGCCCTGCTTTCTACTATATTGTTACAATATATGTACATGAATAAATATTTTTTACAAATATGCAGTTTCATGACTTTCCTAGTTACACAGGCTAAAAAAAGACGTCCATTAGAGCGCATCTTCACTGGTCTCACAATTCGATTACGATTATCAGGTCAACGATTCGATTCAGCGATGCATCATGATTACTGCCCAATGTGCCCATGGGTTTAGACTCACACACTCACTGAAACACACTCAGATTCACTCATAAATACCCACTGATTATTAATTCTCACTTTCTGTCCCCCCCCCCTTCCTCAGGAAAGGCAGGGGGGTACTTTGGACCCAACAATCTCCATTCTTTACTCCCCACAAAGTCATGTTGGGTGTCATTGGACGGGGCAGAGTCTGGACTTTCTAATGATACCAAACATGACCATGTTAAAATTTCACAGAAAAGAGAAATTTATTTTCTTTTTGTTCTAAAGCCGCAGCATTGTACCTTTTTCCCCTATATAGCGAACAATAACGCTGCCACTAACAGGTTCCCCCATGCGATATAAATCCACAAGGTCTGGATGATAAAATTATTTTGCTCACTGCAAATGACTGACCTCTGAATAGAAATGGACAAATTTTAATTTTTTTTGCTATAGCACTCTGACAGGGCAGTCACTCACACAGCACTGAGGGGTTGCACACATCCACACATCACTAGGGCGGTCACATTCACACACACAGATCACTGGGGGGGTCAGTGTGTGTATGTGACCCCCCCCCCCATGATCTGTGAGTGTGTAACACCCCAGTGATGTGTGTGCGTGTCCCCAACGTCAATAAAACTCTTTTTGCGTCTGGACGTTATGTAGGCTGGACATTAGCAGTGTCTGACATCTCCTAATCACGCAAACACGCCGCTATGCCGCAGCTGCGCACTCCGTACGTCAGTACTAGCGGTTCAGCGTTCTCAGAAAAATGCGTTCAAATTCCACTTGCGTTGCACGGCCAGACTTTTGTGCGGCCGTACATCGTATATTGGCCGTCATTGCCTGTCATCTGCTGCTAGTGCGGCCGTAATTATGTGCGCCAGAACGCACGTTAAAAGTGCGCTGGTCTGACCCCAGCCTTATCCGTAGCACAGAGATGTGGTGCCCTATTTCATTTTTGGTGTTAAAGGCCCACTACCATCAAATGTAAATGTCCTTATTGTCTTTATGGTGCTGATACCTTACTGTGCTTTGTTTCTGTTTAGTTAAAAAGATAATATTGTACTCTGTGTCACTGGGTGCATGCATTCTGGGATCTTTTGTGTTGAAAACTAGCCCCCTAGAGTATCATTACCTCACTTGGTCTTCATTGTGTGATTTTGACAATATAATGGAATCTTCTGGTCAGGCAGCAGACTCACATCATTGTAGGATGTAGTCCAAGGACATCACCGGCGGTAGCCATCTTTTAAGCTCCCTGTCATCTTATTCAGCTGCCAGCTCGTGCCTTTGGTAGCCTAGAACAGTCGTCAGGTTTTCCAGATATCTGAAGCACAGCACAGGTGATATGATTTGCTGCTCAGTGATTGCAGGATTCCGTCTGCTTTTCTCCACGGTAAACCTTATAACCTGGCCTCTTAGGGGACTTGAGGACTGCAGTTGGGAAACACTGGCCTAGAGAATAGCCTTCTCTAAACATTCAATCACTCACTGCATTAACTGTTAAATATTGTAACTTAACCCCTTCACTGCTGAGCCATTTCACCTGTATGGCTCATTTTTACAGTTTTTGCGCATCGTGTTTATTTGCGATTTGAAGTCACGTTTTATTATACGACCCAGACAAATGATATATCCTTTTTTTCAGCAGACTCTGCAGATTCATTCTATATCCTTTATTATGTGTGTAAATCATGCCCTGCCAGAATGCTATAACAAAAAATGTAAAAAAAATAATTAAATTTCCTATCTACAGCATGTCAAATATATATATTTTTTCATATTTTCTCATCTAAGCCTTTGCAGTCATATATTCCCTGGGGTATGCTTGTTAAAAAATTTAACAATCTGAGAAAATATGCGATTTTTAGCTAAAACGGGACAAAAAATCTTTAGTGCAGCATCATTGTTCACATTATAATTGAAACATGCTGCATTAATAAAAGAGGGGGGATATGTTTTTATTTGTATTATATGTAACCTGGTCATGTTTTGTATCATTGGAGAGGTCATGCTAGCAGGCACTGATGGGGACATAAGGGGCCCTATTTGGAGGGACTAAATCTCCATCATAGGGATTTCCATAGTAAATCCCTGGGCAGCTATTGGTTAATTTCCCCAATTGTCATCATCACACGCATGCACGATGACGTCAGTGGGAGGGGGAGGCCCCAGAGGCTGTCTAACATGATTTCAGCCGCCTCTGGGAGAAGTCTGGGATCTGGTGCCGGATCCTGGACTGGCACCTAAGAGGTTAAAGCGAGGCATTTCTGGAAAGGTCAGACACTGGCCATTCCAGGGATGCCACTCTTTCTTCTTTAACGTCTACCAATCGGGAGGGTGAGGGGGTCCAAAGGACTCGGCTCTGCAAGGGGGGCACCTGAAGCTGATGTCATCGCCCTGGGAGGCCCTTAAGGACCAAGGGTCTTTAAATTCAATGCATTTATGACGGAACAGTTCCGTCATTGGTCCTTAAGGCAGGGCTTGACAAATTCGCTTTGAATCTAGGAGCCAGCTACAAACGTTAGGAGCTAGTTTTTGCTTCAGACTAACAAAGCTTTACTTTAAACAACTAAAGATGCACAATACCATTTTTTTTTTTTTTTTTTTTTTTTTTGAGTACCAATATTCTTTTTGCCAGGTGCTCACCGATACCTTTATTTAATGTCATGTGACGCTTTCCAATAAATAAGGTTTTGCTGAAAGCCTGTCCAATTTATGATAGTATTGAAATGTATGGCAGACACCCTTTTACCTACTGCAAACACAGACACGCACTGACACACAACAGTCCACATATATAAGTATATACACCAGGGCTGGATTACATTACATTACATTAAAGCTAGGACAGGAAAAAAAAAATTGAAGCCAACTAGATGTTTAGATGCCAGGCAAAGACTTCTTTTAGATTGGTGTAAAATAAACTGGAAATTTGGGAGCCAGAAGTAAATTCTAGGAGCCAGTGGCTACCAGGCCCCTGGATTTGTCAAGCTTTGCCTTAAGGGCTTAAAAGCAGCATCTGACTTCGGGGAAATCAGACCACCACAAGATCCTGGATAGAGAGGTAAGTATGGAGCGCTAGGCCCGTTTTCCCGATGACGTCCTCTGCATATAGCGGTAGTGCGTGAAGACGTCCCCCACACGTCATCCGCAGGGAAGGGGTTAAATAAATGAGAAGCAAAGCTTGTGGTAAATGTTGCATCATGGGAAAAATCCAGAAAATAGAACCCATAGATAAATTGCCTAATTTTCTTTTTACATGCTGATATTTTTTTCTTTGAAGTAATTGCATGTTACATAGGCTGAAAAAAGACATGCGCCCATCGAGTTCAGCCTCTCACACAACACCTACTACTGTTGATCCAAAAGAAGGCAAAAAACCCAGTCTGAAATGCTCGCCAATATGCAACAAACGGGGGAAAAATTCCTTCTTGACCCCAGAATGGCAGTCAGATTTCTCCTTGGATCAAGAAGCTTACCCACATATTAAATATTATAACCCTTAATATTCTGTGTCTGCAGGAAATCATCCAGTCGTTTTTTAAAAGTCTGTACAGTCTCTGACCCAACCATCTCAACAGGCAGAGAATTTCACAGCTTTATTGTTCTCACTGTAAAATAACCCTATGGTTTAGGCTGAATTTCCTTTTCGTCCAGTCTAAATGGGTGACCTTGTGTCCTGTGTATAGTCCTGTTAATGAATAGGTTTCCAGACAATGGTTTATAATGGCCCTTTATATATTTATATAACGTTATCAGATCCCCTCTAAGGTGCCGTTTCTCTAAACTAAACAGGTTTAAGCTTGTTAGTCTTTCCTCATAACTTAAATCTTCCATTCCCCTTATTAATTTAGTCGCCCGTCTCTGCACTTTTTCTAGCGCTATAATATCCTTTCTTAAAACAGGTTCCCAAAATTGCACAGCATATTCAAGGTGCGATCTTACCATTGATTTATACAGAGGCAAAATTATGCTTTCATCCCGAGAGAGAACTCCCCTTTAATCCATGCCAATACCTTGCTGGCCTTGGCGGCTGCTGTTTGACATTGCACATTGTTACTTAGTTTGAAGTCTATGATTATTCCCAAATCCTTCTCCTGCTTGGATTTCCCTAACTCCGTACCATTTAGGGTATAAGTTGCTTTTGTGTTCTTCACTCCAAAGTGCATAACTTTGCATTTATCTACATTAAATTTCATCTGCCATTTAAGTGCCCAGTCTCCCAATTTATCTAAATCCCTCTGCAGCGAAGTAACATCCTGCTCACATTGTATTACTTTTCCTAGTTTTGTGTCCTCTGCAAACACTGATACATGACTTTCAATGCCTATCTCAAGGTCATTTATAAATAAATTGAATAGAATTGGTCCTATAACAGACCCCTGAGAGACACCACTTACCACTGATGTCCATCTTGAAAATGTACCATTTATGACCACTCTCTGTACCCTATTTTTTAGCCAGTTTTCTATCCAAGAACAAGTATTTTCATCTAGACCAATTTTTCATAATTTAAATAGTAACCTTTTGTGTGGAACTGTGTCAAAAGCTTTGGCAAAATCCAAGTAAATCACATCCACTGCGACCCCCTGATCTATACTTCTACTTACTTCCTCATAGAACGTAATTCACAACAACCTGACAACCAGGCAGACCCTCCCAGCCGGCAATCGGCATTGTGGGAAGGGAGGCGGGCCGTTTCCCTCATGGAAACTGTGAAGCAGCCAATCCGGCGCTTGGACCTGACGTTGCAGCGGTGACAAGCTGTCACCTCTGCAACTGTCATATCTCAGACAATGATTGTTGCAATGGCTGAGACATTGTCTCTGCCTTTTTCTCTTTCTCTTGCTCTCACTGCGATCTGAGGAGCAAGAGAGAGAGGTAGAGATCGAGAGAGCGGAGCAGTGAAAAAAAAGAAAAAACTAAAAAACCCTGGCACTGTACCCCTGATTGGCACTGTACCCCCTGATTGAGAACCCGCATTGGCATACGACCCCCCTGGCATTTCTGACTACCCGCATTGGCATACGACCCCCCTGGGAATATTCTGACCTTGTCTAGAAAAAGATAGAAGTACCGGCCACTTCAAGGACCGGGAGGGCTTAGTTTAGGTGTTCTAATATTTTAGCAGTGTACTTGACCCCATCAGTTCCCCGACCTCCCATTTAATTAGTTATAACAAGATCCTCATAAAAATGTCCTCCCGCTTTTATTCCCCAGAAGAGGCATATGAGATCTTGGCTGCCTCTGAGAGTGACGCTCTCGCCGACAGTGACACCCTCATAGCCTCTGATATAGAGCCCCTTAGTGAACCCTCCAGTGATGGTGACCCCCCCACCATCTACTGGAGGCACGAAAGCAATTTGGTACCCCCAAATATGGTTGCCCCAGAAATACCCCCATTTATAGTGACTCCTGGCATCACAGTAAGGGTAGAGGACTGTGAGCCAGTGAGCTTTTTTAATCTCTTCATGTCTGACGACGTATTCGAGATGGTGGTTGTGCAAACCAACTTGTTTGCCAACCAGTATCTTGATACGCCTGTGGCAATGTGAATCCGGATGCGCAACAAGTGGCACCCAACAGATGTCGTAGAGTTGAAAAAAGTTTGGGCTCTAACCCTCGTAATGGGAAAAGTGAAGAAGCCAAATATCCGGTCTTACTGGCACAAAAACCCCATCCAAGGGTTATGAAGAGGGAGAGGTATGAAAATATCAAGGGATTCCTCCATTTTAACGATAACGCACTGTGCCCACCTAGAAACGACCCAATGCATGACCGCCTCTATAAAATTTGGCCCCTCATCAGACTTATGTCTGCCAAATTCACAGATAATTATGTTCCCGACCAAAATATACCTGTAGACGATTCCCTATGAAATTTAAAGACAGACTGCTCTTCAAGCAGTACATCCCAAGCAAGCGATCCCGGTATGATGTCAAATTTTATAAATTGTGTGAGTCCACAGCAGGTTACACATGGACGTTTAGGATATATGAAGGGAAAGATAGCCACCTTGACGCCCCAGGATGCCCCGATTCTATTGGCACCAATGGAAAAATTGTGTGGGATCTGGTCTATCCCCTGTTTAACAAGGGCTATCATTTATGGGTCGATAACTATTACACCAGTATCGACCTATTTAAAAATTCATATTGTTTCGAGACCCTTGCGTGTGGCACATTGCGGAAGAATCGCAGAGGTTTTCCCCAAATCCTGACAGCAGGCAAAAAAAGTAGAGGCTCCTCTTCAGCTCTACGTCAGGAAGAAGTGTTAGCCCTGCGGTTCACCAATAAGAAGGAGGTATACATGCTATCTACAGTGCACGATGAAAGTACAGTGCCAGTGTCTGTGAGAGGGAGAACTGAGCCTCTGGAAAAGCCGAAGTGCATTGTAGATTACAGCAAGTTTATGGGGGGAGTAGACTTGGCTGATCAATGTATACAGCCTTATCTGGTGAACCGAAAGACTAGGGCATGGTACAAGAAGATTGCTATCTATTTGACTGAGGTTGCAATTTTCAACACGTACGTGCTCTACAAGCAGGCAGCAGTACAAAAGCCATATCCCTTCCTAGAATGCTAGAGATCTTATCCTAACCCCGGCCCCCGATATCCGCTTTGGAATCAGGAGATCTCCAAAGACTAAGTGGCAGACACTTTCCTTCCCGAGTCCCTCCCACCCGCTGTAAAAAGTCCCCCCAGAAAAAGTGTCGTGTCTGCCGCAAGAAAGGATTCTAGTTATTATTGCCCTACCTGCCCATCAATACCTGGCCTCTGCATAACCGAGTGCTTCAAAATTTATCACACCGAGCTAAATTACTAAATCCCCTTTTCTGGTTTGTCCTGACTACCCTTTTACTGCCTGTACCGACTCATTTGCTTGTTATACTGACTACTCTTTGTTTGCTGCCTGTACCGACTCATTGGCTTGTTATACTGACTACTCTTTGTCTACTGCCTGTACCGACTCATTGGCTTGTTATAACGACTACTCTTTGTTTGCTGCCTGTAGCGACTCATTGGCTTGTTATAACGACTACTCTGACTTCTGTAATCCCCTGACTTTGGCCTGTCCCTGTTTACGTTAAGCCCAGCTATTCTAAAGTGGCTGCACCAAAAACTCAAAATACTAATTTAGAATCATTGCGCGTCATCTTTGGAGCAATATTCTTTCCGTGGCGTGCTATGTTCTCTCAAAGACGACATAAATCCTGAAAATCACTTGTCAGATTTCCAAAAACCAAAATAAAAACGCTACATGGGGGTACCGTTGAATTCGTAACACATTGCCGAACACAAATATCAATGTTTTAGGCCAGTAAAAAGTTGACTGAGCATGATATTATCAGCAAAATAACAGTTTTCGTGTAAAACAAATGCAAAACACAAACATGAAGACTAAGTGTGGCCAGGGTTTGTGACTAAGTGGCTACTATACAAAACTGGACATACCCCATTTCCAATACTTTGGGTTGTCTACTTCTCAAAATGATATGCCATGATGGAGGTACTTTTCATACCTAGGCTGCCATACCCTCTCAAAGTCAACCTAGGCCCAGCAAACCAATCTGACAAATTTCAAGTTGTAAAACCTGAAATGGGCAAACTCTACATTTGACCGTGTAACTTTCCAAAACCTCATAAAACCTCTACAGGGGGGGTACCGTTGAACTCATAAGACATTTCCGACCAGAAATATGATTTTTTTAGGCCAGTAAAATGTCGAGGGAGCATGATATCATCAGTAAAATAACAGTTTTTGTGTGAAAAATGCAAAACACAAACAGGAAGACCAAGTTTGCGACTAAGTGGCTACTATAAAAAAAACTAAACATACACCATTTTGAATAGCCTGGGTTGTCTGCTTTTCAAAATGGTATGACATGATGGGGTACTTTTCATACCTGGGCTGCCATAACCTCTCAATCTGGCAAATTTCAAGTTGTAAAACCTGAAATGGGCAAACTCTATATTTGACCCTGTAACTTTCCAAAATATCATAAAACCTCTACATGGGGGGTACCGTTGAACTCGTAAGACATTGCCGACCAGAAATATATGTATTTTATTTCAGTAAATGCTAAGCGTACGATGTCATTCACACTGAAAATACAATGCAGAACTTTGAAAATAGCAAAATTTGCTTTTTTCTCATAGTTTTTAGATTTTTTTTCATACTATAATATATATTGAACAGCGAATAGTTGAAATTCTACTTTTAGAAGTGTTCAAAAGTGTTCCAAACTTGTAAAATTACTCCCGTCCTTAAGGGGTTAAATATAGGGACCACGTCAGCTTTTCTCCAATCCTCTGGTACGATTCTGGTATGAAAGAAAAGAATCTTGAAAAATTAAGAACAGAGGTTTACATATTTCAACACATAGCTCCCTCAGTACTCGCGGGTGAATTCCATCCGGCCCTGGGGCTTTATTCACATTCATTTTGTTTAATTGCTGCAAAACCTTGTCCTGAGTCAACCAGTCACTTTGTATTAGTAAGTTTTTATTAATGAATTGCATGTCTCTTGTTATAGGTTTCTCTTTGATAAATACTGAAGAAAATTAATCATTCAAAATTTTTGCCTTATCCTGATCTTCAGTTAACAATACCCCTGACTTGGGGGGGCGGAGCCAACTGCCGATGTGGAAGGTCGCATGCTGCCGGGCTCTGCTGCTGAAAGAATAAGTTTATTGCTTTTCCTTATATACCTGGTGAGCAGCGACCCTCAATACGACCCCTGATTGCTGTCTGGCCACACAGTGATCACTGCTGAGATTTTTGTGTGCACTGGGGTGGATTTACAGACCTACTTGTTCCTGGGCCTTTCACTGCGGCCTAGTGAGGTCGGCCGTCTTTGACCCCGGTGTCTCCTGATCCAGCCGCAGGCGTCTGTCTTGCATCTTCCTCTCACAAAAGTGGTAACGATGGGAAAGAAGTCGCACCGGCATCCAGATGCGGTAGAGGGACCCCGCCAACGGGACGTTACGGAATCGATGGGCGGAGGGACCGTTCTGCGGACGGCGACCCCCTCCTCACCCTCCCTCCTGTCGGGATATGGCTCTTTAGAAGACGGCGACTGTTATTGGCCACATAGCGGTGCCGAGGGCTTGCTTATACATACCCCGCAACGATCCACGACGAGTCAAGGGAAGATGGGCTTGGCAGCCAAGAAGAGAGCACAGGCGAAGTGCCGGGCGCTGGCAGGGGCGCTACTGGAGGCCCGTCCTGGCGTGGTGACGGCCCACATGGTTTCGCAGGGGAGCTCGGATACCGACCGGCTCTGATGCTGGACACCCCCCTACAGGCTACTGAAGGTCTAGTGACATTGGGGGCCCTGGCCTACATTATTTGCCGGCGGGCCGCGGGACCTCCACAGGCAGCTGTGCAGTCCAACCTATCGACCTGTGGCCCAGACCCTCATACAATTGTGGGTGATGATGCTCTCCAATCTACGAAAGGTGATCTACGAAGGTTCATGGATGAGATGAGATCGGTGTGGCGAGCTGAGGTGACGGGGATACAGGCCGAGGTGGCGGTGGTGCTCACCCAGATATCAGAGGTGCAGACGAGTGCCGACGCAGTGGAGAACGCGCAGGCTCACCTCTCAGATGAGGTCGTGGAACTCCGGTCCGAAGTCGCTCTTCTCTCTCGCTCTGTGGAGGTCCTTGAGGCGAGACACCGCCGACGCAACGTTAGAATCCAAGGTATACCAGAGACGCTGCCTCCCGCCAAACTAATATCTTATACTAACCGCATGGGGCACCAGGTCCTCGGTTTGGCATCTGGATCACCGGCTGTGTTTACCACTGCTTATCGTATCCGAAAGGCCGCGGCTGCCCCTGTGGAGGCCCCGAGGGACGTTATCGCAGTGGCAGTGGATGTTGATCGACGAGAGAGGTTCCTGTCGGCTCCGAGAGCGCGATCGGCCGTACAGTTCGAGGAGTCCGCATTACTACTGTATCGTGACTTGCCCTTTGTGATGCTGCTTGCGCGGTGCAGATTCCGGGAGGTAGCGATCTTCCTCCGCTCCAAAGGGATTCGATATAGGTGGGGACCGGCGGGCTCCATGGAAGTGACCCATGGCAATGTGCCGTGCATTATTGTCGACCTGGCGGAGGCTTGGTCGAAGTTGTCAGGACTGGGCATTGCGCGTGAAACGTCTGCGGACTGTCATGGCTAAGGGACTATCCCACCCCAGTGTTACTCTCTTTTGTTGAGTTTGGTAACTACATTTACCTTCCGGTACTTTTCTTTTGCTGAACAACCACCCCCTCAGTTTTGTTCGCTTAGTTTGTAGGAGACGTTTGCTTACAATTTATTTATTTTATTTTTTTTGGGGGCAGCATCGGGATGCCTCAGGCACCCGGACCTGGTGCCACTTCACTCCCTTGGCCTCCCTCGGTCTTTTAGACTCGTGGGACCGCAACGGGGACGGCACTTTCCTGGCCTTGGCCCCACTTTCATTTGCCTTTTTTTTCTACTACAATGCCTGTTTCGAAGAATATGCCTCCACCACTTTTGGTGTTGGTTTCTTGTCCCCCCTTTTTTTTTTCTTCTCTCATCCCCTCCCTGGAATTTCGCTGTAAAGTTTTGCGCAGTTTTGCTATTGTTTCTCCCTTTTATACAGTCAGGTCCAGAAATATTGGGACATCGACACAATTCTAACATCTTTTGCTCTATACACCACCACCATGGAGTTGGAATGAAACAAACACAATGTGCTTTAACTGCAGACTGTCAGCTTTAATTTGAGGGTATGTACATCCAACTCAGGTGAACGGTGTAGGACTTGCAGCAGTTTGCAGATGTGCCTCCCACTTGTTAAGGGACCAAAAGTAATGGGACAGAATAATAATCATAAATCAAACTTTCCCTTCTTAACCCCTTAAGGACGCAGGGCGTACCATGCCGTCCTGCACCACGTGGGCTTTAATGCCGCAGGACGGCATGGTACGCCCCGCGGCGTTTGGAGCCCCTGCGCGCCGAAAAACAGCCCGCCTCCCTTCCCACAATGCCGATCGCTGGCTGGGGGTCTGCCTGACACCCGGGCAGACCCTCCCAGCTGGCGATCGGCATTCTGGGAAATGAGGCGGGCCGTTTCCCTCGTGGAATCGGCAAGCCTGCCAATCCAGCGCCTGGAGCTGTCAGTTGCAGCGGTGACAAGCTGTCACCTCTGCAACTGTCAGAATGTCTCAGCCAATGATGTTGCATTGGCTGAGACATTGTCTCTGCCCCTTTCTCCTGCTCCTCATTGCGATCTGAGGAGCAGAGAGAGAGAGACAGAGAAAGCAGAGCAGAGAGAAAAAACAGGCACTACCTAAAACCCCAGGCACTGTACCCCACACCCCAGGCACTGTACCCCCAGGCACTGTACCCCCAGGCACTGTACCCACCTGGCACTACCCCACCTGGCAGTACCCCACCTGGCTGTACCCACCTGGCTGTACCCACCTGGCTTTACCCCACCTGGCACTGTACCCACCTGGCAGTGTACCCCACCTGGCAGTGTACCCCACCTGCACTGTACCCACCTGGCAGTGTATCCCACCTGGCACTGTACCCCCACTGGCACTGTACCCACCTGGCACTGTACCCACCTGGCACTGTACCCCCCAGGCACCTACTGGCACTGTACCCCCAGGCACTGTACCCCCCAGGCACTACCTACTGGCACTGTACCCTCCTGGCAGTGTACCCCACCTGGCAGTGTACCCCACCTGGCACTGTACCCACCTGGCACTGTACCCACCTGGCAGTGTACCCCACCTGGCACTGTACCCACCTGGCAGTGTACCCCACCTGGCACTGTACCCACCTGGCACTGTACCCCCCAGGCACCTACTGGCACTGTACCCCCAGGCACTGTACCCCCCAGGCACTACCTACTGGCACTGTACCCTCCTGGCAGTGTACCCCACCTGGCAGTGTACCCCACCTGGCTTTACCCCACCTGGCACTGTACCCACCTGGCAGTGTACCCCACCTGGCACTGTACCCACCTGGCAGTGTACCCCACCTGGCAGTGTATCCCACCTGGCAGTGTATCCCACCTGGCACTGTACCCCACACTGGCACTGTACCCACCTGGCACTGTACCCACCTGGCACTGTACCCCCCAGGCACCTACTGGCACTGTACCCCCCAGGCACTGTACCCCCCAGGCACTACCTACTGGCACTGTACCCTCCTGGCAGTGTACCCCACCTGGCAGTGTAACCCACCTGGCACTGTACCCACCTGGCAGTGTACCCCACCTGGCAGTGTATCCCACCTGGCAGTGTAATCCCACCTGGCACTGTACCCCCACTGGCACTGTACCCACCTGGCACTGTACCCCCAGGCACCTACTGGCACTGTACCCCCAGGCACTGTACCCCCCAGCACTACCTACTGGCACTGTACCCTCCTGGCAGTGTACCCCACCTGGCAGTGTACCCCACCTGGCACTGTACCCACCTGGCAGTGTACCCCACCTGGCAGTGTATCCCACCTGGCAGTGTATCCCACCTGGCACTGTACCCACCTGGCACTGTACCCACCTGGCACTGTACCCCCCAGGCACCTACTGGCACTGTACCCCCAGGCACTGTACCCCCACTGGCACTGTACCCTCCTGGCACAGTACCCCCTGGCTGAAAAAAAAAATCCCCAGGCACAGTACCCCCTGGCTGAAAAAAAAAAACTGAAAAAAAAACCCCAGGTACAGTACCTCCTGGCTGGCACTGTACTCTCCTGGCTGGCACTGTACCCTCCTGGCACAGTACCCCCTGGCTGAAAAAAATAACTGAAAAAACCTGACTGGAAAAAAAACCTGAAAAAAAACCCAGGCACTGTACCCCCTGGCCTGCAGTGTACCCCTGATTGAGAACCCGCATTGGCATACGACCCTTTGGCATTTCTGACTACCCGCATTGGCATACGACCCCTGGCATTTCTGACTACCCGCATTGGCATACGACCCCTGGCATTTCTGACTACCCGCATTGGCATACGACCCTTGGCATTTCTGACTACCCACATTGGCATACGACCCCTGGCATTTCTGACTACCCGCATTGGCATACGACCCTTGGCATTCCTGACTACCCTTGTCTAGATAGATAGAAGTACCGGCCACTACAAGGACCGGAAGGGCTTAGTTTAGGTGTTCTAATATTTTATTTGTGTACTTGACCCCATCAGTTCCCCGACCTCCCATAAAAATGTCCTCCCGCTTTTATTCCCCAGAAGAGGCATATGAGATCCTGGCCGCCTCTGAGAGCGACGCTCTCGCCGACAGTGACACCCTCACAGCCTCTGATATAGAGCTTACCCTTAGTGAACCCTCCAGTGATGGTGACCCCCCACCATCTACTGGGAGGCACGAGAGCATTTGGGTACCCCCAAATATGGCTGCCCCAGAAATACCCCCATTTCTAGCGACTCCTGGCATCACAGTAAGGGTAGAGGACTGTGAGCCAGTGAGCTTTTTTAACCTGTTTATGTCGGACGATGTATTCGAGGTGGTGGTTGAGCAAACCAACCTGTTTGCCAACCAGTATCTTGATGCGCATCCGGATTCACATCGCCACAGACGTAACAAGTGGCACCCAACGGATGTGATAGAGTTAAAAAAAATTTGGGCTCTAACCCTCGTAATGGGAATAGTGAAGAAGCCAAGTATCCGGTCTTACTGGCACAAAAACCCCATCCTGGCTACTCCACTATTCCCAAGGGTTATGAAGAGGGAGAGATACGAAAATCTCATGCGATTCCTCCATTTTAATGACAACGCACTGTGCCCACCAAGAAACGACCCAATGCATGACCGCCTCTATAAAATTCGGCCCCTGATCAGTCTTATATCTGCCAAATTCACCGATAATTATGTTCCCGACCAAAATATATCTGTAGACGAGTCCCTTATGAAATTCAAAGGCAGACTGCTCTTCAAGCAGTATATCCCAAGCAAGCGATCCCGGTATGGCGTCAAATTTTATAAATTGTGTGAGTCCACAACAGGCTACACCTGGGCGTTTAGAATATACGAAGGGAAAGATAGCCACCTTGACCCCCCAGGATGCCCCGATTGTATTGGCACCAGTGGAAAAATTGTGTGGGATCTGGTCTATCCCCTATTCAACAAGGGCTATAATTTATGGGTCGATAACTATTACACCAGTATCGACCTATTTAAAAATTTATATTGTTTTGAGACCCTTGCGTGTGGCACAGTGCGGAAGAATCGCAGAGGTTTTCCCCAAATCCTGACAGCAGGCAAAAAAAGTAGAGGCTCCTCTTCATCTCTACGTCAGGAAGAAGTGCTAGCCCTTCGGTTCACCGATAAGAAGGATGTATACATGTTATCTACAGTGCATGATGAAAGTACAGTGCCAGTGCCTGTGAGAGGGAGGACTGAGCCACTGGAAAAGCCGAAGTGCATTGTAGATTACAGCAAGTTTATGGGGGGAGTAGACTTGGCTGATCAATGTATACAGCCTTATCTGGTGAACCGAAAGACTAGGGCATGGTACAAGAAGATTGCCATCTATTTGACCGAGATAGCAATTTTCAATGCGTACGTGCTCTACAAGCAGGCAGCAGTACAAAAGCCATATCCCTTCCTAGATTCATGCTTGAGATCATATCCCAACTTATCCTAACCCCAGCCCCCGTTACATCCGCTTTGGAATCAGGAGATCTCCAAAGATTAAGCGGCAGACACTTTCCTTCCCGAGTCCCTCCCACCCGCTGTCAAAAGTCCCCCCAGAAAAAGTGTCGTGTCTGCCGCAAGAAAGGAATCCGAAAGGATTCTAGTTATTATTGCCCTACCTGCCCATCTCTACCTGGCCTCTGCATAACCGAGTGCTTCAAAATTTATCATACCGAGCTAAATTACTAAATCCCCTTTTCTGCTTTGTCCCGATTACCCTTTGCTGCCTGTACCGACTCATTGGCTTGTTATACCGACTACCCTTTGTTTGCTGCCTGTACCGACTCATTGGCTTGTTATACCGACTACCCTTTGTTTGCTGCCTGTACCGACTCATTGGCTTGTTATACCGACTACTCTTTGTTTGCTGCCTGTACCGACTCATTGGCTTGTTATACTGACTACTCTTTGTTTGCTGCCTGTACCGACTCATTGGCTTGTTATAACGACTACTCTGACTTCTGGAATCCCCTGAATTTGGCCTGTCCCTGTTTACGTTAAGCCCAGCTATTCTAAAGTGGCTGCACCAAACAACTCAAAATACTAATTTAGAATCATTGGCGCGTCATCTTTGGAGCAATATTCTTTCTTGGCGTGCCATGTTCTCTCAAAGTCGACATAAATCCTGAAAATCACTTGTCAAATTACCAAAAAACTAAATAAAAATGCTACATATGGGGTACCGTTGAATTCGTAACACATTGCCGAACACAAATATCAATGTTATAGGCCAGTAAAAGGTTGACCGAGCAGGATATTAGCAGCAAAATAACAGTTTTCGTGTAAAACAAATGCAAAACACAATCATGAAAACTAAGTGTGGCCAGGGTTTGTGACCAAGTGTCTACTATAAAAAACTGGACATACCCCATTTTCAACACTCTGGGTTGTCTACTTCTCAAAATGATATGCCATGATGGGGTACTTCTCAAACCTGGGCTGCCATACCCTCTCAAATTCAACCTAGGCCCAGAAAACCAATCTGGCAAACTCTACATTTGATCGTGTAACTTTCCAAAAAGTAAATAAAAATGCAACATGGGGGTACTGTTGAACTCGTAACACATTGCCGAATACAAATATCAATGTTATAGGCCAGTAAAAGGTTGACCGAGCAGGATATTAGCAGCAAAATAACAGTTTTCGTGTAAAACAAATGCAAAACACAATCTTGAAAACTAAGTGTGGCCAGGGTTTGTGACCAAGTGGCTACTATACAAAACTGGACATACCCCATTTTCAACACTCTGGGTTGTCTACTTCTCAAAATGATATGCCATGTTGGGGTACTTTTCATACCTGGGCTGCCATACCCTCTCAAATTCAACCTAGGCCCAGCAAACCAATCTGGCAAATTTCAAGTTGTAAAACCTGAAATGGGCAAACTCTACATTTGACCGTGTAACTTTCCAAAAAGTAAATAAAAATGCAACATGGGGGTACTGTTGAACTCGTAACACATTGCCGAACACAAATATCAATGTTATAGGCCAGTAAAAGGTTGACCGAGCAGGATATTAGCAGCAAAATAACAGTTTTCGTGTAAAACAAATGCAAAACACAATCTTGAAAACTAAGTGTGGCCAGGGTTTGTGACCAAGTGTCTACTATAAAAAACTGGACATACCCCATTTTCAACACTCTGGGTTGTCTACTTCTCAAAATGATATGCCATGATGGGGTACTTCTCAAACCTGGGCTGCCATACCCTCTCAAATTCAACCTAGGCCCAGAAAACCAATCTGGCAAACTCTACATTTGATCGTGTAACTTTCCAAGAAGTAAATAAAAATGCAACATGGGGGTACTGTTGAACTCGTAACACATTGCCGAACACAAATATCAATGTTATAGGCCAGTAAAAGGTTGACCGAGCAGGATATTAGCAGCAAAATAACAGTTTTCGTGTAAAACAAATGCAAAACACAATCATGAAAACTAAATGTGGCCAAGGTTTGTGACCAAGTGTCTACTATAAAAAACTGGACATACCCCATTTTCAACACTCTGGGTTGTCTACTTCTCAAAATGATATGCCATGATGGGGTACTTCTCAAACCTGGGCTGCCATACCCTCTCAAATTCAACCTAGGCCCAGAAAACCAATCTGGCAAACTCTACATTTGATCGTGTAACTTTCCAAAAAGCAAATTAAAAATGCTAAATGGAGGGTACCGTTGATCTCGTAACACATTGCCGACCACAAATATCAATGTTGTAGGCCAGTAAAAGGTTGACTGAGCATGATATTAGCAGCAAAATAACAGTTTTTGTGTGAAAAATGCAAAACACAAACTTGAAGACCAAGTTTGCGACTAAGTGACTACTATAAAAAAACAAAACGTACACCATTTGGAATAGCCTGGGTTGTCTACTTTTCAAAATGGTATGACATGTTGGGGTACTTTTCATACCTGGGCTGCCATAACCTCTCAAAGTCAACATAGGGCCAGGAAACCAATCTGGCAAATTTCAAGTTGTAAAACGTGAAATGGGCAAACTCTATATTTGACCCTGTAACTTTCCAAAACCTCCTAAAACCTCTACATGGGGGGTACCGTTGAACTCGTAAGACCTTGCCGACCAGAAATATGAGTTTTTTAGGCCAGTAAAATGTCGAGGGAGCATGATATCATCGGTAAAAGAACAGTTTTTGTGTGAAAAATGCAAAACACAAACATGAAGACCAAGTTTGCGACTAAGAGACTACTATAAAAAAACAAAACGTACACCATTTGGAATAGCCTGGGTTGTCTACTTTTCAAAATGGTATGACATGTTGGGGTACTTTTCATACCTGGGCTGCCATAACCTCTCAAAGTCAACATAGGGCCAGGAAACCAATCTGGCAAATTTCAAGTTGTAAAACGTGAAATGGGCAAACTCTATATTTGACCCTGTAACTTTCCAAAACCTCCTAAAACCTCTACATGGGGGGTACCGTTGAACTCGTAAGACCTTGCCGACCAGAAATATGAGTTTTTTAGGCCAGTAAAATGTCGAGGGAGCATGATATCATCAGTAAAAAGAACAGTTTTTGTGTGAAAAATGCAAAACACAAACATGAAGACCAAGTTTGCGACTAAGAGACTACTATAAAAAAACAAAACGTACACCATTTGGAATAGCCTGGGTTGTCTACTTTTCAAAATGGTATGACATGTTGGGGTACTTTTCATACCTGGGCTGCCATAACCTCTCAAAGTCAACATAGGGCCAGGAAACCAATCTGGCAAATTTCAAGTTGTAAAACGTGAAATGGGCAAACTCTATATTTGACCCTGTAACTTTCCAAAACCTCCTAAAACCTCTACATGGGGGGTACCGTTGAACTCGTAAGACCTTGCCGACCAGAAATATGAGTTTTTTAGGCCAGTAAAATGTCGAGGGAGCATGATATCATCGGTAAAAGAACAGTTTTTGTGTGAAAAATGCAAAACACAAACATGAAGACCAAGTTTGCGACTAAGAGACTACTATAAAAAAACAAAACGTACACCATTTGGAATAGCCTGGGTTGTCTACTTTTCAAAATGGTATGACATGTTGGGGTACTTTGCATACCTGGGCTGCCATAACCTCTCAAATTCAACATAGGGCCAGGAAACCAATCTGGCAAATTTCAAGTTGTAAAACGTGAAATGGGCAAACTCTATATTTGACCCTGTAACTTTCCAAAACCTCCTAAAACCTCTACATGGGGGTACCGTTGAACTCGTAAGACCTTGCCGACCAGAAATATGGGTTTTTTAGGCCAGTAAAATGTCGAGGGAGCATGATATCATCGGTAAAAGAACAGTTTTTGTGTGAAAAATGCAAAACACAAACATGAAGACCAAGTTTGCGACTAAGAGACTACTATAAAAAAACAAAACGTACACCATTTGGAATAGCCTGGGTTGTCTACTTTTCAAAATGGTATGACATGTTGGGGTACTTTTCATACCTGGGCTGCCATAACCTCTCAAAGTCAACATAGGGCCAGGAAACCAATCTGGCAAATTTCAAGTTGTAAAACGTGAAATGGGCAAACTCTATATTTGACCCTGTAACTTTCCAAAACCTCCTAAAACCTCTACATGGGGGGTACCGTTGAACTCGTAAGACCTTGCCGACCAGAAATATGAGTTTTTTAGGCCAGTAAAATGTCGAGGGAGCATGATATCATTGGTAAAATAACAGTTTTTGTGTGAAAAATGCAAAACACAAACATGAAGACCAAGTTTGCGACTAAGTGACTTCTATAAAAAAACAAAACGTACACCATTTGGAATAGCCTGGGTTGTCTACTTTTCAAAATGGTATGACATGTTGGGGTACTTTTCATACCTGGGCTGCCATAACCTCTCAAAGTCAACATAGGGCCAGGAAACCAATCTGGCAAATTTCAAGTTGTAAAACGTGAAATGGGCAAACTCTATATTTGACCCTGTAACTTTCCAAAACCTCCTAAAACCTCTACATGGGGGGTACCGTTGAACTCGTAAGACCTTGCCGACCAGAAATATGAGTTTTTTAGGCCAGTAAAATGTCGAGGGAGCATGATATCATCGGTAAAAGAACAGTTTTTGTGTGAAAAATGCAAAACACAAACATGAAGACCAAGTTTGCGACTAAGAGACTACTATAAAAAAACAAAACATACACCATTTGGAATAGCCTGGGTTGTCTACTTTTCAAAATGGTATGACATGTTGGGGTACTTTTCATACCTGGGCTGCCATAACCTCTCAAAGTCAACATAGGGCCAGGAAACCAATCTGGCAAATTTCAAGTTGTAAAACGTGAAATGGGCAAACTCTATATTTGACCCTGTAACTTTCCAAAACCTCCTAAAACCTCTACATGGGGGGTACCGTTGAACTCGTAAGACCTTGCCGACCAGAAATATGAGTTTTTTAGGCCAGTAAAATGTCGAGGGAGCATGATATCATCGGTAAAATAACAGTTTTTGTGTGAAAAATGCAAAACACAAACATGAAGACCAAGTTTGCGACTAAGAGACTACTATAAAAAAACAAAACATACACCATTTGGAATAGCCTGGGTTGTCTACTTTTCAAAATGGTATGACATGTTGGGGTACTTTTCATACCTGGGCTGCCATAACCTCTCAAAGTCAACATAGGGCCAGGAAACCAATCTGGCAAATTTCAAGTTGTAAAACGTGAAATGGGCAAACTCTATATTTGACCCTGTAACTTTCCAAAACCTCCTAAAACCTCTACATGGGGGGTACCGTTGAACTCGTAAGACATTGCTGACCAGAAATATATGTATTTTATTTCATTTAATGCTAAGCGTACAATGTCATTCACACTAAAAATACAATGGAGAACTTTGAAAATTGCAAAATTTCCTTTTTTCTCATAGTTTTTAGTTTTTTTTTCATACTATAATATATTTTATATATAAATCTTTGATGGAAGATGAAAGCCCTATTTCTCCTGAACAAAATGATATATAATAAGGGTGGGTACACTTAATATGTAAGAGGTAAATTATGGTTGAACAGCGAATAGCTGAAATTCTACTTTTAGAAGTGTTCAAAAGTGTTCCAAACTTGTAAAATTACTCCCGTCCTTAAGGGGTTAATACTTGGTTGCAAATCCTTTGCAGTCAATCACAGCCTGAAGTCTGGAATGCATAGACATCACCAGATGCTGGGTTTCATCCCTGGTGATGCTCTGCCTGGCCTCTACTGCAACTGTCTTCAGTTCCTGCTTGTTCTTGGGGCATTTTCCCTTCAGTTTTGTCTTCAGCAAGTGAGATGCATGCTCAATGGGATTCAGGTCAGGTGATTGACTTGGCCATTGCATAACATTCCATTTCTGTCCCTTCAAAAATTCTTTGGTTGCTTTTCCAGTATTCTTTGAGTCATTGTCCATCTGCACTGTGAAGTGCCGTCCAATGAGTTCTGCAGCATTTGGCTGAATGTGAGCAGATAATATTGCCCGAAACACTTCAGAATTCATCCTGCTGCTTTTGTCAGCAGTCACATCATCAATAAATATAAGAGAACCAGTTCCATTGGCAGCCATACATGCCCACGCCATGACACTACTAACACCATGCTTCACTGATGAGGTGGTAAGCTTAGGCTCATGAGCAGTTCCTTTCCTTCTCCATACTCTTCTCTTCCCATCACTCTGGTACAAGTTGATCTTTGTCTCATCTGTCCATAGGATCTTGTTCCAGAACTGTGAAGGCTTTGTTAGGTGTTGTTTGGCAAACTCTAATCTGGCCTTCCTGTTTTTGAGGCTCACCAATGGTTTACATCTTGTGGTGAACCCTCTGTATTTACTCTGGTGAAGTCTTCTCTTGATTTTTGACTTGATTTGTGACCCGCATCACTTCCTTTTTTAAGGAGATTAAGTAGCTCCTGTTTAACCATTGGGGTGGGGTTAGATGGTAACGTGCAATATGTGATGTTATCATTCAATTGTCTAAGAGCCTCTTGATCATATAGTTCCTTATCCATTATAACTATCCCCCCACCCTTGTCTGCCGGCTTTATAATGATCGTTGAGTCATTTGTTAGACTCAACAAAGCATTTTTTTCATCCTTAGAGAGATTTGGTACTAATTTCTTTGAGTGAATTTTATTAATATCAGCCATAACCATGTATTCAAAAATCCTCATTTCCTCTGAAATCATATTCCGTGGAAAGAAAGAGGAACCTTCCTTCAGTCCTGAATGAATGAACTGTGACTGAACTACCTCTCTTTCAATGGGGTTTTTTAGAAAAAACTTTTTTAGGCACATCTTTCTTTGGAATTTTTTTAGGTCAATGAATATACTGAACTTGTCTACCTTCGTATTAGGGGCAAATTTTAAACCCCTACCAAGGGCTTTGATCTCATGTTCGCTTAAGGCCCGACTACTCAGGTTAAATATACCACCTTTATCCAATGTTACCTCTCGTTTTATTGTTTTGTTAAGTCTTCTCATTTCTTTCCTGTCTTCTTGAGACCTTCCTCCCCTAGTCCCCCGTTTGTTTTTTCCCATCCCCTTTTGCGTGGTATAGCTCTTAGTTGACTGACAATTTTTATAGTCGGTTCTAGGGGCATATTGGTAAGCTTTAGTTGTTCTGTGGCCATTGGACGTAATTGAAAAGGAGATTCCTTGGTCAATTTCTGTAATGCCACACTGTTACCAGCAGAGGGATTTTTTAGATGTGGCTTACCCTTATTCCAAGGGGATTTCCACGCATATTCAGAGGGACTCATGGCAGATCCATATCTATCTTCCAGAGTATTTAGAATAAAATTGGACACTAAAGTATTGGAGGTTGGATTAATCGTTACAGTGTCTAGATCTAAATTAACCTTTTCAATATCATCTTGAGCTTGTCTTAGTACCGGAGAAAGTTCACATAATGATTCATCCTGACATGAGGCCGAAAGGTCAATTTCAGGCTCTTTGTTAGGATCTATCCCCCTAGGGCAATACCGAATCAAATGGTCTATCCTAATTTGTTCTTCTAGAGGTACATTTTTAGGAACTTCCTCTTTTCCTTTTTTAAAAGGAACAGTATCTTGTGGTTGTTCCATAGGGCACCCAAAACGAACTTTAGCAAATCTAGATGTCTTTTTAGGAGTTACAATTTTATTTCTCTGCTCCAAAGATTTGACCTGTCCTCGACTTTGAATTGGGGTCAGATTAGGGTTACCCTTTGGAGTAGAACTATCAAACCTCTTATTTTTGTTGTATCTAGAATATGTGTTATGTCGGTTATTACGGTTGGGTCCCTGATATCTTTCATTCCATTGATTGGGATGTTGATGGTTCCTAGGGCCCAAGGGTTTAGGGGCATATATATATTTTTGTTTGATTTTACCACTTCTATAGTCCTCTATATCTCTCATATATTTCTTTTTTTTAACTTCTATTACATCCTGTGAAATTTTATCCAGATTATCTTTTAATTCCTGAGTCAATTCATCAAAACGGGTTTTGTCTGTATTAGACTTTAACTCATCCATTAAATTTTGGATGTCCCCATCCATATTCTGAAGTGTCTCGTTTCTAAATTGAATGATATACTTCATAGTTGTACTTGCAAAATCCTCCATCATCTGGATCCAGCCATCCATAAACCTAGAGTTATCTCTATCTGTAGAGGGCAATTTTAAAAATCTTAGACCTCTTGGCGAGATTTTTTTTTTAAAATATTTTTCTAGAGTTATCACTTCCCATTTAAACTTAATTTCTTTAGTAAGGATTTTCTCCAGGGATTGGGCTAAATCTTGGCTATTAGGTGCCTGGACAGCGGCTTTGTCCAAAGAGTAGTCACCAAAAATGTCATCAATATTACGTCCTATATTGCTTCTATATTCAGTAAGTGTCATCTTAGCGGCCAACAACCAGTAGGGAAAAAGCAAATAATCAGGAAAAGATCAAATCTGGATGTATATACGGCGCTTAGATAATTTTTAGGGATCGCTACACGTTCTCACAGGTGTGGTGTTCCCTTCAATAAATAACCAGAGTTCAGTAAAGTGATGAACTCACACTTTTAGAGAGCTCCCTAGCTCTATTTTGTTCGCGTTAGGGACTGAAGAAGCGCTATATGAGCGAAACGCGTTTGGCTCCCTTTTATTGTAAAACTTTTATGTTTATCCTATTTTATATCGAAATTTTATTCATTAAATTTCATTTTCTTTACTCCCAATATTGTGGAAGTCCTGCAGTCTCCTTGTTGCAGTTTCCTTGTTGAAGGCGGCTTTTCCAAATTGTGCCGGAAACAATTTGTATATTCTGGAACCCTAGAGCTCGGTGTAGCCCCTAAAAGGGTGAGTAACATTCCCTCTTTGGGCTTTTTCGGTCATCTACCTAAGTTGAGATACCACACCATGAGAATTTCTCCTATTTATATCCCGAGACATAAAGGGTATAATTACTGAAGAAGGAGGGGACCGACAGAAGAAGTTCGGCCGACGGACTGGCCTGAAACAGTCCGTAACGCGAACAAAATAGAGCTAGGGAGCTCTCTAAAAGTGTGAGTTCATCACATTACTGAACTCTGGTTATACTTCACTCACTTTATGTTATTAATTGATCTGCACTATTGCATTTCCCTTTTTTTTCTGTTTACCTTTTTGAGGTTTATACTGGTCAGTGTGGCTTTACAATCTGAGCGAAATACTTTGAGAATTATCCTTTCTCCAGATACATCTGAAGAACGTAAGATACTTGTTGTCCTATTATACACTTTGGTGACGGTGTGGAGGGCACAAAAACATTTATTGAAAGGGAGCGCTGTTCTCACATCTATTTTGTTTTTCATTGTTTATTTGTTTGAGGTGAAGGGAACACCACACCTGTGAGAACGTGTAGCGATCCCTAAAAATTATCTAAGCGCCGTATATACATCCAGATTTGATCTTCTCCTGAATATTCTCCTTTGTGGCTTTAATAAAATCATGACTAGACAAAGTCTTGTCAGTTCAAAGCTATGTAAGAGCTCTGGAGGACCAATTTTCATTCGGACAGGAATAAAACTCCCATAATGGTAAATTCTCTGGAGCAATCTTCTGTTCACATGATGGCTTCCGATCTACAACCAGCCACCACTGCTCCAGGGGCCATGGCACCGCTTGCTGAATTAGCACCTGATACAGAGATGTCTATTCCTGCTTGAGGCATGAGCCACCTCCTCCATCAATCTAGCCTGGTAGAAGAGAGCAGCAGAAGGCCATTGGAGACAACAAACTGGGCAGAACTTGGGAGAACCTGGAACGGTCATAGACAACATTTAAGTACTTCTGAAAATGATAGACTGCACCCCATCCAGACAATATGCATTGGCTTGCATGTCAAATACATAAGCATCCGAAACACACCTATGGGAAATCAAGTAGAACAGCATGGTTACTTTGGCCTCCAACTGTTTCAAAGTGTGGTCAGCCTTATCTGGTCACTATTACTAAGACTAACCCTATTAGCATCCAACATAGATGTGTACCTAGGACAGGGAGTTGGAGACAAGTTGATTCCTTTGAGCAACCTACAAATGAGTGGATGTTTACACGTGGCCACATTTGTCAAAAGCTTGCTGAAGAAGGAAATCTCTTCACTTGTTTTGTGTTAAAATCTCCTGGTGTGGTAGGCATTTTCTTTACTTGAACTGTGGATTGAGGCAAGAGCGAAAAGGTTGATTGATAAAGGACCGTAAATATTAAAGTTGAAAGACCACAATGCATCCAGGCACTAGTCCCTGCCATCCAGGAAGAACCGTGAGTGCCAATCTGCTATGGAATTTTACATGACCAGCAAGTAGTCCACTTGGACGCACCTCTGAATGCAAAAGTCTCAGAAATCTCTCAGCAGAGCAGCTAAGGAACATGACTGGTGGAATGTTAAAAGTGTATGATTTGCATGTATTTTTACCATTATTTTAGGTGCATTATATTATTCTGCATTTAAACAAGCAGCTTACCAAGTTCTCTCCACCAGCTAACTCATAGGAGGTTATTCACAAAGCATCAGTGTTTGCCAATGTTGCAAACACTGGCAAAAATTGCCGATATTGCAGTGCTGACAATTTCGCAAAACTAAAATCAGAAAAGCAACAGGAGGAGCTGCATTGTGAAGTGCCTTCTATCACGCATTGTATTTTAGTTTTGTGAAATGCTCGTGTTTGTTGGCGCTGCGCTACCAGATATATTTACCAGTGTTTGCAACATCGGTACTTTGTAGATAACACCTACAGCTTTTAAAATAAGATTTAAGAGGCATGCACTGTGAATTTATAAAGGTCTTCAGAGTGTAAATTATAAAAACTCACTGCAACTGTTACATCAAAGGGGAAGCAGAAATGTTTCCATTTATTAACATATCATACTAATGGTTATTGCACAAAGTTATTGTAATCATAGCAACAACAAAAAAGAAAGGAAAAAACAAAACAAACAAAACACCCAGATGTACTTTTCACCTGAATAAGCTTCCAGTCAGATGGTACCCTTGCTTGAAGACTGGAAGTTGGAGTGGACTGATTTACAGATATTGATGTAGTATTAGAATTGTGCAGTGGTAAACTGGATGGACTTGGAAGCAATGTTGGACCTGAAAAAGCATAACATATGGTCAGATCAGCAATATAAAAGTCCCTGCATTTTGCTTTTTGTATGTGGTCCTATTTACATACATTTCATTTACAAATGACAGACATCCGTTGTCCAGCCCGCAGTGCCGCCCAATAGACGTATGAGTGTCCGACGATCCATATGAACCTGGGAATACCTGAAATTACAACAAGTTAGGGCTTACATAGGAAACATAGCGCTCCAACTGCCACCTACCCAGGCGCCGCAGCATGTCCGCCGAAGCCCCTGCCCCCGCGGCAACCGTAGCAGCGCCAATACGGAACGAATGCGGCGCAAAAAGCGACGGGTCAAGGCCCAACTTCCCCACGCACTTCCAGAACACTGCAGAAAAACTGGTACCGCTTAAGAGGGACCCCATCCACGTGTACCAAGAAAGAACCATCCCTTCTTGGACGCAGCACCAAATAATTCCTAGTCAACTCCCAAGGGCAACCATCCCCAGAAAACCTACACAAAGTAACCCAAGCCCCCCTCCCCTGCTGATCTGTCTTGGAGCGCACAATAAAAATCTGCACCCCTCCGTCTACAACCAACACATGCCGCAACAGCAGATTAGAGGCAATCCCAGAATTACGAGCAACAAGCTCCCCAATCCGAAGCGCCCCATAAAAACAAAAGGCAAAGGAAACTTGTAACAACGCCACCTCGAAAGGAGAAAAGCAAATGGAGGCCAAAACGTGATAACAGGCCAAAAAACTGTTCCTTCGAAACAGGCCTGCGCTGATCCGGAGTAAGGCCTCGGCGCTACCCCGCCACCGCCTTCCGTAATAAAAAATCCTGACCCAGATCCTCCCAAGCCAGGAGCTGGCACAAAAGGGATAGCGTGGCCAAAGCCTTCTGAGCTCCCGCTCCCTATCGTCGCCGTTCCTGCAAATCAGAAACAAAAACTAACGTGGCCCAACGCCTATCCTTTGCAGAACGCCAACCCCTTTCTCCCGTCGCCACTAAAGCCCATGACTGCCAGACCTGCGTGTATGACCGTCAGGTCGACTCCGCCAACGCTCCATCCGCCATCCTCTTCAATCCGGAGAAACGAGGCTCCACAGCCAGGATGGAAACGGTGTTGCCGTCGCGGACGCCTGGGGAGCCACCTGCCAAAAACAGTCTCACTGGAACCGGGAGAGAGAATCAGCAATGACATTTTCTACACCCGGCACATGCGCCGCCCGAAAACAGATGTTCCACTCAAGGCAACGTAGCACCAAATGGCGCAGCAAAGCCAAAACGGGGCGGAACTAGAAGATGAGCGGTTCACGACATGCACAACACTCATATTATCGGTCCGAAAAACCACGCGCCGATTAGCCAACCTCTCTCCCCACAGTGCCAAGGCAACCACGATCGGAAAAAGCTCGAGGAATGTCAAATTCCGAACCAAAGAAGACACCGCCCACGCCACGGGCCAAGCCTGAGCATACCAATTCCCTTGGAAATAGGCCCCGAACCCACAAGCCGTTCAAGTCTCAGACTGATTATAGGGCAAAAGCCACACCCCCCTCTAAGAAAACTGTTGCTGACAAAGCCCAGGGAAGATGGTGAAAACTGTTGTATAGACCCTTTTTACTAGCCGTTCCTAAATGGCCACCTATCAGAGCTGCCGCTTCCTAGGAAACACAGGGCTGTGGAAGGGTTACTTGAGTCGGGGGGAGCCACAAAGGTTATGCAATAACTCTGGATTGTTTGCAGAAGCCAAGCATTTGAAGTTATTTGCGGCCAAATATTGGAAAAAATAAGCGATCCTGCCACCCGATCAAATATTTACCAAAGAAGCTCTTCTGTTAGTACAGAATTGATAGGGAAGAGTGCCATAACGCATTATGAGCTCTTATAAAAGGTTCTACGTCTGGCCAATCAGTACAGACAATAAAGCCATTGTTTTAGTCTTGGAGATGGGATACGACTAACCAGGAGCTGACAAAAGGAGCCCTCTAGTCTAGATTGTAGGAAGTGGGTTTTGTGGTTTTATGGGGGGGTTTTTGTTGGGTTTTTTTTTTTTACTCTTTTAAAATCTGTAGATTGGAACTGAAAAGTACAATTTGTAATTGGTCATAGAGAATTTGCTGCGTTTTTGTAAGAATCGTGACTGGCTTATTAACATCCTTTTAAAATTTTAGGTGTACCCGTAAGAATGCCACAAACCACTGCTTATGTGGTGAATAATGGAGTGCCCATGGGTACGGCAGGGCCACAGCTCACTGTACACCATCGCCCCGCTCAGGTAAGTAAAGAGAAGTCTTTCTGAAATTATTTTTGTTTAAAATTAAGTTATTCCCAAAGCATTGAAATTGTACTCCATTTCGGTGCTTTTAATTTTGGTCCATTTCGCCACAGTTTGGCAATTCCAAAATGGAATCCCAAAAGCAGTTATCAAAAGATGCCCAACAGTGCCAAATTGGCCTTGGAATTCCACCGACCTGAGGGAAAAAATAATGGGCAATACGAAGTCTTAAATCAATAAAAATTGTATCTAAATGCCTGTTTATAAACCTGTCGAATTGAAACCACCAAAATCAGGTAATTTCCGTGCAATTTGATATTTTGTGAATAGACAAATCCTTCGTTCTCCATGGGACAATTTCAGTGCCACCAAATTTTGGTAAAATGTGCCGTATTTTGCTCTCAATTTGACTGTATTTGGCAAAAATACAGGTTGCTAAATAGATTAATTGCCCTGAAATCGGAGATATGGTGAAATTCACCGGCGACATTCACCTGTTAGTGAATAACTCTCAAAGTAACCGTTAGTTAGATCATATCCTGTTTATTCATTTGGTGTGAGCAATGTGCCTGACCACCATGTAGGGCTTTATTCCCACTACCACCAAAAAATGAAAAGTCCTCATTGTGTTTATTTTATGTTGCTGATGTCTTACATTGGCTTTGTTTTCCTTTTTTTATGTTTAGTTAAGAAAGTATTTTACTGTCACTGGGTGCATCCATTTAGTGATCTTTTGTGTTTTAAACTGCTCCCCCCCCCTCCCCCTCACAGTACCTTTACATCGCTTGCTCGTCACTGTGTGGTTTTGGCCATATAATGGAGTCTATGGGTCGATCACTAACTGAAATCATTGTATTGTGTGGAATTTATTCAAAGGACATCACCAATGGGTAGATGTCTCTAAAGCCCGCTGCCATCTTTTATTTTGGCCTGGAGAACAATAGACCTCCTGCCCCCTTATCTAAACAGTCCCTCCACCACCCCATTAACTGTTAAAAAATGTAGATTAGACTTCTGGGCTGTTGTCGTTCCCCAGCCTACCTGTCTCGGGTGTCTCGATTCTGATGGGACCCATGCTGAGGGCCGCGGAGACGGAGGGCCCCCGTCTCCCGGCCGTGTTAGATGCCCTGCTATTGTTCCTGGAGGATGATGGGCGCCTGCTGACGCGTGGTGACATGCGCCGCATGATGGCGATCATGCAGCCTATTATTATTATTCTTTATTTATAAAGCTCCAGCATATTCCGCAGCGCTGTACAATAGGCACAGTATAGACAGGGTTACAATACAATACATTGAACAACATTTGACAAACAGTACAAGAGGAGATGAGGGCCCTATTCCCTTAGGAACTCACAATCTAGGAGGGTTGGGGTTGGAAACAGGAGGAGAGGACTGCAAGGTGACAGTGATTGATGGTTGCGTCAGTGAGTTGGGTGGTAGGCTTCCCTAAATAGGAACGTTTTAAGGGAGCGTTTGAAGGAAGAGAAGTTAGGGGAAAGTCTGACAGTATGAGGGAGAGCGTTCCAGAGAGTGGGGGCTGCGCGTGAGAAATCCTGCAGTCTATCATGGGAAGAGGTGATGCGGGGAGAAGCTAGGCACAGGTCACTGTTTGACCTTAGGGAGCGGGCTGGGGTGTATTTGGTGATTAGTGAGGACAGGTAGTGGGGAGCTGAGTTAGTGAGGGTTTTGTAGGTAAGGATAAGGATTTTGAACTTAATTCTGCAGTGGATGGGGAGCCAGTGAAGGGACTCGCAGAGGGGAGCGGCAGAGACAGAGCGGCGGGTGAGGTGAATTAGCCTGGCGGAGGCGTTCAGGATGGATTGTAGGGGGGAGAGGCGGGACAGAGGGAGGCCAGATAACAGATTATTGCAATAGTCGAGTCGGGAGATTACCAGGGCGTGTATGAGTTTTTTTGTGGTGACAGCGGTAAGAAATGGCCGAATTCTGGAAATATTACGCAGTTGGTATCGGCAGGAGGAGGAAAGAGACTTGATGTGGGGGATGAAGGAAAGAGCAGAGTCAAGTGTAACTCCAAGACAGCGAACTTGGTTTGATTGGGAGATGGTGATACCCTCCACCGTGATAGAGAAGTCAGGAGGTGGGGAGGCATTGGAGGGAGGAATAAGTAGGAGCTCAGTCTTTGACATGTTGATCTTTAGGTGGTGGGAGGCCATCCAGGAGGAGATGTCAGATAAACAGTCACTGACTTTTGAAGGACAGGGGGAGAGAGATCAGGGGTAGAGAGGTAGATCTGAGTGTCATCAGCGTAGAGGTGGTAATTAAAGCCAAAGCTGTTGATGATTTTGCCCAGGGAGGAGGTGTAGATGGAAAAGAGCAGAGGACCAAGGACAGAGCCTTGAGGTACACCAACAGATAGAGGCAATGAAGAGGAGGAGTTACCAGCAAAGGACACACAGAAGGACCTGTTGGATAAATAGGAGTCAACCCAAGCGAGTGCAGTGTCACCGAGACCCAGAGAGTTGAGGGTCTGTAGAAGGAGGGGGTGGTCAACAGTGTCAAAAGCAGCCGAGAGGTCAAGCAGGATGAGAATAGAATAGTGGCCGTGTTTTTTAGCAGTTAGGAGGTCGTTGGTGACTTTGGTGAGGGCAGTTTCAGTTGAGTGTAGGGGACGGAAGCCAGATTGCAGGGGGTCAAGTAGGGAATTGGAAGACAGGAAGAGGGAGAGGCGGTTGAAGACTAGTTTTTCTAAGAGCTTAGAGGTAAAGGGAAGCAGGGATACAGGGCGGTAGTTGGATGGAGAGTTGGGATCGAGGGATGGTGAGCTGTGAGGAGGACAATAAGGAATTGACTTCCTCCTCAGTGGCTGGGAGGAAGCTGCAGAGGGTGGCAGAGGGGACCTCTGGGAGTGGAGGTGGCAGATAACTATCTTGTGTTGGGATGTTGCTTCTGATAGTTTTATTGAGGAAGTAGTCTGCCAGGTCTTGAGCGCTGAAGGCAGCTGAGGGGGGAGGTGCAGGTAGGTAGAGGAGGGTGTTGAAGGTGGACCAGAGCCGTTTAGGGTTGGAGGACAGCGTAGATATAAGAGATGAGAAGAAGGATTGTTTGGCCAAGTGGAGGGCAGAGGTGTATGACGAAGAATAAACTTGAAGTGAACAAAATCAGCTTCAGAGCGGGATCTCCTCCAGGCACGCTCTGCAGAGCGGGAGCATCTTTGCAGGTAGCGTGTCTGGATGGTGTGCCAGGGCTGAAATTGGCGGCGTGGGGCCTTACAGAGTCGAAGAGGAGCAAGAGTGTCTAGAGCAGAGATAAGAGTAGTGTTGTAGTGATTAGTGGCAGCATCAGGGCAGGTGAAGGATAAGGTGTGAGGGAGGTGGTGAACCTGACAGTGGAGTGGAGGCCTCAGACGGAGGTGCTTCCGGGGGCGATCGGCCTGAAGAGGATTCATGTGACGGTATGCTGGCAGTGGAGGCGGAGACCGAGGTGCTGCGGGCTGAGGATAGGGAGTTAGACCACCTGCTAATGCCGGAATCGGAGCCGGACCCTCTGATAGAGGTCGAGCCTGGAGACCTCCGGCGGGAGATTGCTGTGCACGGCGGCGCGGCCCTGACGAAACCAGTCGATCTACGGGAGGCAAGTGGGGACCCGGAGCCACAGAAGTTGCCGGTTCCCGATCTGATGGCTGTGATAGCAGTGTTTCCGGGCCTCCCATGCAGCGCCCTACTGGCCTTGAGAATGCCCCCCTTGCGGGATACAGGCTAAGGGGACATCATGACTTGTTTTTCCGATGCGCTCTTTGTGTCTAGGGAGACCGAAGGACCTGGAGTGTCTTGCGGAGAACTACCAGTTGTGATCCCGATCCTAGATAGGGGCTGAACCATCCCACCTTATTTCTTAGACTGAGACTCTTCCTCCCTTTTGATTTTAGTTTAGTTCACCCCCCCAGATGTTCTTTCCTTGATGACTCTTCTTTTTCTTTTATTTTATTCCCTTGCTGTGCTTGAGGACTTTTGTTTTTACTATTTTTGTTAAATTGTGGACATTTTTCAATACCCCCCCAATTTCTTTCGATGTCCTATCGATGTTTCCCTGTGAGAACCCCCCACCCTTTCTCTTCCCCCTGATGACTTTTGTTAATCTGTTCAGAAACGCTGCGGACTCTGTTTTGTAGCTGATTTTTTATTTTCCTGCAATGTGATTGCAGACTTTCGCTGCCCCCCCCTGCTGGTACATATTATTAGCAGACTATACCCCAATTCGCACCCTTTTCTCCTCCCTTTCCCATGTTTTTTATTTTTCACCACGCCACCTCGTGCTGCAGACCCTCTCCCCCCCTTTTTTTTTTTTTTGGCGTTGGGGCAACTTGGGGCATGCCACTGTGGCGGCCACCATGGCTTTGTCTGCCGCACTTGTCCCTCGTGTACCCCGGCCTTTGTGACCTGCACACGTCCATGGCCTCCTACGGTACCTCGGACTTTCGGGAGTGTGCCAGGACAGTCACACATTTGGCCTTTGCCACCTTTTCCATCCCCCCCTTTTTTTTTTTTGGGTCCTGGAGCACTTTTTGGTGTGTTTGTCCACCTCCCCCCCAACCTTACTCTTCAGAGATGTTTATTGTTTGACCCTGCGAGACCATTTATTTGTTGCTTATCTATAGATGAGACCCCCCCCCCATCTGGGGATGTTTTTTGCTGTCCTATTGCTATTCTTCGATGACTTTATAGTTGTCTATATACTGTTTTTCTTTATTTTCTCTATGCTGAGTTATTGCAGACGACTATGTGCGGCCCTGCGAGGCCCTAACTCTATGTTTCTCTGTATGATGACATATTTCAAAATAAAAATTTTGAATACGAAAAAAAAAAGATCCTAAAAAAAAATGTAGATTAAATAAACGAGCCACCAAGCAAAGCTTTTGATAAATCTTGCATCATGGCAAAAATATACAAAATGGAAACAAGAGATAAAAATCTCACTTTATTTTTCCTTTTTACGTGCAATTATCTCAAATTGGAAAATTGCAACATGTGTTTTACAATGTGGTTTTATTTGTAATGCACAAGTAGTCTAGTTACAGTAAGTGGTGGTGTCCCTAGAATTTTGCTGGATGCTCCCTGAATAACTCCCGCCACCTCATAGATCAGGTGTTTCTGAGCTGCAACTCCAGGATTCCCTGGCCATCTATAACATTGGAAGAATTCTGGTAATTGTAGGCCTCAACATCTGGCAGCCATGTCCTAGAGTGCTGCTTTAAGCATTTTGTGCACCCTTTGGTATTCTGCAGTGCATGAGATATCTCTAAAGTGATGGTTAGGTTTAGAATTTCTAGTTTGAGTAACAGATTGCACGGTTATGTATATTTAAATCTGGGTAGTCCCAGATCTAGGTAATGCAGACTCCATATGAAATGGTGCATGTTAAATACTATTGGCAGAACTTTTTATTTTTCCCTTTCATCTGTAAAGGATGATTAAATGATCTGAAATTGAGTTTAAAATGCATTCCTTGCTCGAATGTTTTTGTTTCACATAAACCTTGTTAATGATTTAGAAGTGCAGGGTATGTTAATTATAGAAGTCTGATGCCTAAATTGCAAACATTTCTACATCTCCATACAAAACTTCACCCAACTCCAAAAAATAGCAGTAAGTCTTTCCAGTTCTTTTTTTTTTTTTTTGCTTTGCACATTCATGGCTTAACATAGCTACATATATACAGTTTACACATAGGAACTTTTTAAAATTTGGATGTACAATAGTTACATTTTGGCTTTGCAGGCTGACGTGCATTTTACAAATCTTATCTAATTTGTTTTAAAACTGTAATGGGGTGTGAAGTGGAGGGAGAAAAAGCTATAAAATCTTCAGAATGAGTATGATAATAAGCAATGCTGGAAAAAACACATTTTCTACATATTTGTGTTTTTTTTTTTTAATTTTATTTGTACATCTTTTTAAGAAGTTTCCCTAACAAAGCTTCATAAACATTTAAAATTGTGCTCCAAGATCTAGCAAGTTTTGTCTGCTTTAAAAGTAACTATATGCTTGACACATATCAAAAGTTGAATTCACTGATATGTTTAGCTTTGTTGTTCTTCATAGTTATATGGTTTACCTGACTTTTTTTCCACTTGTTTAATATACAGTTGCAAGAAAAAGTATGTGAACCCTTTGGAATTACGTGGAGTTTTGCATGAATTGGTCATAAAATGCGCTCTGATCTTCATCTAAGGCTAGGGACAGATGAGCGCATTTTCTGCGGCCACCGTCAAAATGTACGTCGATGCGTGCGCACGCATTTTTTCACGAATAAACGCTTAAGTGGTCAGACGATGCGCAATTCTGGACGTATTTCATGACGGTGGGGTAAAAAGAAGTCTAGGGAAATCCGGCTGTTTGAACGTTATGTAGGCCGCACACTAGCAGCGTCTGACGTCTCCTAATCACGCACACACGCTGCCATGCGGCCGCAGCGCACTCTGTACGTCAGTAGCAGCGGTTTCACGTTCTGAGAAAAATGCGTTCATTTGCCGGTTGCGTGGTGTCGGCGCACTTTTGTACGCACGTACTGCGTATATTGGCCGTCATTGGCCGTTATGTGCTGCTACTGCCGCCGTGATTTAGTGCGCCTGCACGCGCGTTCCGACTGCCCCACTCTGACCCTAGCCTAAGTCACAACAATTTGAAAAACACAGTCTGCTTAACCCTTTCGCTGCTGAGGCATTTCCCGCCTCTGTGCTGAGGTCATTTTTACCGGTTTTGCTCATCATGTTTAAACGTGTTTTGAAGGCTTATTTTAGTATATGACCCAGTCATATTATATATCGTTCTTTCCGTCAGACTCGGCAGATTCATAATATGTCATTATTATATGTGTAGCGCTGTGTTTAAAAAGACTGTTCTGCTGCATTTATTTGAAATGGCCACCAGAGGGAGACAGAGACCATGGTAAGCATGCTGGACAAACACAGAAGATATTGGGACTACGTTTCCCGGCGTGCTTTGCAACAGACACAGGAAGTGGGTGGGACAGAGACGCTGTACATCCTGAGCCTCGTGGAACTGGAAAGCATGCTCAGAGTGAGCTGGGAGCTGGAAGGAGAAAGAAGCAGGCAGGGCTGTTCAGGATCGTGACCAGGCCAGAGCGCAGGGGCTACCTCGCTGGTGCTGGGGGATCGGGACAGTGACCCTGCAGAGATCTGTCTACATCAAGCTGTGAGGTCTGAGGACAGAGATAGCTGTCAGAACGCGCCAGGGAGTGATAGAGAGAGGACGCAGTGCTGCAGAGTGGAACAGTGACTAGGCTGGAGTGCAGGTGCGGCCTACCAGTATTCCAAGAGGGGTTACCCAGTCTTGTAAGAAGGAGACCCAGTGATCTACAGACATTACCCAAGCTGCCATCAAGGAAGCTAGAGGATCCTTGAGTGAGGAGTACCGCAGGTCCATCGGATGGGAGAGCAGGCGGTAACTGGACAAGTCACGGTTGGAGCAGAGAGAGCCAGACAACGGATCCAGTAACCAGTATCCCAGCGAGGCATCGAGCGGAGAGACGTCCTGGGTCAGGGGAGCCTTGGTCTTCGAGCGGATGGGTGAGAGGCCTCCAAGGCCGGTTTATAAAGCAAGAAAGCACGCTGCTGTTTGTCTCTAAAACCCACAGGGCCCCAACTTGACGATTGGAAGACATCACTTTAAATAATTCACTGGCCAGTTGAATAGTACCCAGGTACCATAACACACACCTACACTCACAGTTCGGGACTTAACCTGTTCGGGACTCACTCCCTAGTATCCGAAAAGGGGGCAAAGATTTGCATATTATTTTGTGTTCCGCTGCGCGTTTCTCGAATTACGAAATATTGTATTCTCTTTTCCGCTGCGCGTTTTCCTCGAATTACGAAGCATTGTATTTTTCTGTTCCGCTGCGCATTTTCCCGAAATACGAAGCCTCGTATTTCTTTTCCGCTGCGCGTTTACCGCATTACGAAATACTGTAGATATATCCAAAGACCGTGTTATTCTTTATTTGCCTTTTATTCAAGTAAACTATATAATATAAAAATCCACAACGGTGCTGGAGTATATTTATTCCCTAGTGCGGGGAGACTGACCCGAGGTACAAATTCAGCGGCTCCTCCGGGAGTGAGCGCTACATATGTATACGTCATGACCTGTCTGTATATTATAACAAAAAATGCAATAAAATATGAATTTTCAATAATTTACAGCGTGTAAAGTGTTTTTTTTCACATTTTAGAAAAACAATTTAAACCAACTTTATTTTAAATAATAGTACAACCAATTCAAAACAATGTTAAAAACAACACAATTAGAATAATGTGATATATGTAATGGTATATCTGGAAAAAGTGGTCCAATAATCCACAATACGTATCACTAATTACAATTATTGAGAGTTAAGGAATATAATATGGATAACATATGTGGGTATCGTAATTGGAGAACTTATCCTATGGCCATGTGAATGCAGATAAGTGTAATCAAGAGTAAGGGAAGGTATTCACTAGTCCAGTGTAACCAAGATGCACAATAACAAGTGCCCCAGATATAAATTGACTCTTTATTGATTCCTGAGGGACACTTATGGTTTGTTATCCCATAAACAAAACCCCTGATTATAAGGCGCTCTGCTTCTCTTATAGGTGCATAATCTTATTGTTATCAACAGTATCGTGCCAATGTGTAAAATGCAGCAACTTGGTATCACTTTAAGTTAAACAGCGCATATAGTCTCATTAAAGCACATGAAAGAACCATGCAGGGTTCTCTACAGCAATTACTGTTCAATATGTGCTAATGAAAGAACGCTGTTTGGGTTGACTACCAATGCTATGTACGAAATTGGATTATTTGCCTTATTTAATAACCTTAATGTGGGCTCTCTCTGTGTGATTATTACACGGTTAGGGCTTTATTTATATCCGAATCCGCATGGTTCTTTCATGTGCTTTAATGAGACTATATGCGCTGTTTAACTTAAAGTGATATCAAGTTGCTGCATTTTACACATTGGCACGATACTGTTGATAACAATAAGATTATGCACCTATAAGAGAAGCAGAGCGCCTTATAATCAGGGGTTTTGTTTATGGGATAACAAACCATAAGTGTCCCTCAGGAATCAATAAAGAGTCAATTTATATCTGGGGCACTTGTTATTGTGCATCTTGGTTACACTGGACTAGTGAATACCTTCCCTTACTCTTGATTACACTTATCTGCATTCACATGGCCATAGGATAAGTTCTCCAATTACGATACCCACATATGTTATCCATATTATATTCCTTAACTCTCAATAATTGTATTAGTGATACGTATTGTGGATTATTGGACCACTTTTTCCAGATATACCATTACATATATCACATTATTCTAATTGTGTTGTTTTTAACATTGTTTTGAATTGGTTGTACTATTATTTAAAATAAAGTTGGTTTAAATTGTTTTTCTAAACTGAAATTGGGTTATCCCCTAACCTTGGAAGGTTAACTTCCGTTGTATCGTTTTTTTTTCACATTTTAACATGCGAGCAATTGCGGTTATATTTTGTATGGGGTGCGCTTGTTAAAAAAATTAGAGATGGGGTCTCGTTACATTTTTTTTTGGGTAAAATTACGCAATTTTTAACAAACGCACCGCATACAAAAATCGTTAGTGCAGCATCATTGTTCACATTATAATTGAAATGGGAACAATATTGCTGCATTAACGAACCAAAAAAAAGAAAAAAAAATTGTTTATTTTTTTTTTATAATTTTTTTTAAAATATTTTTTTATTTTTAGTTTTATTTAGGGGTTAACTCCAGGACTGCTATGCACGATGACGCCAGTCCTCAGGGGGCATTCCCGGAAGCTTGGCCGACATCCAAGATGTTGGCCAGCTCCTGGAAAGGATCACGAACCGGCGCTTTTCAGCGCCGATTCGTGATCCGGCCCCCAAGGGGTTAATGCCAGGTACCATTTGGAAGGGCAGGCTGTGCCCTTCCAAACGGTGCCTGGGTTAACCCCCTGCACGCCGCCGATCGGGAGGGAGAGAGGTCCGAAGGACCTCCCCCCCCCTCCCTTTCAGGCGCCTCCTCCGCACATGCGGGGGGGCGCCTGAATTAGGTGTCATCACGCCCCCGCGATGACACCTAATTACTCCGGCGGCGGTTCCGGGTGCTGGGCTGACATCGAGGATGTCAGCCCGCACCGGGGGGGCCAGCGATCGGCTGGCCCCAAAGAGAGGACGCGCTCAGCGCGTCCACCGCATGGAACGCTACGTTAGCATTGAAGTGGTTAAAAAAATACAACACAAACATTATATGTTTTCATGTGTTTATTGAACAGAACATGTAAACATTCACAGTGCAGGGTGGAAAAAGTATGTGAACCCCTAGCCCAATGACTTTTCCAAGAGCTAATTGGAGCCAGGAGTGAGCCAACCTTGAGTCCAATCAGTGTGATATTATTGGATGTGTTGCTGAAAGCTGTCCTGCCCTTTAAAAACACACACCAGTTTTGGGTTTACTGGTTTCAAGAAGCACTGCCTGATGTGAACCATGCCTCGCAGAAAAGAGCTCTCAGAAGACCTACGATCATGAATTGTTGACTTGCATGAAGCTGGAAAGGGTTACAAAAGTATCTCCAAAAGCCTTGATGTTCATGTGTCCACGGTAAGACAGACTGTCTACAAATGGAGAAAGTTCAGCACTGTTGCTATTCTCCCTAGACGTGGTCATCCTGTAAAGATGACTGCAAGAGCACAGCGCAGAATGCTTAATGAGGTAAAGAAGAATCCTAGAGTGTCAGCTAAAGACTTACAGAAATCTCTGGCACATGCTAACATTTTTGTTGACACATCTACAATAAGGAAAACATTAAACAAGAATGGAGTACATGGGAGGACACCACGGACGAAGCCATTGCTGTCCAAGAAGAATATTGCAGCACGTTTGAAGTTTGCAAAAGAGCACCTGGATGTTCCACAGCACTACTGGCAAAATATTCTGTGGACAGATGAAACCAAAATTGAGTTGTTTGGGAAAAACACACAACACTATGTGTGGAGAAAAAAAAGGCACAGCACCTCAATATCACAATATCAAAACCTCATCCCCACTGCAAAACATGGCAGAGGGAGCATCATGGTTTGGGGCTGCTTTTCTGCCTCAGGGCCCGGAAGGATTATAGTCATTGATGGAAAAATGAATTCCAGAGTTTATCAAGACATTTTGCAGGAAAACGTAAGACCATCTATCTGCCAACTGCAGCTCCGCAGAGGATGGGTGATGCAACAGGACAATGACCCAAAGCATACAAGTAATTCAACAAAAGAATGGCTTCAACAAAACAAAATACACCTTCTGGAGTGGCCCAGTCAGAGTCCTGACCTCAACCCGATTGAAATGCTGTGGCATGACCTTAAGAGAGCGATTCACACCAGACATCCCAAGAATATTGCTACACTGAAACAGTTTTGTGAAGAGGAGTGGTCCAAAATTACTCCAGATCGTTGTGCAGTTTTGATCTGCAACTACAGGAAACGTTTGGTTGAGGTTATTGCTGCCAAAGGAGGGTCAACCAGTAATTAAGTCCAAAGGTTCACATACTTTTTCCAACCTGCACTGTGAATGTTTACATGTTCTGTTCAATAAAAACATGAAAACATATGATGTTTGTGTTGTATTATTTTAAGAAGACTGTGTTTTTAAAATTGGTGTTGACTTAGATGAAGATCAGAGCATATTTTATGACCAATTCATGCAAAACTCCACGTAATCCCAAAGGGTTCACATACTTTGTCTTGCAACTGTATGTGCCTACTGGTAATTATTTTCGGCATTTGTATTCTGTATAAAATGTAACAATATAATCTGAAAATAAACCAGAACTATGTATATGTTCATAAATTTTGAAAGTATGTCAACTATTGTCCATAATCTAAACCTTATTCAGGGCAAGTTACAGGGATTGAAGCTTTGATCACAAGGGAGGCACTGAATATATTGGAAGGAAGGCGTGAAGCTGCTCATATAAAGTGCTGCATTTTAACGCCTTCACTACTGAGATATCTCGGACTTCAAAATGCACCATCTGGTGCCCCGATAGCGAGATATCTCAATCTGCAGCCGAAAAGCAAATGAAATTAGTTTGCTGCAAACCCCACAGTGTTTCCCAAGATCTGGAAACGAAACAAAAGGTATTTTTGTAAACTGAATGACATATTCTGCCTATAGTCCTGCAGCCTATTTCAAGATAGAAATAACAGTAACAAGTACTTTATTGACCTATATTAGCTCCCCAGGTAGCTAGACCTTTTTGATTGCAGAAAAATGTGACCTGACCTGAGGTTGTGCAAGGTGTAAATCGGGGCTTATATCTGTAGGGTGAGTCAGTTCATTAAAGTGCAGGTTTATAGTTCCAGAGCTATGTACCGAGATTAAAAAAAAATGACCACCTTTAAAAAGATTTTACCACATTTCAAGTAGTTGAAGAAAATGTTATCTAAAGTGCCATATTCTGTATGTTGACATATGAACAATATACATAGTAGAAACTCCAGTAGTTCCTCATTTGATGTGGCGCGGTATCTGCCTTCTACACATATATACTCTAGTTACTGTATTTGTATTTTTGAGGCAACTAGGGTTTTTTAAGATGCAAACATCTCTTTTTAGTGAAGAATACTGGAATAAGCCTTTTTTATTTTAAATAACACATTTGAGCTCCTAAAGACATCTAGACTGTCTTGGTCCAGTCAAATTGGACATTATTTTTCTCAGGACAGCCAGACCTAATAACTTGTTTTTTCAGAAGAAAACCCAGTAAGATATTCTATTAGACAGAACTGGCATCAGAAATCTTGTGTCATCTTACTATAGCACTGATCGGGAAGCTCCTGTAAATACCTTCCACCTCAGAACAACCTTCCTTCTCAACTGGCTCTGTATATAATATGTATACCACCACCCCTGTATATAATGTGTGCGCATGAAGTGTGCAGAGTGTGTGTGTCTTTTGGGGGGAGGTTTAAGTAAGAATACTCATGGATAGGGTGTAGGGATCTCAGTGTCTCCCTGATAGTAGCCACGATTCTTCATATAATATAACACCTCAAAAAACATAAGATGCATCATAGTACAGTATGTATAGTCATGTGGATGTGGTTTTCATGATCTGTTTAAGTTGCTGCTCCTTCTCTGTAGTCAATTCCTGTCATTAAAAAGATTAACAGAAATCTAAGAGTGGGCATGAACTTTTTTACGCACCCACACTTTTTAGGTTTAGGACTTCCCCCATGAATCACATGGTACAAGGTTGGCCTTTTTGTCTTAAGCCAATTCTATGTATTTAAGTTTTGTTTCCCCAAGAAAATATTGAACCCCTGTAATCTTAAAGCTGCCAATATCTACATTAAACTCGTTTGATGCAGAAACAGTCTTCAGTATCTCAGAATGCCCATTTTTCATTTTAGAACACAACTCTATCACCACCCCACCCACTTCTTGTTATCCCAGACTAAAAGCACATGCCATTCTCCATAGCAAAACAGATCTTGCTACTTTTCTAATCCATATGGTAAATATAACTAACTATTTTTATTGAGCATTAACAAAATGAAAAGAACTTCTCCCTAAGACTCTACCCCTTCTAGTCATAGCTTCTTCACAACACGCCCATTATAAGCTTCTTGCATGTGCAATCATGTATACTATTGTATAGACTGAAAAATGTTCCTCCTCGTAGTTGAGAAGAATATCTCCCTTATGATTGTGGTACTAATAAAAATTAACCTTTATTTGATTATTAAGAAATGTGCATTTGCACACCAAACAAGTAACAAACAATTATCCAGCAAGGTGCATGTGGTTTGTCCATGGGGGTTTGTAACTCCCTAATAATCCAGTACCAGGACATTCATGATCCACAACATTCAAATCATATATAGACAGGACACATTAACAGAATGGTGCCGTAGATGGTTAATTTTCCAATTTATGTTATATGTATGGATAACCAAACAACAGCAAAAAACAATTCGTTGTAAACGACACACTTGGATCAACTTAAGCATATAGATATCCAGGTAATAATGAAAATTCTAGATAGTGCACAGAACATTTGTAGAAATCACTACTTCCCTCAAATATTTTCAACTTTTCACACTCTGGGCGGCAAAACATGGAGAAATAATGAAAATTCTAAATAGTGCACAGAACATTGGTAGAAATCAGTTCTTCCCTCAATTATTTTCAACTTATCACACACTGGGCTACAACACCACATCAATAGTGACCACCACAATAAAATCAGTAATTACCAGCCATACAGACTCAACTAAATTAGTTATGAAACTGGCAGCATGATTCCTGTCATAATTGACATAAAGACCAACAATTTCCTTGTCACATTGACATACAAATAGGCTCAACGCAGCGTTTCTCTTTTGGAAGACTCAGCGGCCGCTTGAGACCCGGGTTGATTCGCCACGGCATGCCACGGTGACCTGCCCTGCTGCTGCTGCGACCGAGGAGAAGGGTGACAAGAATAGCGGTCTAGATGGGATTCCGGTTCCAGAGGCTCGTCCCCTCCAGAGGTGCCTACCTTCTCGCACTGGGGCCACTGCCCGCACCCCCCGGAGAGCAGTTAAGTTGGCGAGATGGATGCTGATGGTGCCCCCTCGGGGACCCGGGACAGGCGGTCCCGCTAGGTGCGCGATCAAGAAAGCACGGCCGCACACGCGGAGACGTCGAGCAGCCCAACGGAGGAGATCCGGCGGAGGTGCCCACAGGCAGGCCTGGTCCTCACGACGAGTTTCGTTTTTTTCTCGAGGGCCTGGGACACCGCTCCCCCCCAAGCTTGCGGTAGGGAAGGCGCAGATGCATACATCGAAGTACCGGGGAGTTCTGCCCAGGAACCTTGGTGTCACGGTAGCCCCCGCACCCCGGCGCCTGGCAGCAGCTTCCTCGCTGCTCGCTGGCCAGGCGCCGAATGATATTGCGGTCGCTTCCGCACACGTGGGGAAGCCGGGGGGCGGGGCCTGGCGGGCTGACGCGGACCCGCCGGGTTTAAAGCCCAGGCTCTCAGAAATGCCGGTGCCCTGACGTGGTAGTTACTTCCCGCAGAGCTCTTGCATATTTGGCTAACAACTATTCTGTGTATTGACCCCTTGGCATTGGCAAACGACTATTCTGTGTATTGACCCCTTGGCATTGGCAAACGACTATTCTGTGTATTGACCCCTTGGCATTGGCAAACGACTATTCTGTGTATTGACCCCTTGGCATTGGCAAACGACTATTCTGTGTATGACCCCTGGCATTGGCGAACGAACCACTCTGTGTATGATCCCTGGCATTGGCAAACGAACCATTCTGTGCATAACCCCTGGTATTGGCATCAACTCTTCTAATTCTGGTATTGAGGTCAGTCTGTGTGGCACCCTAAGCACACATCAGACTACCCCTTGTGTGTTAGGGTCTTGGGAAGAGCTAATCATTCTAACTTCTTGTGTATCATTCTGTGTCTGTCTAGTCGTGCCGACCACTCTAAGGATCGGAAGGGTAGAGACTGTTCTGTGTCTAGAAACCACTACTCAGATAAAGCAGAGGGATCCGTGACGTCTCTCTTGTACGTGCTCTGTACTGCCATTCTTGTAGTCTGTCTAGTCGTGCCGACCACTCTAAGGATCGGAAGGGTAGAGAGTGTCCTGCGTATAGGGACCACCACTCTAGTATCAGGGGGATCCGTGACATTACGTCAGGGCCATGGATCCCGCAGACCTCTCTAATCAATTGACACGTATTGCAGCCAGACAAGAAGAGCAGGACCATAGAATGGACCAGATTGCTCTTGCCCTGCAAACCCTGCTAAACCGCTCCAGTTCTGGTACTGCAAGCCCGCCAGACCCAGTGGTGCCTAGGGTCAGTTCGGCCGCTCTCGAGGGTTGTAGGCTCAGTATGAAAGCACCCGTACGTTATGACGGAACACCGAACTTATGCCGGGGCTTTCTGACCCAACTCGAGATCTTATTCGAAAACAATCCCGGGTCCTGTATGTCTGATAAAGCCAAAGTAGGCTATCTGATTAATCACTTGACCGAAAAAGCTTTATTATGGGCCACGCCCTTGTGGGAGAACAAGAAACCCATCATATATGACTATGAGGGTTTTACCTCCGAGTTAAAGCGTACTTTTGATCCCTCTAGACGGGCTACCAATGCGGGTAGATCCCTGTTTCACATCAAACAAGGTAATAGGAGGGTTTCCGACTATGCCATAGAATTTAAGACTTTGTCTTCTGAGGTACACTGGCCGAACGACGTTTTAACCCTGGCCTTTACCGAAGGTCTGAACGAGGCGTTTATGTTTGAATTGGCTCCCCTAAAATTACCAGAACATCTGGATCATTTGATTGATTTCTGCATCGCCATGGACGATCAAATCAGGGAAAGGAGACACACCAGAGACAGACCCAGAAGGGTCCTACCTCCTTTACCCTTAGTACCCAGGCATACCACTGCATCAGGTAACCTGGAGACCGTTAAGACCGATGTACCGGCCATTGAACCTATGCAGATAGGTAAAACGGGTATTTCAGAGGCAGAGAGAGCTCACCGGAGAGAAAGGGGGCTCTGTTTTTATTGTGCCGGGGCAGATCATTTCCGCCTTCAATGTCCTCAGAGACCCAGGGGTAGCAGGGGTGAGAGTGGCAAATCAGGTCAAAAGACAAGTAATACCCAGGTTATTGGTTCTCTGTATGCCTCCTTGTGGATGATGAAAAAAAAAAAACTCGGATTCTGTTACCCATCTCCCTCACCTGGGAGGGGGTTCACCTCGAGACTGAGGCATTCCTAGACTCTGGAGCCTCAGGTAATTTTATGGATAGATGTTTTGCTGCCAACCACCTCTTACCTCTGGTTCTAAAGGAGAGGCCTCTTATGGTAGAAGCCATAGACGGGAAACCCCTGTCATGTCCCCATATCACACACGACACTATCGATGTGTGCATGACTACAGGAGTTCTGCACTGTGAAACCATACGATTCCAGGTTATCGACTCTCCCTCATGTCCTGTCGTTCTAGGGTTCCCATGGTTGACAGAACATAACCCGGTGATTGACTGGGCCCAGCGAGATATAATGTGTTGGGGTCCTAGTTGCCAGTCAAAGTGCCTGGGCAGGGTTAATGTGATTGGTAGTCTCAACATTGCCACAGCACCTCCTTTGTCCACTGAAGTCCAGAATGTTATATGGCGCTAAAGGAGGTGTTCTCTAAAACCAGGACTGAGGTCCTACCACCGCATCGTCCTTATGACTGTGCTATAGAGTTACTCCCTGGTACTATGCCTCCTAGAGGACACGTATACCCCTTGTCTCAAAGGAAAATGACATTATGGGGAATATATAAGGGAGAATCTAGAGCGAGGATTCATCAGACGATCCTCCTCTCCAGCAGGAGCAGGTTTCTTTTTCGTTTCCAAAAAAGAGGGTGACCTGCGACCTTGCATCGATTATAGAGGTTTAAATAGGATTACCATAAGAAATGCATACCCAATACCTCTTATAACCGAATTGTTCGACCGTTTAAAAGGGGCCCGTATTTATACGAAACTTGATTTACGCGGAGCGTACAACCTGGTCAGGGTTAAGAAGGGAGACGAATGGAAAACGGCTTTTAATACACGTAGCGGGCATTATGAATACCTGGTGATGCCCTTTGGGTTATGCAATGCGCCAGCCGTTTTCCAGGACCTCATAAACGACACCCTAAGGGATTTTCTGCAAACGTTCGTTATAGTATATCTGGACGACATCCTGATATACTCTCCTGATAAGGAGACTCATCACGCCCACGTGAGACAAATGTTGAAGAGACTATTGAGGGCTGGGTTATATTGTAAGCTAGAGAAATGCTTATTCGACATAGAGACAGTGCACTTCCTTGGGTATATAATATAACCCTGAAGGTTCCAAATGGATCCTAAAAAACTCTCAGCGATTCTTGACTGGCCTTTACCCCAAGGGCTTAAAGCCATCCAGAGGTTTTTGGGTTTACTAACTACTACCGGAGGTTCATTAAAAATTTTTCGGGTCTTGATAGCTCCCCTCACGGCTATGACTAAAAAGGGGGTGGTGAATCAGAAGTGGACACCCCAGGCCAGTCAAGCCTTTGAGGCACTTAAACAGGCTTTCACCACTGCCCCTGTTCTCCGACATCCTGATCCGGCTCTGCCTTTCCAGGTTGAAGTTGACGCCTCCGAGCTAGGTCTTGGTGCAGTCTTGTCCCAAAGGGAGGCACCCGACAAGCCCTTGCATCCATGCGGCTTCTATTCCCGAAAGTTGTCCCCGCAGAGAGGAACTATGATATCGGAAACAGAGAATTGTTAGCAGTTATTGCAGCCTTGACGGAATGGAGATACTTATTAGAGGGGTCTAGGGACCCCATTGTCATCATAACCGATCATAAAAATCTCACGTACATTGGAGACGCTAAACGGTTGAATGCCAGGCAAGCGAGATGGTCATTGTTTCTTTCCAGCTTTAATTTCGTCCTCACATACAGACCTGGGTCGAGAAACATTAAAGCAGACGCATTGTCAAGACAGTACGAGTCATACGAACATAACATCCAAGATCAACATCCCATTGTACCCCAGGAAAGGATTATAGCACTTACCACGATTAGTGTCTCGTCTCCTCTAATGTTAAGATTGCAGACCGCCCAGGGCACAGCTCCAGGGGGGAGACCTCCTGCGAAACTCTTTGTACCTGAGAACGAAAGGGAAGAGGTATTAAAACTGTATCATGATAACAAAATCTCTGGGCACATGGGGATCACCAAAACAGTGTCTAGTATACGTAAACTCCTTTGGTGGCCCACGGTGCGCCGTGACGTTAAAGATTACATAACCGTGTGTGAGGTGTGCACAAGACATAAAAGTCCCAAAACAGCGCCTATTGGTTTACTCCAGCCTCTGCCAATCCGAACGACCATGGTCGCATTTAGCTATGGATTTTATAGTAGAGTTACCTGAGTCTAGAGGGAATACTGTAATACTCACGTCATAGATCGATTCTCCAAAATGGGTCACTATGTTCCTCTTCGGAAACTTCCTTCGGCAGCCGAACTGGTGCCCATTTTTGTTTCCAATGTGGTCCGCTTACACGGTATTCCTCTTGGGATTGTCTCGGATAGGGGGACCCAATTCGTCTCCAGATTCTGGAAAGGGTTTTGCAAGAGTGTGGGGATAGACCTATCTTTCTCTTCGGCCTATCACCCCCAGACCAACGGGGCGGCGGAACGAGCCAACCAAAATATAGAAAAATATCTCAGGTGCTTTATATCCGAACGACAAGATAACTGGTCAGACCTGATACCGTGGGCAGAGTATGCCTTGAACAGTGCAGTAAGCGAAGCCACAGGACGTTCCCCCTTCTTCACTGTTTACGGTTTTGATCCTCCCGTGCTCCCTGCTACGTTTCCTGATACCGCGATTCCTGCTCTGGATGAGCATTTAGTGTCATTGAAAGAAACCTGGGGAAGGGTTAAACGGGCACTGGAGGATAGTAGTGTTACACAGAAGATCAAAGCCGACAGACACAGGAGGCCGGCACCCGTGTATCAAGTGGGGACAGGGTTTGGCTTTCTTCACGCAACATTAAGCTTTTAGTACCCTCCATGAAACTGGCACCCAGGTACATAGGCCCCTATAAGGTTCTGCGGCGAATCAATCCGGTCTCCTATGCTCTGGCTCTGCCTCCCATATCAAGATACACAATGTGTTTCACGTGAGCCTTTTGAAACCACTTTTGTGTAATCGGTACACCAGGGCCCGTGTCCCCCCTCCTCCGGTCTCTGTGGAGGGCGGAGGGAGTTTGAAGTTGAGGCCATTCTGGACGCCAGGGTTTCTAGGGGGGTCCTTCAGTACTTGGTTGACTGGGTGGGCTACGGCCCAGAGGATCGCTCTTGGCTTCCGGCTACTGAGGTTCATGCTCCTCGGTTGGTGAGGGCTTTCTATTTGGCTCATCCCCGCGCCCCTGGGGGTCGTCCAGTGGCCGCCCGTAGAGGGGGGGTTCTGTCACGGTAGCCCCCGCACCCCGGCGCCTGGCAGCAGCTTCCTCGCTGCTCGCTGGCCAGGCGCCGAATGATATTGCGGTCGCTTCCGCACAGGTGGGGAAGCCGGGCGGGGGGCGGGGCCTGGCGGGCTGACGCGGACCCGCCGGGTTTAAAGCCCAGGCTCTCAGAAATGCCGGTGCCCTGACGTGGTAGTTACTTCCCAGAGCTCTGCATATGGCTAACAACTATTCTGTGTATTGACCCCTTGTTGTTAGGCATTGGCAAACGACTATTCTGTGTATTGAACCCTTGGCATTGGCAAACGACTATTCTGTGTATTGACCCCTTGGCATTGGCAAACGACTATTCTGTGTATTGACCCCTTGGCATTGGCAAACGACTATTCTGTGTATGACCCCTGGCATTGGCGAACGAACCACTCTGTGTATGATCCCTGGCATTGGCAAACGAACCATTCTGTGCATAACCCCTGGTATTGGCATCAACTCTTCTAATTCTGGTATTGAGGTCAGTCTGTGTGGCACCCTAAGCACACATCAGACTACCCCTTGTGTTGTTAGGGTCTTGGGAAGAGCTAATCATTCTAAACTTCATTCTTGATTCTGTGTCTGTCTAGTCGTGCCGACCACTCTAAGGATCGGAAGGGTAGAACGGGTTAGAGACTGTTGTCTAGAACCACTACTCAGATAAAGCAGAGGGATCCGTGACGTCTCTCTTGTACGTGCTCTGTACTGCCATTCTTGTAGTCTGTCTAGTCGTGCCGACCACTCTAAGGATCGGAAGGGTAGAGAGTGTCCTGCGTATAGGGACCACCACTCTAGTATCAGGGGGATCCGTGACACTTGGAGGTGGACATTATGGAACGGCACGAGCCTTGCAAGGCCCTGATGTTTTCTCCTATGCTGAGGGTCGGGTGGCTGTTGGGTGCCGTGGCCTACTGGTGGTCGCGCTACCTGCACCCCGCCCAACTTTGTTTCTGGATGCGGGCTGAAGGGACAGTTGGACTGAGTATCCGAGCCACCCCATTTTCCAACTCGATCCTTCTTGATCTCCCCCCTGATGAGACTTTGATTTTTGCCTATTAACCCCTTCCCATTTCCTTGTTTTTCTGCATTTTTGAGATTCCTTTTTGAGGCACCCCCTCCCCCCCTTTTCTTTTTCTTACGCATTGTATTCCCGCGGAAAAGTTTTGACCCTGCGTGTGAAGACGCGATCGAATTTTTGTTGGCTGGTCAGCCTTTTCTCGCGACACCCCCTACCCCCCTCTTGATTACTATTATACGCTGAGATCCCCCCTTTTCGGGAGCTGTTTATTATTTTTCATGCGTGGTAATTCTGCTGTGGATGGCCCTGCGTGGCCCTTGCTTTCATAAGTTTGATTATCTGCTGACTTATTTCCAAAATTAAACCTTAACCCTTTCGCTGCTGAGGCTTTTCCCGCCCCTGTGCTGAGGTCATTTTTTACCTGTTTTGCGCATCATGTTTAAACGTGTTTTGAAGGCTTATTTTAGTATATGACACCGACATATTATATATCGTTCTTTCCGTCAGACTCGGTAGATTCATAATATGTCATTATTATATGTATACGTTATGTCATGTCTGTATATTATAACAAAAAATGCAATAAAATATGTATTTTCAATAATTTACAACGTGTAAAGTGTTTTTTTCCACATTTTAACATGCGAGCAATTGCGGTTATATTTTGTATGGGGTGCGCTTGTTAAAAAAATTAGAGATGGGGTCTCGTTACATTTTTTTTTGGGGAAAATGACACTATTTTTTAACAAACGCACCGCATACAAAAATCGTTAGTGCAGCATCATTGTTCACATTATAATTGAAATGGGAACAATATTGCTGCATTAACAAACCCAAAAAAAAGAAAAAAAGTGTTTATTTATTTATTTATTTATTTATTTTTTTATTTTTTTTTACAACATTTTTAACTTTCATGTTTGGTATCGTTGGAACGGCCATGCTCTGGCCGATCCACGATATCAAAATTTAACCCCTAGCTGCCACGGATCGGGAGATAGGGAGTTCATTGGAACTCCCTATCTCCACACTTGGTGGCAGTTAGGGGTTAACTGTAGGACTGGCGTCATCGTGCTACGCACGATGACGCCAGTCCTCTGGGGGAGTTCCCGGAAGCTTGGCCGACATCCAAGATGTCGGCCAGCTCCCGGGAAGGATCGCGAATCGGCGCTTTTCAGCGCCGATTTGCGATCCAGCTCCTCAGGGGTTAATGCCAGGCATCATTTGGAAGGGCAGGCTGTGCCCTTCCAAATGATGCCTGGGTTACCCCCTGTGCGCCGCCGATCGGGAGGGAGAGAGGTCCGAAGGACCTCCCCCCCTCCCTTTCAGGCGCCTCCTCCGCACATGCGGGGGGGGCGCCTGAATTAGGTGTCATCGCGCCCCCGCGATGACACCTAATAATGGCGGCTGCTGGTCCGGATGCCGGGCTGACATCCAGGATGTCAGCCCGCACCGGAGGGGCCAGCGATCGGCCGGAACCGGCCGAACGCTGACCCCAATGTGAGGACGCGCTCAGCGCGTCCTCAGCACACCAGCGGTAATGCTGAGGACGCGCTGAGCGTGTCCTTAGCATTGAAGTGGTTAAATGAAAAGAAAAAAAAAAAGGACTGGATGACTTCCTGCAGACACAGGGCCATATTACATAGTTGGTGCTAACTTAACCAGAGCTGTTGTAAACTTCCCAGAGCCATTATAGCCTATGGAGGTTTTAAGTTTACAACAGCTCTGGTTAAGTTAGCACCAACTATGTAATATGGCCCACAGAATATTAAGGGTCATAATATTTAATATGTGGGTAAGCTTCTTGATCCAAGGAGAAATCCGACTGCCATTCTGGGGTTGTGACAGAACCGTTCTCTTCCGCCTGTCCTGACTGTCCAGACACCCTTTCGTTGAGGTCAGCCCGGCTACTGGGAGCGCTGTCCTCAGCGCCTCGAGCAGCTTGACCCGCTGCTTCTGTTTCTCTGCCCTGGAGCCGTTAGGAATTTCCAGAAGGCTGCTCTGTGCCTTCTGAGGTTGAGTGTGTAGTGTAGCGTACCTGGAGGAGACACCAGACGCGGCTGTATGTTCCAACAGGATTCTCTCTCTGTCTCAGCTTTAATGAACAAAAACGCCACTACTTATGCTGAGATCCAACAGCCATAATTTGCATAAATGACGCACATCTTCCAACTAAAATGCTAATTACATTATGTCAGATATTTACAATAAACATTCTTTAGCCTTTAGCTCACACAACATTTACATAATCTATTGTTCTACCACATCAGATTAAAGACAAACACTATCCCAGACTTCTTGAATCAAACATGCAGCCAGATAAGGGGAAAAGCCCTGTTGCATAAATTACACAGCAGTAAAGCTTGTTTACTGGCTATACAAAACCACATTTACCTACAGGAATATAAGTATATTTAAAACTAAAGCTACGCCATTTTACACTAAACTAATTTAAACTAAAACCAAACACTCTAAAATATATTTAAAATCACACGATATAAATGAACATAAAGTCTCTTGGGGTTTGAAGCGTGGAGCGCCACGTCAGCTCCATGACAGGGGTCAAGAAGGATTTTTTTCCAGTGTGTTGCATATTGGCGAGCGCTTCAAATTGGGTTTTTTGTCTTCTTTTGGATCAACAGCAGTAGGTGATGTTGGAAAGGCTGACCCTGATAGATGCATGTTTTTTTTCAGCCTATGTAGCTATGTAAACTTTTCCTATACCTTATATAGGAACTGCTAATGTGGATGCAGATAGAGACTAATGAGCAAGGTCACTCACAATTCTAAAAGTACCAGA